>CM037157.1:22724029-23282161 GCA_020921065.1 Vaccinium darrowii
TCAGAGATGTTTTGGTCATGAATCCTTTTTCAGTGACTGTTGCTTTTCATTCTCAAAATGTTAGTTTTATTCTAGAGTTCTTTATCCTAATTTGACAGAGACAATGGTTTATGATTCTTATATGAATTTTGAAGATATACTTTTAATCCATCTACATCATACCACGTCTTACTATTTTAATAATGACATGTCTTCATTATGTGTCCCGTGTCTTTGTCCGTGCTTTTTTGCTTTTAGTGCAAGTTTAGGGTGGATTTATGTTTTCCGGAAGAACAATGTCTCATGTCTTAGCTAGGTGGCCATGTTTGAAGATTTTCTGTCCTCTTAGAAAATATAAATAATTCCAATGATTAATGTTTTTAATCTTGCAGGTCGACATGGTTATCATTCCGGCATCGACTGGACAGATGGGTGTTCTTCCCGGACACGTGGCTACAATTTCAGAGCTGAAACCCGGTGTTATGTCAGTACATGAAGGCAACGAAGTGACAAAGTATTTTGTTAGCAGTGGGTTTGCATTCATCCACGCAAACTCTTATGCAGATATAATCGCCGTTGAGGCTATGCCGATTGACCAAATCGACCCCGCCCTGGTCCAAAAGGGTCTCGCAGAGTTCACCCAGAAGCTGAACTCTGCCACGACCGATCTTGAGAAAGCGGAAGCCCAAATCGGAGTGGATGTGCATAGTGCTCTTAACTCTGCTCTCACCGGCTAGAAACTACTAGTCCCCCTATGTTCACCTTGATTCAATAATTGCTTCAGTTTTTCCTCATTGGAAAATACCTCATCGGCACTCGATGTGAAACTGCTTTCTGAGTTGTTTTGTTTCTGGATTTGCTGTGTTGAGTGTGGAAAATATGTACCATGTTTCAGTACGTTTTTGTTTCCAAGGATAATTACATAGAATCTCTTGAATGAAAAGCTTGTTCCTTGTCTTTTTCAGCATGGTCTTTTCAGTTTGGTGTGATGAATCCAGTTGAGTAAACTGCTGTTTGATTAGTTTCCTGTTCATTCCTTTCTCATGCTCTTAGTCAACTTTTGAAATGAAACGAAACGAATACTGAGTTTCTGTTTATTCGTACCAAGGCCTTGCTTGGTTTATGGTTTTGTGGGGGCATTTACGTTTTTGTTGTTAGAGCATCTCCAACTGTCTCGCCATGGCTCCGGCGAGACCAAAATGGTGAGGTTTCCCCCTAGAAATGGCAGCCAACAGCCTTGTCCACTGCCTCGCCATTTTGGTTTTTCACTTTTTGGCTTGCCTGCCTCAGCGAGGCACTGTAGCCCTCACCCCCTGCATCGCTGCAATGGTGCCGTCGTTTGACTCCTTTGGCCGGTGAAAAATCGTCTGATTTTGGTGGGTTTTGGTCAGATTTCATGCTGGGGCAACTCGGAGGGCCTACGGGCAACCATGGTTACAGCCATGGTGGGAGGCGATGACTGTTGATTTTGGCTGTGGATTTTGTATTGATTTTGGCCGGATTTTGGTCTGGATTCATGGCGGCGTATATAAATATGTGGTGGTGTTTTTTTTTGAATTTTTTGTGTTCTTGGAGTTTGATTTGGGGGTTTGATTTTGGTGGGGGTGCTGGTGGTTCCCATGGAGGTTGAGGGTGGATGGGCGATGGTGGCGGTGATGTACAGGTTGTGTATTTTTTTATTTTATTTTTTTAGGCAAATGGCTAGGCTTGTTGGGTAGAGGTGATATTTTCTGGTCAGCTATATCAGTGTATGCACATTTTCTAAGTAATTTGTTGAGGATGCAGCTGAGGCCGTTGCCCCTTACCCAAATTTTTACCAAAATTTGAGTAAAAACTTGATTTGGTATGGAGCACTTCAATAAGCAAAAGCAAATCTAGGTATAAATTTGAGTAAAAGCCTCATTAATGGCATTGTTGTAAATTTAAGGGGAGAAAATAGCCTTCAAATTTTGATGTTGGATTTGGTTCTCACCAAATTTGGTGAAAATTTTGAGTAATATCAAATTCGGTGAAAGATTTGATGAAGGAGTAGAGTAAGTTTTTTGGTGTTTTTTACTCAAATTGAAGTTTAATGTAGAATTTAGGTAAGGAGTGGAAATGCTCTTAGGGTCATCAAAGTTGTTGGATTTTCATGGTCATCCCTCAGACTGAACAACAATTGGGAGCCAAAGTTCGACAAAAACAAGGAAAAGGATCTCAGGTCTGAATCATCTGATTCCCTTTCTGTGATGTTTGGATTTAGCCCATTTTGTTTATCCCATAGCCTCCATCAAAGTTCCAACCTTTTTTTTTTTACCTTCGGTCTGAACTTGTATTTTTTGGATTTATTCCGTAGTGACGAATTAATAATACAAAAAAACATTACATAAATGCGATAAAAAATCTGAAAAGACTAACAAAAACACCGGAAATGAAAATTTAAGTCAAAGGGACCTAAGCTTATTGGTGTACTACCCCCACTCTTGCTGAAAAGGTCAGACAAAGATTAAAAAGTTTCTGACGGGCAAATTTGTTGCTACACATAAATTAGCAAGGATTCTCTAATGTTGCTTTCTTTTGTTGTTCGATTTTAGTATGAATATACAAGAAGCAAAATTATATCATGGTTTTAACTGAAAGGGCCATAAATTAGGTTGAATATCTTGCTTCTGCTTTTTTCAAAAAATATAAACTTATTGAGTTGAAGAGCGATTTGTTCAAACTTAAAACGTTACCGAATTCCAAAAATATGTCTAAGATTGATTAATCGATGCAAAAATAGTTTCCAATAAAAACTATTTTTTTTTTTGGGTAAAATTAAATAAAAACTATTTAAGTTTGAATATATAGCTACATTCATTTAACCACCTAAATGTCCATGTAAACTAAAGCAAAAGTTCTACTTTGACATTCTAATAATGGCATCATCACTGATTCACTGCCATGGGGGGAGCTATAGGGGTCTAAAGTATTTTTCAAAAAAATCTGTCACCTTGTTCGGTTTGAGTTTGAGGTTTGGGCTTTGGGTTTTGAGTAGAGAGAGAAATGAAAGTAATAATTAGAAATTAGGGGTAATGATTAGAGAGAGAGAGAAAGTGAGAAATGTGAATAATAATTTAAAAATACAAGTAATGACGGAAAGAAATAGGGATAATGATTGAGTAATAATTTAAAAACCAGGTCTTGACACCCAAACCGAACAAGTTCTATGTGAGGTAGGAATAAGTTTAATTCTTTGTTATATCTGGATATTAGTGTCGTTATATTTATTATCTACTATAGATTAAATGAAAACAATTTTACATCACATCGCACACAAAATTTTGTGAATTACTACTTTCATACTCGAAAAAGGCAAATGCTAACCAATGCTATATAGCACCGGTTATGTGGGCCCTTTCTCATCTGATTATACTCCAATACCAAGACAAACTCATCGACAGAATCTTTTGGCTCCAACAGTACTTTTGGGCACTTTGTATTTTTCGCCTTAGTTTTCTAAACAATAGCAACACTGACATAAAGAGCAATTGGCGGACCTTTTTCCCTCTTTAGCACTTTTGGGTTCCATTTTCTCCCTTTCTATTTCATTTTCTCGTGTACGCTGTCTGAGCTCCAAAATGAAAAGCCTCCAAAACCCAGTCGACTACTAATCATCAATCTTCACCGATCGTCTCTCACCGTCGTCTCAAATACACACGGTGTCTTCATGATCAATCTCTCAAATTTCAAGAATTTCACTTATGTTTCCAGATTTTAGTGTTATTTTTTCGTTTTTCACCATGGATAGGGTTTCACATTAGCATTTTGAGTGTTAAAAATTCTGAAACTAATGTCTTGCATGTGTTCCATTATGCAATTACAAGCACACAAAAGCACATAATGCTAAATTCTTTAGTTTTCTAGACAGTTGGTTTCGATTTTGGGATTTGGATACTGGGGTTTGGTTTCAACTCTGTCCCATTATTTTTACCCAGTAAAAATTGATGTCCAGCACTCTTTAATTCTGTTTTTACTCTCTTTCTTTCTTTCATCTTCGGCATTTCGCTGACCCCGGAGACTACAGATCCACCCGATCGATGAACACTCAAACCGAACTCGCCCTAGGCATAGGGACGTGAGAACGTACCAATCCGAGTGATCCACTTAAACATGTGTTTGGTCTTGGCCTTCTTGACCCTCGATATAGTCTTTGGCAAGTTTAATAAAATTTTGTTGCCGATCAAAAAAATAAAATAAAATAATTCAAACCATGGTACGTGGAATTTGATCAAGTGAAGGCTATGAGATTAAACGAGCAAAACAAAGTTATTGTATTCCATCCTGATGCGGAGATGAGATTTAAAAAAAAAAAAAAAAATCATTACTCCCTCTTTCTCAATTTAATTGCTCCAAATAGGAAACCTTGTAACTTTGACGTAAAAAAAATAAACCATTTTTTTTTTTTTTGAACACCATGCATAGGATCTCAGTGAGTACTTTGAAACAATACAAAAAAGTTCAAAAAATTAAAAGAAATATATATTTTTTAAAATTCAAAATGACACGCTTTTTCGTAGGGACCAATTAAGTTGGAACAGAGGAAGTAACAAACAAAAAAGTTCAAAAGAAATTAAAAGAAAAACAAGATTTGTTTGAAATTCAAAATGACACGACTTTTGTTAGGAGGAATTAAGTTGGAACAGAGGAAATACAAAAAAAAAAAATTGAAAAAAGAAAGGGTAAATTTGGAAAAGAAATAGACAGCACATGTGGCTCTCAAACCTTTGTGGTGATGAGTACCAAACGGATTGAAATTTCAAAACTTGCAAGGACAGGTCGGCAGAAGGAACAGACACCAAGTAACAGATTCTACACCAAGTAACCGCTCAAAAAGTAAGTACATGTATGTTTTGGTTACCGACCGGAAAGAAATTATATAAATTCATGTACTTATTGATCAACCGGGCAAAGTTATCAAAATACATATATGTACATACTAGAGCACGAGAAATGTTTTTCTCGATGAACATTTATATTTTTGTCCGGTCGATCGAAATCCTTGCTCCGCCACCACGCCATATCTCACCTTGATCAGTTCACTAGTTCGACATGTAACCTTCTTCTGCTCTACTCTTTCACCAAAAGCAAAAACTACCATCACCTTATCAACAACAAATTCCAATTCCCACACCAAAAAACACTTCCTAAGGCACTTTAGCCCTCTGCAGAACCATAAGCTTCCGCGTGCTGATTCCTCCGACATGCTCGCTCAATTTCACCAAATGGGCCATCCGCGTTTTAGAAGATTCGACAGGTCCCAGCTCTTCCGGCTTCTTACCCAAGTTAACTGAATCGTCTTCATTGCACTCTAAACCCTTCTCAGGCGAAAGGCTTTCCTCATCGAAAACCTGAATAATTTGCTTCAAACTCTCCGCTACCTGACTCATCAGCGGCCGATCCTTTGCGTTCTTTACCAAACACCGTTCTGCCAGCTTGGTAATTTTTCGGGCCCTACTGAGAGAGTATGATTTTCCAGTCTCGGGTCCATTATCATGCTGAATTTTCTGCTATCAGCGGGGAACTGTTTTACCCATTCCAGAAGCTTCTGCTCTGTTTTGGGGCGGTTCCTTTCAAGTGACCACCTTCCGGTGACGATCTCGTATAGTACCTCACCAAAACTCCATACGTCGCTTTTAGTTGTCAGATATCCTGTTTGGATGTAATCTGGAGCAGCATATCCGTATGTGCCCACAACCTAATCACAAAATGCAAGTTTCTCAAGACCTTTTACCCCATGGACAATGGTGGAGCAAGAAAAATAATCTACATGGGGAAAATTTTATTTGAATTTCTGTCGAATTATTCCGTGACTCCAGAACATGTTGCTACAAGTGTAAAATTGGAGTGTCGAAAAATGAGCAATTTTTATGTGCATAGGAGGGGAAGAATATAGCCTACAAAAGAGATGTCCCAATCATAGAATGCATCCACATGCTACAGCTGGATCATAGAATGCATCAACAGTTGATACCTTCTATGTTGATAAAAGTGGGCATGGAAAGAGTTGACATTATATCGTTGTACTTACTGTGTCTGATGTGTCTGATGTGTTACTTAATGGGTGCATTTGGATCATGGGAAAGGAAGAGCCCATGGAAAAATAAGCAGATTAATGAAGTGAAGAAAGTTAATTAATTCTTTGGTTTCTCAAGTCCCACCAAATTCATGGTTCAAATGCAGCCTATGTAAACAAGTATCCAAGTTAATCTCACAAGAAACGTGTAAAACCCAGTCACTTTGGCAGTGGTTTAAGTCATTAGAGATTATGTTAGCTCTTGGAGGAAGCTAAGGAAATCTGATGGCAACAGATTTTTGGATTGAAATATCTCCTAATGCTAATTGGTTGGTTGCAGATTTGTATTTAGCTTGGTCTGTTTTCAGGTCTAGTTTGTTGTTTGGTTTTTAGTTTTTGGCTGTTGCCTGGTTTGTTTTGTGTCTGAGGTATGCCCCTTAACTCTAATTTTGGTGGTCCCTATAAAATTTTACTTACCTAAAAAAAAGGGGCTATGCTGCAAAATCCTTATCTATTTACTTCACTAATTGCATATATAGACTTGATTTTTTCAATTAGAGTGCTATAATTTGGAACTCATTGCAAGTTTGTAAAGACGCAATACATAACATCCTTAAAAAGCAACTCCATATTCAAATTCTAAGTCATTTCTGCAACATCTACAATGAGAAGATATGCATTCTCTCATAAAGTATTGTTATGTATCACTACTAAAAACTTCTGTCATGCTTTTGTCAACACAAACTCAGTTTCCCGGCAATTTTCCATGCTAGAATCCTGAATCTATCTCAAAACTTTCAAAAGAGTGTGCCGAGTAACTGCCTCAAAAGATCGAGTGTGAGTGTAGCGCATAGTGCAGTTTCACAACACAATTCATATACATACCGCTGTTGAAACATGACTGTGCCCAGCAGTCGGCCCTTCCCAAGCTAGCCCAAAGTCTGAAAGCTTCGGTTTGAAATTCTCATCCAATAGCACATTTGATGCTTTAAAATCTCGGTATATGACCTTCATCATCAGAGTTGGCAATTATGGATTAAACACAATGAATGGAAACATGTTCAGTTCTATAACCCATATGAAGATGCATAACAGAAATTTATCGAAATAACAACAAAAATGAAAACAAGAGTTTTTTTTTTTGCTTTTATCCCCTGAACTATCTACATTTTTCCTACTTGGTCCCTAAACTATAAAACGCACCTATTTCGTCCTTAACCTTTTCCAATGCCACCCATTTGGTCCAATTGATAACAGCTGTTAGAATTTTGGACGGAAAACACAACAATGTGCCGTGCATGTGTGATTATATCCCAAATGAAAGAGGCAAATGGGTCGTCCCACCTCCCAATCCAACGCAATTAAAACCCCAAACTTCAAACCCTACCTCCCCAAACCCATAGACTCGCCCAACCCATCCTCCATGCGAGTCTCAACTTGCCCTCCAAATCTCACACCAACCCAACCCACTCTCACTCCTCCAATCACACGTGACTCAGCTAATCAACCGAGTCGTCGACGCCAATGCGTTTGGGTCAGGTAAATTGGATAAGGATTTTGGGTTTATAATCACACGTGCAAAGCACATGTGTTTTCCGTCCAAAGTTCTAGCAGCCGTTATCAATTGGAGCAAATGGGTGGCATTGGAGAAGTTCAAGGACGAAATAGATGCGTTTTATAGTTTAGGGACGAAGTAGAAAAAATGTAGATAGTTTAGGGGATAAAGCAAAAAAACTCTAAAAACAATCCTCATTTTACAGGGGAATCCCAAGAACAATTCCATAGAAATATGAACAATATCACTTTTTTTTTAAAACTAGGGCTGTATTCCTTGTACCCGCCATAACATTTAACACTGTTACAAACCACTGGAACACTTCATTTTGAGAAATCAAAACTTATGACTAGGCTGAGACCATTCCGACAATATCATACGTAAATAACAGCCCAAACCTTCCAAAAAAAAAACAGCCGAGGCCCTCCTCTGCTTCGTGAATTAAAAAGTATTTTAGATTTTGAGACAGACGTTGCTATCATGATAGGAGTACTTATTATTTAAGAGTCTAGGTTACAATAGTTTTTGCCGAAGTTGTTGTAAAGAGGTCATCATGTCCAATGGAAACCTTTTACAATCAAGCCTGTGAAAAAGTCAACCTATTAAATGTCTAGGATCTCCTAACTCAGCTAGAAAGAACACAAACATAATAGAAAGATCTCCTTTTTTTAGTAGCAACAGCAAATGAAAAGTCTCCCCCAGTTTACCAGACTGAACTGAGAGAGAGAGAGAGAGAGAGAGAGAGAGAGAGAGAGAGAGAGAGAGAGAGAGAATAAAGAAACCACCAAAAGTTGTCATATGTGATGTTTTACCTAACTCTAAATGAGCAACTGCATGTGGTCATATGTGATGGTTTACCGACGAGTAATTGAGACAGCAACAACAAAACCCCTTTTGGGATTTTAGTATTATTTTTTATTGGGAGGATTTTAGTATTGTCGTCTTCTGATGATCCCATCCTAGATATTATGTACTTTTAGTAGATAAAGTTTATGAATAAAACCTGGACTTCTATTTCTTCATGCAAATAAGCCAATCCCTGAGCAGCTCCAAGCACTATCTGTACTCTCCTTTCCCAAGAAAGGGCTGGGAAAGCTATATTGAAGAGATCATCTTCCAAACTTTTGTTCGGCATAAACTCATATACAAGGAGCCGTTGGATCCCTCTTTCTCCATCTATAGCACAGTATCCAATAAGTTTGACAAGGTTTGGGTGCTCCACAACCCCGAGAAAATGTACTTCCGCCACCCATTGCTTATGCCCCTACATGAAAAGACAAAGAATCATCAGAGACAACGTAAGATCAGAAGAAAAAGGCATATTGTGAGATTGCCTTGAGCATAAAAGAATTCTGTTCGAGTTACATACAAGTGCCAGAAGTTCAAACATGAGTAGGCTGCATTTAAGGTATAGGTGGCATTAAAGCTACTGTTATCTCCTCATATACCATGATTCAATCCATGGCATTTTATCCTACATCCGCATGCACAATGATTGGACTATTTCCATTCCTATAGAACACCCAAATATATTACTTTGTCCGTATATAAATGGCAAAAAGGGTTGAAAACAAACATTGAAAATGGAGTATCCCCTTTCAAACCCTATTCTTCATTATGGCATATTAAGGCAAAAGTTCCTCCACTGTGGCATTCCTATTAAGCGAAAATGAGACCTCATGTCAACAAAATCCTCAGCTCTGTTCAAATTTTCAAATTAGATATTTTGATCTTAAAAACACAAAAGCAATCATCAGTTGCTTACTGATAGTTCCACCCACCAAGTAGACAACATTAACATTACTTGCTGATAAAGATTGGCTTCTCCATTCTAGCTTTTTAAGTTAATCTCTCATACCAACAGGTAATTTCTACCAAAGAAGTGAAGATAGAGTAAACCCCCCTAAAGTGTGAGTTTATGAATGAAGTGCGAGTTAATTATGGTCATAACAGAATGCTCTGTGAGAGATATAATCTCCAAGTTAGGCACATCCGTAACGCGATCATACATTGAACTCCATTACTTGAGATCTAAATTTATAATGGTAATCTAGAAAACAGAATCATTCTCTCGGTCCTATTTTGTGAAATCATTTACTCATACTTATATAAAAACAAACACCAGTGTGGTGGACGCCAGGGAGATTTCACAAGTACCGTGTATTATTAGGAAGGATTTCAGGACAACTGTCTTAGGATCTAAAAGATTAACAAGAAATCTTCCAGTTTTCATGAAATCTTCTAGAAGGATTGAAAACTAGCCATGCAAGACAAATAGAGCCCAAACCTAATAATAGAGCACAAATCATGATATGTAACCTGCATCTTTGGGAGAAACGATTCACTTTCCAGGCCTAATGATCACATTTAGGTAGCATAGAAAAAGGAAAAGTAAGTGGGTTGTTTGCATTAGTAGCAGAACAAAGCCCAAGTTCACAAGTTTTCAAGCGCATGAAATCATGCAAAATGCTTGCTGTGGATACTGACATGTGATTACAAACAAGAAGATATGATCCACATTCCTAGTTACCAAAGGCAGACAAAAATCAGACCTAGCAAGTGCTTCTACAAGCCATTCCCATAGTTGTTAGGATGGTAAGCACATCAGCTATTTGACGTTCAAGCACCAAAATCTTCACTGAATGACAATGGTATAAATTTGTTGATCTGGGCACAATAAGACTTGGGTGCTTCTCGATTGTCACAAACTGTTCAGAGATAGTTTTGAGGAATGAGTTGCTACCCTAAAATCAGGCAAACCAAAACTTCACTAAGAAACTACTTTTACTTCCACGACATAGATTGCTATGAAGAGAATTTAAAAGTAGAGAATTTAAAAGTACCACACATTTTGATGAAACACACATTGAACCCATTGCCCTAAAAATCCCTGCCGCACTATGCCAATACATTAGCAACAGCCGCTTGTTGCGGATCTCCTTTCTAGATGGAGTTCAAAGCTATTCGAGGCTTGGGCTCTTCAAAAACCATGATCATTAAATTTGAAGCACATTGCGACAGGGGAACATGGATTTGGGGGACAGGGGATCCATCATCCATGTTCCCAAGATTTAAGCCACAAATGACTTCCACCAGAAAATTTTTGAGAATTAATAAGAGCAAATTACGAGGCTCTTATTTTCACAGCAAATGATGCAGATGTCGTCAATTTTGTTCCGTAATATATAATTCTAGCGAGAATGGAAACGTTATCAATCTTAGAAATCAAAACCATGAAAATCATACTCAAAGCCAATACCTGGAAGCTATTTCTATTGAGCATTTTAATGGCGACTCCAATGGAGTCACCGTTTCCATCTGCAGGGTTGATTGAGCCTTTGTACACGCTTCCAAAACCGCCTTCCCCAATCTTAAGCAACCTACTAAAGCCATTAGTCGCCTGTTGAGCTCAGAGAATGTGAAAACCCTCAAGCTGTGAGACTTTTCTTCATACAATTCCGGAATACTACGGCATGAAGCTGCTGAAGACAAAGATTTAGTCACTCTATCACCTGTCGATATCTCAGTTGCTTCTAGTATTGGCGCTCATCTTTGTTCCCTACTTCTAGTTCGGTCTTTGAAATAGTGAAAACACTTCATTTCTTTGGAAATGGAATAGGAACCTCCAAGATTATCTCTAGCCTCTCATTCAATTCCTGCTTGCAGCAATTACGAAACTGTTATAAGATGAACAGATGGACAAATTAAAAGACAGTGGGAAAAAAGAGAGTACAAAAATGCCATAAAAAAAATGGAGAAGTCAAAGCTCTACAGTGAACAGGGTGAGAAGACAAGGCTAAAGAACAAAAGAAACAACAAAACACAAAATAAACCCAAGAGCTGAACTGCCCTGGAATTTAGACAGAAAGTAAAAGTGGCTCCAAAATTGAAACACCCAGATAGAAATACAAAGAAAACTGTAAGAAATGAATACTTAGGAATAGAAAATCAAGGAGGAAAAGGATAACCCATATTTTGCCTTTTTTTTTTTTTTGAGAGAGAGATAGTCTCCAAAACAGAGAAATTATACTTGAAAAATCACTAACGGGTATCGAAGTAAATTTGAATTGGAGTAGCCGAGGAACAAAAGGAAACGGAAATTGAGAGAAAATACCCTCAGAACACGGAGAAGTCAAATGCTGCGGTGAACATGGTGAGAATAAAAGTTATTAAAAGAACTAAAGAAAATAAACAAAGAATCAATCAAAACCCAGGTGGTGCTGCAAAGAAAATAAACAGAGAATAAATCAAAACCCAGGTGCTGAATTCCCCAAATTGAAATACCCAGATAAAAATTTATCAAAAAAAAAAAAACCCTGAGAAATCAAAAGGGAAAATGCATAAACAAATGAAAATTCATGGATAAAAGGAGCAAAACACGAGAGGCTCAGGCACAGAACATGTAACAAGAATTTGATGACGGAAACAGATAGAGATATGAAGATGGAGCACGGTTACCTGTTTGTGTTGCTTCTTCCTTCCGAGTTTGTTCAACTGCCACGACTCTCTTATTAAGTTACGCTACAACTACTATATAGCACAAGTCCTTCAACTAGTCTGACAGAGAGGCTACTGTAATTGCATTGACATTGAAATTTGAAGGGACCACTGTATCTTCCTTCTTCCTTTTGCTTTCATTTCTATATCCGACACGTCTCTTTCGCCTCTATGAATGTTTAGTTTCTTTTGGTTACAGATCCCCCCGCAGGTACACGCCAAAGCCCCTGCTTGCTAACTCTTAGTCTAATTACATGACTCATAAAATTAATCTCAAGTTATATAGTTGCTGGTTGTATTTCGTTATATATTACATCAATGATACATCACAATCCCAAAAGCAAACTAAAAGACGAAGTTTGAATTGCACTTTTAAGAGCAGTTCAAAAAAATTGCATTTTTAAGAAAGCGGAGTATAAAAATCCTATTATTTTTGCTTTATCGAGCGAATTTGGATTTCTTTAATCCTCAAAGTGAATGTGTGCAAAAAAAAAAATCCATAAAATATCAAAATCGCAATGAAATGATCTCAACCCTAATGAAATGCAATCAACAAAACTATGATACAATATATATCATAAAATTTGGTTCAACCCTACATCTTAACAAGATTTAAGAGTTTTGTGTTAAGGTTGAGAGAAACACAAACTTGGGTCATCTTGAAGAACATCAAGAACCAGGTAAACATAATAATCAAAAGGATTAAGGATAATACACGCTAAAATCAACAAGAAAACAAAAGGAAAATAACCCTGTCAATATTCATAATAATCAATCAAGTCACTAATCGGTCTCTACCTCCTACGGTAGTGCCAACAAATTCGAACCTAGGAATTTTCAATTCCAAAGTAGAAAGGAAAAGCTTTGTGCAACGTCTTTGATGATTGGTGTCTCATACAATTTTCTTTGTTCTTCTTCTTCAGAAAAGAAGGAAAATCCCTTCCAAAAAAGTTACGTACAATAAATAAAATGACTCTCTCTCTACTCTTAACATTTCTACTCTGCTCTGCCGTGCGACCATGCACAGTGCCTCGGCCTATAAATTACTGTTTAATGATGATTCTTCGTAATTGCCAAATCCAAGAATACATCAACCCTAAGGCACAATATATAGATACGACCACAAGAGGTAGGAATGGAAGTCTATTACCGAGAAGGACTGGATGCAGAAACTGTCCCCATATCTCAACAACCAAAAGACCCATCAGATAAATCTTCCCAATCCATCCGATTACAAAGCCTTCGCTATTTGTGACAATGCCGGAACTTTCCTTTAAACCAAACTTACCAACTCTTTTCTGCCCGGGTGCTCTTGCTTTTGCTGCTGCGATCTGGGAGAAATGAGAGGAAAATCCAAACCACATGAGAGTGGAGTGCAGAAGCAACAACAAAACTTTTATCGGGTATTCTTGGGCTTCGTATAGAAGAGGGAAAAGGGAGTAGCATGACACTGCAAAACAAACAGTAGAGCTCGTTTTAGCCATTAAATTGGAAGTAAGTACATTAATTAGCACCTAATCCCCCATCATCCAAAACAACAAACTAAGAGTAGGTATTCACTCCAGGCCGAAAAGATTCCTTTTTTCCTTTTCTTTCATTTGGGTGTACAAGAAGATTCATTGGCACTAGCTTGTTGTTCCTAAAATGTCCCAACAAAAGAAACAATCCATGATGTTACTATTTTATGAACCAACAAAGCCGAATGATGTATCTATTTTATGAACCAACAAAGCCGAATAAATAATCTGCAATGAACCCACATACACTCCATTTTGGCATCATTCATGACTGCCATATATGTCAATAAACTCAATGGTAGCTAACGTGAAGCATTATCTCGAGTATTTGAATTCACAGTCCCCTGTTATATTCAGTATCCCATGTCATGTCAAATGCACTCATTTCAGAGCTTCTCATTGTTAAAACAAGATCAAGTCACTTCCTGCACCCAGATTGACCAAACTGTATTGTCAAAACACTCTTTCACAAGAGTAGAAAGATTTTCACAACTCCCACACATTAAGTTTGGAATAGAAGTTATAAGTAGTCCATCAACCCGAATTTTTTTCTTTGTTTGTTTCCTCTATGATCTAGGACTGGCAACTAAATTCCAAACACTATGACAGTTGAATGTAAATTCATGAACAATTCTTGCTTTTGCATCGTACTTTTTGTTTTCACAATGACATAACTAAGTACACGACATGAAAATTTAACAGCGATGGGGTGCAGTTGATAGAAATAGAGGAAGAAAATCTCGAGAATGAAAACATGTTTTTCTGATATTTATTCCCTTATTTATTTTGAGAGAGAGAGAGAGTTGGGTCAGGAAGATGAAATCTATACATGCAAAATCATGAAGCTAATCTTTAATTTCTTTGTTACTGTAAAAAATGATCACCTAAGAAAAAGAAAAGAAAAGAAGCGTATAAAAGGATGCCAGTGTCAGATACGTAACAACTGAAAAAGATTCAACCTGTGATTTGCTCATAACAGTCGAATAAAGAGAGTATGAAACATCATAAATAAAGGCCATGCTTGAGAATAAAAATAAAAAATCCCAGCTTTGCCCCAATTTTATGTCTTCCTTTGGGTTACTCAAAAATGTAAATTCTGAAACATAGTCCACTGAAATCAATCACCAGATCCTCTTGAACTTGTCCTGGATTCTTAATTTTACTGAATATCTAAGCATAACACCTCGTTTGGACTCCAATTAGATCATAGTTGAGAGCATTGGATCAATTATTGACAAATAACAAGATGATTGGTATCTGTCTTTTGAAGAATCTACTTGCATGACTAGTTGGATCTCTCCCTCTCTTCCCTTTGTCCTATTTTCTCCTCACTCAAATTTACCCAACCCTCCAATACATTGAATTTTGAACAACAAATCCCCTAATTCCAAACTGAAGCTATACCCATAGTGATTCTATTTTTGTGCAAATTACAAATGAACGGAAAGTCCTAGCATCATATCAACCTTCAACTACCCAAATACTTTTGTTAGATGTCCTAAGCACTAAACCTAGAAGTGGAAGGCATACTAATTGACGACAACAATTGCACTACTGGTAGGGCTCTCAAAATGTCCATGTAGCTCCTCGGTTCTTGGAGGTTTAGGGGGGAAACTGTTTCAGTGGTATTCTGAGAGCAGCCACTTTGTGATTGGAGACTAGAAGGGTTCTGTTATTGTTGTTGATGTTGTATGCATCTGGTCATTCTCTTTACTTATTTCAAGAGAATTTCATTTTTCTATTTGAATGCCGAAATTTATAAGCCTTCAGAAGAGAAAACAAAGTAGTAAGAAACATACCTATGGACGCCAAGAAGTAATGACTTGCATCCTCCATGCTCTGAATTGCAATAATAGCAAGGGGAATCACGAAGTGGAGAGATGCCTTCTCGTGAACATGCCAGCCAAACAAAAACCCACATGTGTACGCATAGGCAACCCATCTAGTGATCATTCTGGGCTGAGGATTCCTCCAAGTCTTTATCAGACATGGAACTAAGGAAAGCAGGACCAAGACAAAGGTAATCAATGGAGTGACCTGGAATCTCATCATAAATAAATTCATGTCCACAATTAGTTCTTGCTTAATTATGATGCTAAACTGTAGGCCATAACAAACAATCCACCATCTTGCCAAAAAGATTTACCGATGGGGCTAATCATTTTTATAAGCCTACAAAGGTAAGAAAATGAAGAACTGGATATGCAAATGTTTCACTGTTTTCCTCTCAAACAAAAAAAGACAAATAGAGGCCTGCCAGTAATCTATGTCAATGAAACAATGTTACAAGTAACCTTAGGCAATATTATAAGAATGGTTAATATAGTGTAGAGTAGACACAGCAATTGATCACCGATGCACTGCAGGAATAATAACACTTGTGGAGTGAAATTACCGTAGGTAGAACAGCAAAAGGAGAGGAATCCCCCACTAGTCCACCAGTAAATGAAGCTGTTGGTGCTTGGATGCTGAATCCCAGTTTTGGAAGCACAAGAGCCAGCCCTTTATCCAAAATTATATAGAAGACCCAAAAATTTGGAGCCCAATAGGCATGGCAGAGCCCTCTACCAAAAGGGAACATGCGGCGGAGAACTTGTTGGATCTGCAAGGCACTATGGTACTGTTACTGCATAATTTACAACATAGGGGGAGAGCTCATGATAAGAAATTGCAAGCACATAATTCCAGTGATGCTATTACTTCTTTATACTAAAACCTGGTCAATATTAAAAATTTCATATATAATATCACATAGATACTTCGAGGGGTGAAGTTAAAAGTCTTCACGGTTTAGAATAAGCTCTATTCCTCTATCCCTTGCTGTGTGGCCTTGGTGCTGCCGAGTTAACACTTGTTTGCTTTATTAAACCGGCATTTCATAGTGTGATGCCCTCCCAGGGCCTCCCACTATTCAATGACCGGACGCTTTGAAAGGAGTTCCTTCTTTTGTTCCATTCCGGGAATGTAACTCCACTCTTTAACTCTGTTGGCTCATGACAGCACGCACAGAGGAAGCAATGGTACTTTGCACGCACATAATTGTCAATATTCAAAATTTCGCGTATCATATCGCATAGATGCTTCGTATGGTGAAGTCAAAACTTTAATGTTGGCTCATGACAGCATGTCGTGGCCAATTTGACACAATGTACAGAGGAAGCAATGGCACTTTGTACGCCGATAATTGGGTGGATTATCCCATCATGACCATAAATGCAATGATGAGTCTTGATTGCATCATTATCAGGGAATACGTCGATACTTAAGCAGGGAAACCCCTCGTACTGGAAATGCTTGTGGTCAATGATCACAAGCCTAGGTGACCAAACAACCAGTACCCAAATCAAATTCCTCTCTCTATAGTCTATACCCCAATTTCCAATTAGATCCATAACTAATGGTTACTACTCCTTCCAGCATGTGGCAATGGTATAAAAAATTCCCAAAATAAAAACAAATAAAAAGAACAGTGTCAACCGTATTAGCAATCATACCAAATCTCTTAAACACAAATCCTTGCAGTTTATACTCACTAGCACTATTATAAAAGTAGGAACGGTCCGGCCGACGACCAGTCCATGCTCCGGTCTGGATTAACCAAAGACCCGCTAAATTTACAAAACGGCTTTCTGTTATGCAAACCGCTCAAATAAAATGGTTGAACCGGCAAACTGTGCAAACTAGTCATGGGTCAACCGTCAACCTAACTGGTAGGTGTAAAATTTGAACTGATTGACAGCAACTTTATTTCTTCCACTTTAGTGCTGGAACTGACAAATGCTGACCAACTGCCCATGAGACCCATGACACAACATCACAGCTAAACAGCTAGCATCCCCAAGCGTTAGCTTACTTTGTTAAGGACTTATAGATACTAGAATTGCCTTCATTTTAACTCCCAACCAATGTGTGATAGACTAAAAGTGCAAATGCATCTTTCTTGAAGAATAGTTTAATTCCTAGCCACTCTTGTACTTCAACATAATAAGGAATATATATACATTTTAAACATTTTTTCCTACATATATGCTTTCATATTTAATTTTAGTTAGTTTTACGATACTGATATTTATTTCTATAGTAATATAGTTATGACATCATGATTCAATTCCGGTTCGACCGTGGTTGAATTGGTGAACCGTCTATCCGATCCCTTTTCTGGTTTGCTCACCGATCCGGCGATCCGGTTTTGAAGACATTCATCACTACAACAAAAGGCATTCCCTGTGCGTAATAAACAAACGGCCAGTATGCTGCTACAGAAACAACCACCAACAAGCCCAACCCCCTCACAAACCCCCACCGCAGTAAACATGCTTAAGCTGCTGCCACCACCGCAAGCAAGTGCTTAAAACACAAGATCCGGAAAAAATAAACTTCACCCATCAAGTTCTTCCCCTCCTCCAACAATGGCCGCAACAACAGTATCACGATAATCCCCCTCTACTGAAAAATACCTATGGTCATCAATCACCGGGCCATTCGACCAAACAACCTTAACCCACCCCAATTTCCTTGTCAAAGGTGAATTCGAGGCCAAATTAGAAGTTACATTAAGTTGGCAATGTTTTACTAAGTTCCACAATCATGCAAAAAGAACATTAACATCATCAAAAAAGACTCGTACCACACCTTGTATTCAAACACCAATGCGTGTACTTAATAATCACAAGCACAGAGAGTATTACCTGTCCATAATACACAAAAGGCCCATACGCCGCCGCAAAAACCACCGCAACCACCGTCCCCATCACCACCAACCGTCCGAACCCCCTCGCCAACCCTCCTCCCCGGTAGCAGTAATGCCGCAACAAATACACGAAGTAGACCGGCGCAGCCACAGCAAACAAGTGCTTAAAACACAACAAGACGGCGAAAACAAACCCACCCATCAAGTCCCTCCCTTCCTCCAGCCACGACAGCGACAACAACAACAACCCCAAGAGTAACCCATTATACTGGAAATGCATGTGGTCAACAATAACCAACCCAGGATTCCAAACAACCAAAACCCACAGCAAATTCCTCTCTCTAGACCCCAAATTTTTCCCAAATCGATAAATCCCGTAAAAGAGAACGAAATCGGAGACTATAACGGTGAGTCTGTGGAAGACGAGGAGAGGAGGGGAGGAATAATTGAGGCCCTTGTGGAGGTGTACGATGGTGGGGTCTACAAGGGGGGCGAAGAGAGAGAGGAAGTGCTCGAAGTGGGCGAAGAAGGGAGGATAGTCGAGGGTCCATGGGCTTGTTATGTCGGAGTACCAGTGGGAGAGAGGGAGGGAGTGGGTGAGGGCGAGCCAGTGACGGTGGACCTCGAAGTCTGTGCTGTGGTAGGATGGGATGAGGAGGAGCTTGATGCAGGTGGCCACAGCAAAGTACCAGGCGAGATCAGAGATCGGGGTGGGTTTGGTTGGGGTAGGGATCTGGTTTTTTGGGGGTGTCATGGTTGATTGGTTTTGGGGAGGTCCAAATTCAAACCCTTTTGGGGTGAGATTCCGTGAGAAAAAGAGCAATGTTCAACTTTACACCGCTACGCTGCTCCCCTCGCTGCCGCCGCACCACCACTTCGTCTCTTTAACCCACCATCACTACTGCAAGATTTCGGTGCAGGTACAGTGGTAGCAGCAGGGCGATGTAAGAAAGAAGAAGCTGGTAGGGTTTGACGATTCTCTGCAAGGAAGCAGAAGAAATCGAGAGCATTTGATGCTGGGTCTCTCTCTGTTGATCGATATATGCTGCGAAGAGGAAGAAGAAGAACCCGCTGTCAATCAGGGAGAAGAAGCACTGCGGTATTTTGGTAGGAGAAACTGCATACGTCGATTATTATAGGGTAAATTACACTGACCTCCCCTGAGGTTTCTGACTTGTACACTGACCACCCCTACTTTATCTGAAATAGCACTGACCTCCCCTGAGTTTTATATTTTAGGGTCAAAAGCACCATTCTGTTACTAAAATAGCACTGACCTCCCCTGAGTTTTATATTTTAGTATCAAAAGCACCCTTCTGTTACTTGGCCGTCAGTGACAATAACGGGAATTGATGAGGTAAGCCATTAACCTTTGTTGAATTCCCAAAATAGCTCTTGACACTAGTTACAATCTAAAATCTAAATGCAAAAGGCTCTCTTTTTTTTTCTAAATAATGATCATGCATGAATACTTAGAATATACTCCCTCCATTCCTAAATAATGGTCCACTACGAAAAGTCGTGCCATTTTTCAAATCAAAAGATGAAGTACTTCCGTGTATCATTTTTCAAATTTTTTCGTACCGAATTAAAGTATTTTAATTCGGTGCGAAAAAATTTGAAAAATGATACACGGAAGTACTTTATTTTTTGATTTGAAAAATGACAAGAGAGAGAAAGTGGGGCTTTTATTTAGGAACGAAGGGAGTAATTTATTGGTGGGCAATTTCTATAAAGAAAAATGAAACAAATTCCCCCTTTGGCTTTTGCTGTTAAAAAAAATGCCGTTCAAAAAAAAGAAAAAGAAAAATGATACCAAGATAACAACACATGGGAATGCTACCAAATATACATGTCTTTTAATTCAATTTTTTGTTTAACAAATGGATGTGTCCTAGTTCATAAAATACATCAAATAAGAGTATAAGTAAGTCATTTTCAATTGCTTTGCATCACTTGGGTACTGAATTTTTTACTAATACAGTAGAAAATTTGTAACGTAGAAAATTCTGTTACTTATGGTGTTGTGATGTGCAAAATGGCAAATTTTCTACTGTATTAGTGTAATCCAAAACTAGTGTCTAAGGCCATTTTGGAAATTCAACAAAGGTTAATGGCTTACCTCATCAATTCCCGATACTGTCACTGACGGCCAAGTAACAGAAGGGTGCTTTTGATACTAAAATATAAAACTTAGGGGAGGTCAGTGCTATTTCAGATAAAGTAGGGGTTGTCAGTGTACAAGTCAAAAACCTCAGGGGAGGTCTGTGTAATTTACCCATTATTATATAACTTTTGACATTGAAGTGACTTCGAAAACATTAGTTGGCCTTTGTTTATGTTCAAGTTCTTTTTCTCTTGAACTTATTCGTAGCACAGACCAATCCCCCATCACACGACGAAATTGATAGAAGCAACTGCATATGCCAATTTTTTTTTTTTTTTTTCAAAAAATCAAATGTAGATTAATAGATCCATAAGTGAGAGAGAGACCTACAAGAGAAGAAATCGATAGAAAGCTGAGGTGGTAGAACATTGGTGCAGCGGCCGTCGATGGTGCAGCAGCCGTCGGTGGTTTAGGAGGAGAGATGGAGAGAGTGGGGGCCGTCGGAGGTGGTTTAGCATAGAGAGATGGTAGTGGTGCGTCGGTGGTGGTTGGGGCGGATTTGGGGTGGCTCCGGTGGAGAGATTGGGGGGAGATGGATATTGTTCTCTGATGGGAGCTCGAGATTTGGTTTGGGGCAGAGAAAGAGGAGAGAGAGAGAGGAGAGGGCTGAGAGTTTCCTCTCAATTTTCCCCTTGGATCCAAACAAGAGAAAAAAATTTCATCCGTATTTTCCTCTCATTTTCTTTTAGAACCAAACAAGAGAAAAAAACCCATTTTCTTCATATTTTCTCTCTTAAATATTTTCCATCCCTTTTCCTTTCCTTCCACAAATTCCAAACATAGCCAAAGTATTGGCACGTGATAAATGACTCTCTCCCCTTTTGTCTGTCCAAATGAGATGGTGAGAGACCACAATTTTTATTTTCTTTTTTCATCATTAAGGGAAACCATAGTCTTTTCTTTATTTTATTTTTCTCCTATGTATCCATAGAGGCTTTGAGGATTTCGGGATAAGCATGGAAGAAAAAAGAATTAGTAGATTATCAAACTATTCTCATGCTTTTACTCGATATTGCTCTGTTTAACGGTCCATCTTCCGAGAGGGATTGAAATCGCAGTTCGGTGGTGGCCAGAGAGCCTCCAACTATAGATATTTTGTTTTGTGGAAGCTTTCCTTTATGACCAATACCGCTGCGGGCTATCGCACAGGTTCCTTTCACCTGTTTGAATCAATGAAGGAATCACGACCCCCTTTAAATATGCTCGACTAGAATATTCGTCAACCTAAATCTAACTACCACAATCAACCCTCATCACCACATCTCTTGATGGTGCTGATGTGCACATTCGAGCCGTTGATCTCGATAATTAACGACTCGAATTTTATCTTGATAATGGACGGTTCGAATTTATAAAGTGTTGAAATGAAATTAGGACCATTGAAAAACACATCTAATAGCTCGAATGTTGCACACCTGAAATGCACCCCAACACTGTCCTTCCTTGTCTACCCCACCACCTAAAGTTAGTCGTTCCATATGTTGTGATTTGATTTAGGTCTCTTTGATTTGAATAAATAATTCATAAGGCAAATTCTAAAGGCTGACATTAAGGTTAAAATGGTGGATTAAAATGTGCGAAAAATGTATAGAAAAATGTAAAAATGTATTGAAATATGCAAAAAATATGTAGGAGTGTGTGCATTTTTTGTCTTTGTGTGTGCTTATTAATAGCCCAACTGACAATAGAATAACTCATTCAATAAAACTCAATTTGATAAGGACTTGGGTAAAGAACTGTATAAAATAAATTCGAAAACATACTTATTCATTTATCCCCTCATTTCACATCCCCAAATCCTCCCTCACCTTCATGTCAAAAACCCAGTTTTCTATCGCCACAACGTCGACCACTAGCACCACGCGTGGAAACCTAGTTTTCATGCTGAAAACATAACACCATCGACCACTGTCACCACTCCAAAAACACAAGTTTCACCCTGGAAACCTACGCCGATTGTTGACCAACGCCACCATGCCAGAAATACAGATTACATGTCGAAACCCCACCACCACAATTGAACAAAAACCAATAACCACCATAGTCTACCATTGAAACCACAAAACTATAGCCATTGGAAATTTGATTTGGGATTTGGTTCTCACCCAATTTTGTGATAAAATTGAGTAAAACTTAATTTGGTAGAGGGATGAAGCTGAATTTTTGGTGATTTGCAAATTTGAATTTAAATTTGGTGAAAGACTGGAGATGATTTTAGTGAGGTTTGAACCTCGGTCAAATAAGTGAAAATTCGGCTCACCCTCCTTGAAAGAAGGTGAAAATTACCCTCCCTCCTATTGGTTGAAATAGTGTATGTCCCATAAAAAAACGATGTCATCCTTACTAAAAAAATGTATTGCAAGGGTCGGCCTACACTATTCCAACTAAAAAGGAGAGGATGAATATCATCTTTTTTGAGGAGGGTAGACAAAATTACACTCCGGTCAAATGCGTGAAGTGGCGCCCCCCAGCCACCACTCCATTAGCTTGATACTTGATAGGGGACGTTGTGTTATGTTTCCAATATTGTTAGATGTCTTTGGTGCGGATAGAAAACTTGAGGCAGTTGTCAGCGAAATTTCACCTTTTTCCCTAGTTGAAACTTGAAAGCCACCACACACAGAGAAAACAACACCCCCACTAGACCCTCTCTCCCTCCCTCCGACCTTGCGAGTCGAGCGATCCAACCCTTGAACCACCATGTTCCGCCACTTCACCACTCGCATTCTCTTTCGATCCACCGTGGCCCGGTCTCGGCCCTTCTCCACCTATCTCCCAGACGCTTCGGCGGCCGACGAGACGTTCGTGGAGGCCTGGAAGAAAGTGATCCCCAACATCGAACCACCCAAGTCCCCTACGGCCTTCATGAGCCCACGCCCTCCCACCCCTTCTTCAATCGCTTCCAAGCTCACTGTCAACTTCGTCCTTCCCTACGCTTTTGAGCTTTCGTTTGAGTTTGCTATTTTTCGTTGCCATGGTGTTGATAGGTTAATTAGCTATCGTTGATGTGTATTAAGATTCTTATCTTGTGTGAGATGTCTATACATGAGGGGTGGTTGTTTTGACTGGTGATTAAAGCAAACTAAGTTAAAGCCTTGATTCGGAGGTAGGACACTAAGATGATGATCTTAAGTAGAAGGAAATTAAGTCTGGAGAGGAGGCCAAAGAAGAGTTGTGAATGATACTCGAACGCATTAGCTGGAGGCAAAAGATGAGGTCCTCATGGCTTGAGGAAGGAGGTTGGAACACTGAGTGTTATCGTAGACGGACTCTCAATGGAGGCACAATAACTTTGGTAGTTTGGTGATTGAGGGTGGAAAAGGGATGAGAGGAAATTGGAAATCCTCAAGGGGATGATTTGCTCGGAGCTCTATGTTCCAACTTTTTTTGAGACCCACCTCGATAAGCTATCTGGTTAAACAGTCAGAGGACTTCCTTGTTGATGAGGAAGTTATGGTTGCACTTAAAAAAATAAGGTTTCTGGTTTAGGTATTTTTTCCATTACCTTTTGTTGGTTGTGTGGAGTCCCATTAAGGGACATTGTGACCTCTGTAAAGCATTTTTGTGGAAGTGGTACACATGAAAGTATTCTCAATGGCTCTTTCATCGTCTTAGTTCTAAAAAAAGGTGGAGCTATTCATTTTAGGGACTTTGGCCCATCATCTTGATAGGTTTACATGTAAGCTTCTTCAGAAGTCCTTGCTTTTAGATTGAGGAAGGTTGTTAGTAACTTGATTTCGCGACATGAAATCATGTACTATATTGTTTTGGGGCTAATTAGGTAGCGAGTGGTGAGGTAGGACTTCCTTATTGATGTTTGGATCAAATGGAATTCAGGCTGATATGGAGAACCTGAATCCTTGGTACATTTTGCGGCTGAAGTTATTGCCCTGGTAATTGGTTCTCTGTCTAGTTTTCCCTCAAGCTCAAATGGGAAGGTGGAGACCTTTTATCCCTGTTTTTTATTGGCAATTGAAATTTCACTAAAGAAAAAACGATCTAACACAAAGCTCAAGAAATGGATGAAAAGGCACAAAAAAAACCTTGGTGAACAACAACAAAACCTAGTTTAGCAAAAGAATTAGACAGAACAAAAAGACTTGGTATTCAATGAGCAAAGAACCTCTCAACCCAAGAGGACATGCGTAGATGAGATATGGAGGAAAACAAAATAGATGGTACATGAAGGATGCTTTTCCGGACACTTATTGCATGGATGTTCATTTGGTATTTCAAGAGCTTTAATTGGATTGTTGCTACATAAGTTCTTACAATGGTCCAATGCTTTTTTCTCTTTACCTTGTTTAAGGAGGTTGATCTTATCATCCATTTTCTTCTGTTCTTCCTTGGATATTAGAGAACTCACATAGATAATATAACCCTTTGCAAAACGAGCACCATATTTTAGCTTGTAGTCTGTAGATGGTTCCTGGAACAATTTTTATGGTTGTGGAAGATTTTAGTTGATTGATTATTTAGGTTGGGCAAGGTGGGATTATCAAAGGTTTTGGGATTGGTGGTGGAGGAGAGGAAGTTGTAGAGATTTTACATTCGTCATTGACAGGCGACACTCTTGTGGTTTGTGAGCCAGTTGCAGAGCGGTTAAGTTTCGTGAACTGTTCTAATTTGCTTCGAAGCACTTTAGCATTGATCAATTTTGAGAAGAGTGAGCTCATTCTTGTGGGAGAGGTCCACAATAATATGCGGAATTTGGTTGATTGCTATGGGTTTGAGAGTGGGCTCTCTAGACACTGTGCATATGGATGTTCCTTTCAGCTCTCTTTTCAAGGCTACAAGAGAGTGTATGTGGGGTAGGTTAGCAAGTTGAGAAGAGACTTGTGCGATGCAAACGATAATATATTCGTCAACAGAAAGTTTCTCTTATTAAAAGCAATTGGGCAAGAATTCGTACAAATCTAATGTCGTCGTTTCCTATTAACACATCAGTGGATAAGACAAGGAGGAACTTCTTGTTAGATGCTTGAGTGAGGGATTAAAATTCATCTTGTAGGTCGGAAGAAGGTGCATAAGGGCATCTCCAGTCATGGACTAAAAAACATGATGTTATATGACACAAAAGTTTAAAAAGTGGGTCTCATTTTTGTGTAGTTATGACAAAATGTG
The DNA here is from genome assembly GCA_020921065.1 of Vaccinium darrowii. Lineage (NCBI taxonomy): Eukaryota > Viridiplantae > Streptophyta > Magnoliopsida > Ericales > Ericaceae > Vaccinium > Vaccinium darrowii. The sequence continues at coordinate 22,749,593 of CM037157.1, forward strand.
TTGTTAAGGTAATGAGTGTTGCAATGGTGGTGTTAGTGTGTTGTTAAAATGTAAAAAAGTACACAAACATACGTATATATAGATATAAGTGAGCTAACTTTTCCTTCTTTTTCTCTCTCTTTCCTCCTATCTCTACCTCTCTCATCTCTCGGTTTTACCAGCCTGCCATGCCTGCCACTTTCTCTCTCTCTCTCTCTCCTCACTTGGATGAATCACTAGTACCATCACAGTTGAGATGGTAGGTAACATTTTTGTAGTTTCTGACACTAAATTTCTGACACTAATTACACCATTGGGACACAAAAAATGAAAAGTGTTAGCTACTTGCACTAGTTCTTACCTAAACTATGCCATTAACTCCATTACTAGAGATGCTGCCCTTAGTAAATGGCGGATTTGCACTTTTTGTTTTTCCAGTTTAACCAAGAACTGCTGGCTAAGTGGTTCTGGAGGTATGCCAAGGAGGGGGGGTGATACATTTTTTTTGGTGTAGGTACTAGGGGGAGTGATACATTGTAAGTTTGGGGTGTATAATAGAGGCTGAACATCTAAGGAGGGCCATAATCCTTCGGGGGTTTGCACTTGGAAAGCTATCTTAACTGTTTCTCTATGTTTTGGCAGGATGACAAATTTGATCTTGGATATGGCAATGTGAATTGGGTTTGGCGTGTGTTCCAGTATGTGTTCGTGCAATTAAATAAGACTGCTTTGGTGGCAGATTATTTTCTATATGGTTGCAGGATCCTCCAATAGTTAGGGAATCCCATTCCTTGGAAAAGTAATCTGAAAGTCGATTTATCATACTAAGGTTTTTTTCTCCTTTTTTGCGTGGAAAAAAACTCTGGATCTGAAAGTTGATTTATCATACAAGGTTTTTTTTTTCACGAAAAAAAAACTCTGGATCTGATTCTTGCTATGGAGATTGTGATGGAGGTTTCTGGATGGGTAGTAAATGTTGCTTCCCCATTGTAAGGTGGCTAAAACAGTCTTTGTTACCTATTCAAGTGGAAGAGGTAGATGAAGAGGAATAAATGAGCTTGGATGATAGCTTCCTGAAGCAGTATGTGGTGTTTGTAGAGAGAGAGGAACAGGCTTCTTTTTCATGAGTCCAATGAAACAAGCCAACAACTAAAAAGTCTAGCATTTTACCTAGTTATTTTGGGTGTAAAGGCTATATTGTTTTGAAATTCTTCTTTTTTTGTAGTTTTCATTAGTGAGCTCATCCTCAACAGTGGCCTTATAGTTTCTATACAAAGGTCACACTCCTTCGGCACTTTTTGAGTTATAGCTGATTAGAGTGGTTGCTTGATCAAAACCGAGTAAATGATTTAGAACTCCTTTTAGGCTCTGTTTGTTTGGGTGGAAATTTCCACAAAAACAATTTCCTATATTTGTGAGTTTGGTTGCACAAAATTTTAGTAAGATGTTTTTCACAGTAAATTGTTTTGTGAAATCATATAAAATAACTTACCAATATGAGTCTTGTATGTTAATTTACTGCTGATGTTGTCACCTTCTGATGCAGGGTGGATTTCAAGAAAAGTCATATTTTATTTATATTGATTTACATTTAGTATTTTTATTTAATATGTTATAATTTAGTCAAAATATTCTAGAAGTATTTTGTTTCCTAATTTCTTCTGATTGAGGTTTCCTATTTTGTGTTTCCTTGTTTTACAAGAATTAGGGTTGCTAGCTAGTAATTTTATTTCCTTTTTAGTTTTAGGGTTGCGGTTAGTATAAATAATTGATGTAAGCCTTAGGGCAAGGGAGTTGATTAATATGTTGAGTTTTTTCACAAGAGAGAGTGTCTCTTTTTCCTATAATTCTATTAATCTGCGAGTTATTAGATTGTAGAAGAGTTGTTTCTTATTCGTAGGGGTGATCTTTGTCCTTGTTCACGTTTCTAGCTGCGTCAATTGGTATCAGAGCTTAGGCTCGATTCCTAATTGATCATGGCACGAAGATATCGTCATGATTGACAAGTTGACGTCGAGTATGTGTACAAGCACGATGATGCCGCGCGAGAAGCACAACTAGAGGCGTGGTTCCAGCAATTAGAACATCATGTGTCGGACTTGATTGCCCTAGCCGACCAAATTGCTGCTCTAACTGTTGGGGGGAATCCACCTCGCCATCGTCTTGTTATACCTCGGTTTCCGAAAGAGGAGGAGGTATCGGATGACGTTTCTATCACCAAACCTTTGGCGGGCAACTATCAGCCGAGGGAGAGGACAACAGAGACTACCATTGAGTGGCCTTTTACTACAAATAATATTCCGGATCCAGTAGTGGATTGGAGTAAGCCACCAGTTTTTGACGAAGAACTGGTGGAGAAAATTACTGAAAATCAAGAAGAGTTGCAAGAAAAAGTGGTTTCTACGTTGGCGTTGTTAGAAAAAGATTTAGAAGAATCAATTGGATTTGATTCTTATAAAAAGCTTGAAGACGGTGCAATTGACAAGAGTGCTAATGACTTTGTTGATCCGTTTTGGGAATTCATCGAAGACTCCATAAGCAAGAATATATGGATTGCTCACCTGGGCGGAATTTGGAAGAAAATCGTTCCCTTACTTTTTGAAGAATTTTCAAAGTTCAGGTTCGAAAAAATTAATTTGAAGTATAAAATTGATGCCGACAAGAAACGCTTTATCAAGTTACTTCAAGCAATGAAAACTCGAGGACGAGTTTTTTCAACAAGGGGAGTCTGATGCAGGGTGGATTTCAAGAAAAAAGTCATATTTTATTTATATTGATTTACATTTAGTATTTTTATTTAATATGTTATAATTTAGTCAAAATATTCTAGAAGTATTTTGTTTCCTAATTTCTTCTGATTGAGATTTCCTATTTTGTGTTTCCTTGTTTTACAAGAATTAGGGTTGCTAGCTAGTAATTTTATTTCCTTTTTAGTTTTAGGGTTGCGGTTAGTATAAATAATTGATGTAAGCCTTAGGGCAAGGGAGTTGATTAATATGTTAAGTTTTTTCACAAGAGAGAGTATCTCTTTTTCCTATAATTCTATTAATCTGCGAGTTATTAGATTGTAGAAGAGTTGTTTCTTATTCGTGGGGGTGATCTTTGTCCTTGTTCACGTTTCTAGCTGCGTCACCTTCGCCTCCCAATGCCCCGACTATACCAGATCGGGACTTTCCATCTTCGTACATCCCTGTGTCTCGTTGCTTTCCTCCTCTGCCATCTCTTTTCCTCTTTCACTCTCCCCTCGTTGCCTCCTATCTCTACCCTCCGCCATTGCCTCTTTCCTCCTGTCTGGCCGTCAAATACACATACCCTGCAACTTCAGCCTCTAGGATAGTCAGTTCTGTTAGGAAACTTCATTCTATGGCTACCTGATTCTAATTTGTCTCAACGCAGAAAAATGATGGTTGATGAGGAAAGAATTCTCAATTATTTAGCTTTTGTCGAGCTTGATTATTGATGGGGAAGGAATTCTCCATTTTGTGAGCTGTGGCCCTTGTGCTCACTTTTTGTTACTCTTATACTAGGTGTGCTATGAGTTGATGACTGATTCACTTGTAAATGCATGGAATTGCCGCTGTTTTTCCATTCATCATAAGAGCGATCATATCTATACTATGTTCAAAACAACAAAATGAACAAGAAAGGCGAAAGGCGAAAGCTTTGCGATCATATCTATTCTAATAATCAGGGTTAGTGCGGTAGTCTACACTGATTATTGTACTGAAGCAGTTTTACGTGGTTAAATATTGTACTCACTTGTATGTGGCGATGTTTCTGAAATGACCTTTTGTAAGTTGTTAAAAAAAAAAAAAAAAAGGAAAATAGCTTCTTTGAGTAGTTTCTTTTTGCTCTTCAGTTGCAGTATTCCCGGTGATCATGAAGACATCCACCAAGTAAAGGAAACTTTGCTTGTCTGTTCCATTTCCATTAAGGGCTCCACTTTGAACATGGTGTATGGAAATGGTTTTCGTTTTGAGATTATTCCTGAGATCACAGACACGTTGATCGTGTCAAAACCAAATTTATTATAACCCGTAAAATGAGTAAAATGGATTTAGTAGTAAAGCGGGAGTACGGGTGTCGAACCGCAGGGACTAAGTGTTACTTTCAATTTTAAAACCGATTTCCACAGTGACTTAAAAATGAAGTTTTTTTGTGATTTTAACTTAGAGCTAATTAAATAAAAAGAGATTTAAATTTTCTGTTTTTTAGTGAATTGAGAGGAAGCTTAGGGTACCGGTTTCACCACTAACTTTGCATTCAATGGTCTACAAACTATGTAACAATCTCGTGACTACACCAATTAATGTGGTAGTGATGAACTCCTGGCTACAAGCCGAAGTACTATCGTCCAGAAATTCAAATAAAAGTGAGCCAAAAATAAACCATCTTAGATGGGCACGGCCTGTCTACGCTAAACTAAGATCATAGGCACAGCCCGTCTCATCTCAAGCAAGGCATCATTTTAACTCACTTAATATTTGGTAGCTTGAAAACAATTGCATAACCGTTGTATTTATAATCACAGAAAATAAATACAACATACACTGAATTTTACAATGAAATTTATTTGAAACAAAGTCTGGATTATACAATCACCACATTTCATTGGTCTAGCCACAAAATAAAATTACAAAAATAAATAAACCATAGTTACAAAGCCAGGGCTTACCGACACCCTAAGAAAGGATTTAGTTGGCCATGTAGACACTGATCAGAGCCATGGGAATGGCAGTAAAGCTTCTGGGTTTTGCTGAGAATGGGAAGGGAGTATTTTCTTCTCTCTGGTCTCGAACTCTTTTTTTCCTCCACTGACATTGATAAAATAAATCAATGGGTTGTCCACCCACATTCAAATTGGCAGAGTTCGGTCAGTGATAATTCGGAAGGTAGGCTGGGAAAATGATCCAGTGTTGCGCTCATACGTGACACGCAATTCTCTCGATTTAAGGCCAAAAAGTGGTATCCTGTCCTCGGAACCTAAAATCACAAAAACACAATAACAGACATTAAATAATAATAATAAAGGACATAACAAATGTATGTTAGGCGGCCTAAATGTATACATTTCGGCACTTATCACACGTCGAACGACGTGTCTAGGTAAGACACTCTAGAGACACGTTAAGGACTCAATAGGAGGTCATAATAAGATTTCGAAATGTTAGACCAGAGTCAATTTTCGTAGATGTTTTGTTCATGAATCCTTTTTCAGTGACTGTTGCTTTTCATTCTCAAAATGTTAATTTTATTCTAGAGTTCTTTAACCTAATTTGACAGAGACAATGGTTTATGATTCTGATATGAATTTTGAAGATATACTTCTAATGCATCTACTACTGTATCATACCACGTCTTACTATTTTAATAATGACATGTCTGCATTATGTGTCCCGTGTCCATCTCCGTGCTTTTAGTGCAAGTTTAGGGCGGATATATGTTATCATTCCGGCATCCACTGGACAGATGGGTGTTCTTCCCGGACACGTGGCAACAATTTCAGAGCTGAAACCCGGTGTTATGTCAGTACACGAAGGCAACGAAGCCCAAATCGGAGTCGATGTGCATAGTGCTCTTAACTCTGCTCTTGCCGGCTAGAAACTAATAGTCCCCCTATGTTCACCTTGATTCAATAATTGCTTCAGTTTTTCCTCATTGGAAAATACCTCATCTGCACCCGATGTGAAACTGCTTTCTGAGTTGTTTTGTTTCTGGATTTGCTGCGTTGAATGTGGAAAATATGTACCATGTTTCACTACGTTTTTGTTTCCAAGGATAATGACATAGAATCTCTTGAATGAGAAGCTTGTTCCTTGTCTTTTTCAGCATGGTCTTTTCGGTTTGGTGCGATGAATCCAGTGGAGTAAACTGCTGTTTGATTAGTTTCCTGTTCATTCCTTTCTCATGCTCTCAGTCAACTTTTGAAATGAAACAAACGAAAACTGAGTTTCTGTGTATTCGTACCAAGGCCTTGTTTGGTTTATGGTTTCCAAGTGGAACCCAAACACTTTTAATCTTTTTAGACTTGTCAATTTATGAGACCCACACTTTTTATTACGGAGTAGTATTTTTTCCACAAAATAGAGAATGCTCTTGCTAGCCCATTGCGTGCACATAGCTCTCTAGATTTAGCAAGCTCTAGGAGTGAAAAATGGGACCCAATTAGGCTTATGTGTACATCTTAGGAGTCAACTTAGGAGCTATTTTTAGGGAGCCCACTGTGGATGCCCTAAATGTCGATGTAAACTAAAGCCAAAGTTCTACTCTGACAATGTAATGGCATCATCTCTGATTGACTGCCATAAGGGGAGCTATAGGCAGGGGTGAAGTCAAGATTTTTAGTCAGTGGGGTCAAAAATTAGGTCCGCATGTAAATTATTTTTTTAATTGGCTAACTTAAAGAAAAATTATAAATTAAAAACTTAATTATTAGGTAACCTTAATTAAAGCTTACTAATTTGGTAATAACCTCATCATGTAAACTTAATTTTGCTTCACAATTAGTCTCAAAGACTTATTATATTTTGAATATGATGCATAATAATCTCATTTGTGATACTATCAACACTCCAAAAGGCAATAATGCTTGAAGTTTACACACATTAGAAGTAAATTGGGGTAATTTAAAAAAAAATTTGGGGTCAAAATATCAATGTCAACGCCCCCTAAAAACCCATTGACTTTGTAAATTATTCTTTTTTAAATGCTTCTCAAAATCTAGAATATAAGTTTTGATAATAATAATAATAATACTAAAGAATGATAATTCAATAGCTTAACTCTCAAATATTTAAAGAATGGGATTCCTGATTCCTAACACACGTGGAAGAAATTCTATTTTGCACCCTTTAGTTTAATAAGTACCAAACCATCTGACATAGGCTGGGGCAAAATACGAAATTGAAGTGGGATCAACAAGCAAATTTGGAGAGTATAGTAATAGTTGCCCTGCTGAAACATGAAGAATGAGGGGTCAAGTGACCCGTTGTCTTCATGTGCCTCCGCTCCTGGAAATATTTTTAAAAAAATCGATGTGAGGTAGAAATAAGTTTAAGTTTTTGTTATATTTGGATATTAGTGTCCTTAGATCTATTATCTAATATAGATTAAATGAAAATAATTTTACATCACATCGCCCACGGAATTTTGTAAATTACTTTTATACCCAAAAAAATAAGTACATGTATGTTTTGGTTACCGACGGAAAGAAATTATAAATTCATGTACTTATTGATTGTACCGGGCAAAGTTATCAAAATACATATATATATGTACATACTAGAGCACGAGAAATGTTTTTCTCGATGAACATTTATATTTCCGTCCTGTTGATCAAAATCCTTGCTCCGCCACCACGCCATATCACTTTTATCAGTTCACTAGTTCGACATGTAACCTTCTTCTGCTCTACTCTTTCACCAAAAGCAAAAACAACCATCACCTTATCAACAACAAATTCCAATTCCCGCACACCAAAAAATACTTCCTAAGGCACTTTAGCCCTCTGAAGAACCGTAAGCTTCCGTGTGCTGATTCCTCCGACATGCGCGCTCAATTTCACCAAATGCGCCATCCGCCTTTTAGAAGATTCGGCAGGTTCCAGCTCTTCCGGCTTCTTACCCAAGTTAACTGAATCGTCGTCTTCATTGCACTCTAAACCCTTCTCAGGCGAAAGGCTTTCCTCATCGAAAACCTGAATAATTTGCTTCAAACTCTCCACTACCTGACTCATCATCGGCCGATCCTTCGCATTCTTTACCAAACACCGTTCTGCCAACTTGGCAATTTTTCGGGCCCCACTGAGAGAGTATCGATTTTCCAGTCTCGGGTCCATTATCATGCTGAATTTTCTGCTATCAGTGGGGAACTGTTTTACCCATTCCAGAAGCTTCTGCTCTGTTTTGGGGCGGTTCCTTTCAAGTGACCGCCTTCCAGTGAGGATCTCGTATAGTACCACACCAAAACTCCATACGTCGCTTTTAGTCGTCAGATGTCCCGTTTGGATGTAATCTGGAGCAGCATATCCATATGTGCCCACAACCTAATCACAAAATGCAAGTTTCTCAAGACCTTTTACCCCACGGACAATGGTGGAGCAAGAAAAATAATCTACATGGGGAAAATTTTATTTGAATTTCTGTCGAAGTAGTCCGTGAATCCAGAATATGTTGCTACAAGTGTAAAATTGGAGTGTCGAAAAATAAGCAATTTTTATGTGCATAAGAGGGGGAAAATATAGCCACAAAAGAGATGTCCCGATCTAGAATGCATCCACATCCTACAGCTGGATCATAGAATGCATCAACAGTTGATAAAATGGGCATGGCAAGAGTTGATATTGCTGGTGCGTTACTTAAAGGGGTGTCTTTCGATCGTGGGAAAGGAAAAGTCCATCGAAAAATAAGAAGATTAATGAAGTGAAGAAAGTTAGTTAAATCTTTGGTTTCATAAATCCCACCAAATCCATGATCCAAATGCAGTACGTAAACAAAGTATCCAAGTTCATCTCACAAGAAAGTGAAGAAACGTGTAAAACCAAGTCACTTTGGCAGTGGCTTCAGACATAGAGCTTATGTTAGCTCTTGGAGAAAGCTAAGGAAATCTGATGGCAACAGATTTTTGGATTGAAATATCTCATAATCCTTAATGGTTGGTTTGTAGATTTGTATTTAGCTTGGTCTGTTTTCAGGTCTAGTTTGTTGTTTGGTTTTTGGTTGTTGGCTGTTGACTGGTTTGTTTTGTGTCTGAGATATGCCCCTTAACTCCTGTAATTTTGGTCGGTTCCAATAAAATTTTACTTACCCAAAAAAAAAGGGGCTATGCTGCAAAATCCTTATCTGTTTACTTCACTAATTGCATACATATAAACTTAATTTTTCCAATTACAGTGCTATAATTTGGAACTCATCGCAAGTTCATAAAGACGCAATACACAACACCCTCAAAAAGCAACTCAATATTCAAATTCTAAGTCATTTCTGGAACATCTACAATGAGAAGATATGCATTCTTTCATAAAGTATTGTTATGTATCACTATTAAAAACTTCTGTCATGCTTTTGTCAACACAAACTCAGTTTCCCGGCAATTTTCCGCTCAAAATTTTCAAAAGAGTATGCCAAGTACCTGCCTCAAAAGATCAAGTGTGAGTGTAGCGCATAGTGCAGTTTTCATAACACAGTACATATACATACCGCTGTTGAAACATGACTGTGCCCAGCAGTCGGCCCTTCCCGGGCTAGCCCAAAGTCTGAAAGCTTCGGTTTGAAATTCTCATCCAATAGCACATTCGATGCTTTAAAATCTCGATATATGACCTTCATCATCAGAGTTGGCAATTATGGAATAAACACAATGAATGGAAACATGTTCAGTTCTATAACCCATATCAAGATGCATAACAGAAATTTATCAAAATAACATCAAAAATAAAAACAAGAGTTTTTTTTTTTTTTTGCTTCCTCAACTATAAAACGCACCTATTTCGTCCTTAAACTTCTCCAATGCCACCCATTTGGTCCAATTGATAACGGCTGTTAGAATTTTGGATGGAAAACACAACATGTGCCGTGCACGTGTGATTATATCCCAAATGAAAGGGGCAAATGGGTCATCCCACCTCCCAATCCAACACAATTAAAACCCCAAACTTCAAACCCTACCTCCCCAAACCCATGGACTCGCCCAACCCATCCTCCATGCGAGTCTTAACTCGCCCTCCAAATCTCACACCAACCCAACCCACTCTCACTCCTCCAATCAAACAGATCACCAATCCCCGTCCCCCCAGAATGACAGCATCATGGTTGGGTTCATTGGGAGGCGGAGCATAGACGTGACTCAGCTAATCAACCGAGTTGTCGACGCCAATGTGTTTGGGTCAGGAAAATTGGATAAGGATTTTGGGTTTATAATCACACATGTTGTGTTTTCCGTTCAAAATTTTAACAGCCGTTATCAATTGGACCAAAAGGGTGACATTGGAGAAGTTCAAGGACGAAATAGGTGCGTTTTATAGTTTAGGGACGAAGTACAAAAAATGTAGATAGTGTAGGGGATAAAAGCAAAAAAAAAACTCTAAAAATAATCCTCATTTTACAGGGGAATCCCAAGAACCATTCCATAGAAATTTGAACAATATCACTTTTTAAAGAAACTAGGGCTGTATTCCTTGTACCCGTCATAAAAGTTAAAATTGTTATAATCCATTTGAACAATTCATTTTGAGAAAATCAAAACTTTTGACTAGACTGAGACCATTTCAACAATATCACATGTAAACAACAGCCCAAACCTTCAAAAAAAAAAAAAAACAGCCGAAGCCTTCCTCTGCTTCATGAATGAAAAAGTATTTCAGATTTTGAGACAGACGTTGCTATCCTGATAGGAGTATTTATTATTTAAGAGTCTATGTTACAATAGTTTTTGCCAAAGTTGTTGTAAAGAGGTCATCATGTCCAATGGAAACCTTTTACAGTCGAGCCTGTGAAAGTCAACCTATTAAATGTCTAGGATCTCCTAACTCAGCTAGAAAGGACACAAACATAATAGGAAGATTTCGTTTTTTTAGTATCAACACAAACGAAAAGTCTCCCCCAGTTTACCAGACTGAACTGAACTCTGAGAGAGAGAGAGAGAGAGAATAAAGAAACCACCAAAAGTTGTCATATGTGATGTTTTACCTAACTCTAAATGAGCAACTGCATGCGGTCATATGTGATGGTTTACGAATGAGTAATTGAGACAGCAACAACAAAACCCATTTCGGGATTTTAGTATTATTTTTTATTGGGAGGATTTTAGTATTGTCGTCTTCTGATGATCCCATCCTTTCTGTGGAGGCATTATCCCATAGTTTATGGATTTTGGGCAAAAAAGTTATTAGAAGAGGACAATTTTTTTCTCAGACGGTGACTAATCACTTTGTTGATCAATATTACCTCATAGCATAATCATAACTTAGTCCCATCGTTAGTATAAGTTAAACATATTATGTACTTTTAGTAGATACAGTTTATTAATAAAACCTGGACTTCTATTTCTTCATGCAAATAAGCCAATCCCTGAGCAGCTCCAAGCACTATTTGTACTCTCCTTTCCCAAGAAAGGGCTGGGAAAGCCATATTGAAGAGATGATCTTCCAAGCTTTTGTTCGGCATAAACTCATATACAAGGAGCCGTTGGATCCCTCTTTCTCCATCTATAGCACAGTATCCAATAAGTTTGACAAGGTTTGGGTGCTCCACAACCCCGAGAAAATGTACTTCCGCCACCCATTGCTTATGCCCCTATATGAAAAGACAAAGAATCATCAGAGACGACGTAAGATCAGAAGAAAAAGGCATATTGTGAGATTGCCTTAAGCATAAAAGAATTCTGTTCGAGTTACATACAAATGCCAGAAATTCAAACATAACTAGGCTGCATTTAATGTATAGGTGGCATTAAAGCTACTGTTATCTCCTCATATGCCATGATTCAATCCATGGCATTTTATGCTACATCTGCATGCACAATGATTGGACTATTTCCATTCCTATAGAATACCCAAATATATTACTTTGTCCGTACATAAATGGCAAAAAGGGTTGAACACAAACATTGAAAATGGAGTATCCCCTTTCAAACCCAATTCTTCATTATGGCATATGAAGGCAAGAGTTCCTCCACTGTGGCATTCCTATTATATGAAAATGAGACCTCATGTCAACAAAATCTTCAGCTCTGTTCAATTTGTCAAATTAGATGTTTTAATCTTAAAAACACAAAAGCAATCACTAGTTGCTTACTGATACTTCCACCCACAAAGTAGATAACATTAACATTAGTTGCTGATAAACTATTTTTTTTTTTTTTAACGGCAAAAGAAAATTTCATTATTCTTGAAATTGTTACAAGACGAATAGGACAAAGAAACAACATCATGCACAGCAATTCCAATCCGAGACCTAAACCGACAATTGGCAAGAAACCAATCCAGAGCACCCATTGGGACAAAGCCCACCTAAACAAGGCTGAAGCCCAACACCCATGTGGGAAGAAACCCAGATAAACATTATGGGCTTCTTTGCAATTCCGTCCAGCCCCAGCCGATGTCAAACCCTGTCCGCATAAGCCCTGTTTCAAATGAATTATGCATAATACCCCAGCCGTTGTCACGCCCGTCGGGTAACGCAGCGAGGTCGACGGATTGAACTGCACCGCGCCGCCCCCTTCTATTGCTGCTGCAGCTGCTGCTAGAACAGAATCGCCGCCGGTAGAGCTTGACGACGACGATTGGACTCGTCGAACTTCTCCCTGCTCGACGACGACGACGATCGGATTCTGGCCCCCAAGGACTCGATCTAGGATTCTGGCCCCCAAGGACTCGATCTAGGATTCTGGCCCTGTACCGTTCCGGCCAAAAAACGGGATACCCAGCTTGCTGTTCCGTTCCAGTAGAAATACCGTTCTATCCCGGCCGTTCCGCTCTGTTCCGGCTGTTCCGGGCTGTTCCTGAACTTCCGGCCATTTCTCCGGATTCTGTCCGGTACAGAAATCAAAACGTTTACTAGGTTGTCCAGTGTGAAATCCGTGCACTATCGGATTTCCAACACACACACAAAAAAAAAAAAAAAAAAGAAGCAAAGATCTGTTTGGATCCAACACAGTGATGGCCGAACGTCACCGGAAAAAAATGGTGTTTCTAGACCAAGAAAGAGGAGAGAGGAGAAGAAAGGGGTAACGTGGAGAGAGAGGGAGAGATTTGACACAGTGTGTGGTTCAGACTTCCAGTACACATGGTGCAAAGCTCAGTAAAATCTACATTTACATAATTTTCACTTTTTTAAAAAAGAAAATCTGATACTCTTTTTACTTCTAATTGAAGTAAAAAGCAAATTACTTTTCCTTTGGCAAATAGAAATCCATAATCCGGAATATTAGATTATTCATTTTGTCTTTATTCAAATTTTTTTTTATATTTGTTAATTTTGCGTCAAGATTTTGTAATTTCTGGACTCCTCTCGATGACACGAATCTAATAAGTATAAAATTATGGTCAAAACTCAAATTTTTTTTTTAATATTTGGCAAATAAACTCAATTTTTTGTTGTTGTCAGGTGTGAATTATTGGGGTGTGAACTGTTGTCGGGTGTGAATTGTTGGGGTAGGGGTGTGATTGTTGGGGTAGGGGTGTGAATTGTCCAGGTGTGAATTCTGCTAGGAGGTATGAGTTCTGGGGTGTAGATTACACATTTAAGGGCAAAATAATAAAAGTATAGTTAAAAAGGATTTGGATGGAATAGCATGATAAAAGAGGGTTTGGATGAAACCCCCTCCAGAAAACAAGGCCAACTTGTAATTTCCCGTAAACATTAAGCTCAAAGTTACACCAAGGGCCAAACAATGCCCAAATAAATGGGCTGGGCCCAACCAATAAACCCTAATCATCAAGCCAACGCTAGCCACCAGAAGGGAGACAAGCCGCTGCCGCCACCATCACCGGGACCTGGGGAACAAACCCCTATTGCTGCCTCGAAGAACGGCCTGACCGCCACCCTCCAGGATACCGGAGAACCCAACACCCGCCTACGCCGCTCAACATCAAAACCCAGAACGCCACCTGCACAGCCACCACCACCACCCACACGGACGCCGAAGCAACAAAAAGTCATGGCCACGAGAGGACCACCGCCAAACCAAAGATCTGAAAGCACCGCCAAACCTGCCGCTGCACCCCACCAGCCGTTAGACCATAAACCGAGTAGCCTCCAGCAAAGCAACCCAACGGGAGCGCCACCATGATCGACACACTGTTAGGCAAGACTGCCACACCCAGCAATGAGGCGGTGCCGATTAGCACAGGAAACGGGAGGAGAAAAATGGTACGAGAAACAGTGAACAAAGGGAGAAGAAGGAAGAGAGGGAGATGGAGATGGAGTGAGAAAGAGAAAGCCCAGGGGGAGGAGGAGGGAGGCGGCTGTGCAGAGAGTTTAGAGAGAGGCGGCTAGAGAAATTGTTGCTGATAAACATTGGCTTCTCCATTCTAGCTTTTTGAGTTAATCTCTCATGCCAACATGAATTTCTACCAAAGAAGTGAAGAAAGAGTAAACCCCCAAAGTGTGAGTTTATGAATGAAGTGCGAGTTAATTATCTATGAGAGATATAATCTCCAAGTAAGGCCCATCTATAACGCGATCACACATTGAACTCCATTACTCGAGATATAAGTTTATAATGGTAATCTAGAAAACAGAATCATTCTATCGGTCCTATTTTGTGAAGAGACATCATTTTACTCATACTTACATAAAAATCGAACACCACTGTGGTGGACGCCAGGGAGATTTCAGAAGTACCGTGCATTATTAGGAAGGATATCAGGACAACTGTCTTAGGATCTAATGGATCAACAAGAAATCTTCCAGTTTTCATGAAATCTTCTAGAAGGATTGAAAACTGGCTATGCAAGACAAATAGAGCCCAAATCTACACAAATCGTGATATGTAACCTGCATCTTTGGGAGAAAAGATTCATTTTCTAGGCCTCATGATCACATTAGGTAGCATAGAAAAAGGAAAAGTACGTGGGTTGCTTGCATTAGTAGCAGAACAAAGCCCAAGTTCACAAGTTTTCAAGCGCATGAAATCATGCAAAATGCTTGCTGTGGATACTGACATGTGATTACAAACAAGAAGCTATGATCCACATTCCTAGTTACCAAAGGCAGACAAAAATCAGACCTAGCAAGTGTTTCTACAAGCCATTCCCATAGTTGTTAGGATGGTAAGCACATCAGCTATTTGACATTCAAGCACCAAAATCTTCACTGAATGACACTGGTATAAATTTGTTGATATGTGCACAATGAGACTTGGGTGCTTCTCGATTATCACAAACTGTTCAGAGATAGTTTTGAGGAATGAGTTGCTACCCTAAAATCAGGCAAACCAAAGCTCCACTAAAAAACTACTTTTACTTCCACGACATAGATTGCTATGAAGAGAATTTTAAGTACCTCATGGAAACCCCTATCATTTTGATGAAACACACATTGACTTAGTCGATGAGGTATCCTCCTGATTCATACCACAAAATCTAGGCCAAGAACCCATTGGCCTAAAAATCCCTGCCCCACTATCCCAATCCATTAGCAACAGCCGCTTGTTGCGGATCTCCTTTCTAGATGGAGTTCAAAGCTATTCCAGGCTTGGGCTCTTCAAAAACCATGATCATTAAATTTGAAGCACATTGTGACAGGGGAACATGGATTTGGGGGACAGAGGATCCATCATCCATGTGCCCAAGATTTAAGCCCCAAATGACTTCCACCAGAAAATTTTTGACAATTAATAAGAGCAAATTACGAGCCTCTTACTTTCACAGCAAATGATGCAGATGTCGTCAACTTTGTTCCGTAAAATATAATTTTAGCGAGAATGCAAACGTTATCAATCTTAGAAATCAAAGCCATGTAAGATCATAATCAAAGCCAATACCTGGAAGCCATTTCTATTGAGCATTTTAATGGCGACTACAATAGGGTCACCGTTTCCATCTGCAGGGCTGATTGAGCCTTTGTACACGCTTCCAAAACCGCCTTCCCCAATCTTAAGTAACCTACTAAAGCCATTAGTTGCCTGTTTGAGCTCAGAGAATGTGAAAACCCTCAAGTTGTGAGACTTTTCTTCATACAATTCCGGAATACTACGGTATGAAGCTGCTGAAGATGAAGATTTAGTTACTCTATCACCTGGCGATATCTCGGTTGCTTCTAGTATTGGCGCTGATCTTTGTTCCCTACTTCTAGTTCGGTGTTTGAAATAGTGGAAACACTTCATTTCTTTGGAAATGGAATAGGAACCTCCAAGATTATCTCTAGCCTCTCATTCAATTCCTGCTTGCAGCAATTACGAAACCGTCATAAGATGAACGGATGGACGAATTACAAGAGAGTGGGAAAAAAGAGAAAGTACGAAAATGCCTTCAAAAAAATGGAGAAGTCAAAGCTCTACAGTGAACAGGATGAGAAGACGGGGCTAAAGAACAAAAGAAATAACAAAACACAAAATAAATCCAAGAGCTAAATTGCCCTCGAATTTGGACAGAAAGTAAAAGTGGCTCCAAAATTGAAACACCCAGATAGAAATACAAAGAAAACTTTAATAAATGAATACGTAGGAATAGAAAATCAAGGAGGAAAAGGATAACCCATATTTTTTTTTTTTTTTTGGGGGAGAGAGAGAGAGAGAGAGAAAGAGAGAGTCTCCAAAAAAGAGAAATTATACTTGAAAAATCACTAACAGGTATCAAAGTAAACTTGACTTGGAGTAGCCGATGAACAAAAGGAAACGGAAATTGAGAGAAAATACCTCACAACATGGAGAAGTCAAATGCTGCGGTGAACCAAAGAAAATAAACAAAGAACAATCAAAACCCAGGGGCTGCAAAGAAAATAAACAAAGAATCAATCAAAACCCAGGTGCTGAATTCCCCAAATTGAAATACCCAGATAAAAATTCACAAAAAAAAAAAAACTGAGAAATCAAAAGGGAAAACGCATAAACAAATGAAAAATCAAAGATAAAACGAGCAAACACGAGAGGCTCAGGCACGGAACATGTAACAAGAATTTGATGAGGGAAACAGATGGAGATATGAAGATGGACCACCATGGTTACCTGTTTGTGTTTGCTTCTTCCTTCCGAGTTTGTTCAACTGCCACGAATCTCTCATGAAGTTCTACTACTACCATATAGCACAAGCCTTTCAACTAGTTTGACAGAGAGGCCATTGTCATCGCATTGAAATTATCGCATTGAAATTTGAAGGGACCACTGTATCTTCCTTTTGCTTTCTTTTGTAGTATATCCGGCACGTCTCTTTCGCCTCTATAAATGTTTCGTTTCTTTTGGCTACAGATCCCCCCCGGGCCGCGGGTACACGCCAACTCCATCCGGGCAAAAAACTTGGGCACGGGCGTGTACTCCGTTCCCTCGGCGCATTCGAGCCATCAAGGTATATTTGGATGGTCTGGATTTGGAGAGAGAAACAGAAGAGAGGAAAAAGAGAGAGAGTGTTTTAATCTGGACCTTCTAACAAACTTTTGGACAACCTGAATGTGCCGAAAGAGCGCCATGTCGGCTCGTAACCTATTTGCACCCAAGTTTTTCTCCCCTCCGAAACTCCATGTAGTCGAAGGAGTAATCGAGGCAAAATGAATAGAAAATATATTTAGCTCAAAACTTGATTTTATTTTATTTTTTTCTCTTAAATTGAGAAAGGGGGATTGGAATTTTTTTAAATTTTCCTATCATTTCCAATATTTTCCCTCTATACCAAACAAACACTTCTTACTTGCTCTAGAGCTCCACGCGGTGTCCGAGTTGCCTTCTCCGCGTCATATTTCGTGTGAACTCCATTACCAAGCATGTGGCTTTTACACAAATATGTCATGAGGAATGTTCGTCAAGCGTCGTAAATGCACTGAATAATCACTCTTCAAGTATCATGTATTATGTATATACCACTGATTATTATTCAATACGTTTGGAGCACACACTATAATTTTTGGAAAATGCTAACATAAAACTTATCCAGAAAAACTACTTAGAATTTGAAATCATTGGCTCAAATTCTGTCCTAAGTGAATCTGAACCATTGATTTTAAATTCTAAGTATTTTTCTGGATAAATTTTGTGTGCATGCAGCACTACTGATAATTTTTACTGCTCCAGTCAAAGCTAGCCCCAGTCCTTCACAAAAGGTCTGGACGTCTGGTGGGTACCGCTCTTACCAGGTTGCTATCCCAAAATGGGGTGTTGACTCACCAACACAAACATCACCCCAACCACACGAAACCAATCTATATCAAAGTCATGTCCTAATCAAGTACTCGTTGTCGTCTTGTTCCATTTTCAATTTTATGTTTTTGCATTTTAGGCGTTTGAGTGAAATTTTCAAAATTTAAGTTGCGGGAAAATGAACTTTTGGTTTTTCAACGAAGAGAAGAGAAATGAGAAGTAGGGGAAAATCAGTTTTTTGACTTCTTCCCTTAGTTAACAAAAATACCTATAAAATGTATTCTATACACATCTTCCAAACACTACTTTTATTATTAAATATTTTCTGCACATATCTCTTAAACACTTTACAGATTCTGGATACATTCTGGCCCTAATACAAAAAGTAAAATGCAAAAAGTAAAAAAGAGAAGCTCCAAACACCCCCTTATATCAACTTTTACATATATTATTAAAGGAAAATGCTAAAATACACATCCTTTATTTGGGTGTGTATGATACACATCCCTATAAAAGTTACGAATTTTTTGTAAAAGTTGCAATTTTTTTTATAAAAGTTATAAGACACACCAAAATGTTACGAATCATATTGCTGAAAAGTTACGAAAAATAAAAAATGTTACGATTGCCTATAAAGTGGCACAATATGGACCATACAATAAATACATATGATACACCCAAATAAAGGGTATGTATTGTAGCTATTTCCTTAAAGCATGTGTGCAGTTTAAATTGACTCGTAAAAGTTCTCTTAATGCCGTCTCCTTTTGAGAAAATTACGTACTAGAGGGCAAAAAACATCATTTAATGCCAAAAATGGCAGGAGTATGTTTAACAAGTCAATTCTTTTAATGGAAATAGCTACAATACACACTTTTTATTTGGGTGTACCATATGCACCTATTGTATAGTTCAGATTGTGCTACTTCATCGGTAATCGTAACATTTTTTTAGTGTTTCATAACTTTTCAGCAATATGATTCATAACATTTTGTATGATTCGTAACATTTTGGTGTGTCTTGTAACTTTTATAAATAAAAAAAATCGTAACTTCTACAAAAAAATTCGTAACTTTTATAGGGGTGTGTATCATGCACGTCCAAATAAGGGGTGTGTATTGTAGCCTTTTTCCTCTTTTAATAGTAATCATTGTCTCTAATAAGTTGAACTTCAAAAAATAATAAAAAATCAAATTGAGACGCGGAAGTACCATTTTATCTATAATTTGCTGAATCAAATGCTTCTGGATTTTAAATAAGTTTGTGAGCATAAATAAGGTATATATAAAGACTAGAGTCCACAATGTGGGGGATAAGAATTTATATTAAGGAACCTTTGAATTTTAAGGACACATTTGACTCCAATAAAATTTCATCTTTTGTGGGACTTTTTTTTGGAACTGGCGTTTGTTTGACTTGGCATGGGTAAGAAAATGTCAAAAAGTTAGTGGAGTCTTTAGCATTAAGCGTGTATTAAGGATGTCTTAACGTTGAATTTTTTTTCTGGTCAATTTACTGTTGTCCTTAAAGATTTTTTCCCAGTTTATGGTCAATATTTTGGGGTTATTAATTCGTTGGAAGAATTGAAAAGGTCCACCGAAATTGAGTTAGTATTTAAAGGCTATAAAAAGATAACATAAGCTAGAAAGTTCGACCTATTTTAAATTTTGGGTCACATATTTTCCATTTTTAGTAGATGGGATAAAAAAATGAAATATTTTTAATCAAAACTCAAGGAAAAAATAGAGAGAAAAGGCCAAAACAAGTTGAAATTTTAATTAATTTCAACTTTTTTTTTTTAAAGATGGAATAATTAAACTAAACTTTAAGTTAATGCAAACGGAGCACTAATTCATATGGAAAAATCCATGTGTACACCACATGTGTGCACACCATTTGCACACCACTCCATCTGGACCGTCCAAATGCTTTTTGGATGGTCTGGATTTGAAACCGTTCATAAAGCATTTATGACCGGTTTCAAATTCAGACCGTCCAAAAAACGTTTGAACAGTCCGGATGAGCTGATGTGCGCGAATATAGCGTGCGCGTAGCATTACTAAATTCATATTGCCAATGAAGGGTGTTTAGGATCGAGGAGAATACAATCTTGGCTCTCTGACTCTGACGTAGACATCAATTAATCACGAGATAAGCAAAAGTATTCAACTGCTAGCAAGTTTTTATACGAGAAAATTCCAATTTGTAGAAACTTGGTTCGATTATCATCAATATATGAATTCTTGGGAATGATATTTGTAATTTACCGTGATTGCAAAGGCCGACAAAGGAATGCCCTGGAGAGGTTTCCTTGTCATCAATCAGAAGATTCTCATTCTTCTACTACAAGATGAATTCATGCAGGGTCTTGTTAACGGATGCACCATTGCACCCGTTAGCATTTTCCATTCAGGTACTGTGCTTGATTGATTTGATTCAAAACTTCCTCGATATTGGTTAGTTATTCAGATGCAAAAAAGACTTTTTTATCCCTGGATAAAGAGATAGAAATATCATTGATAAACGCAACCTGCTACATATCGAGTTCCTGCTACCTGAAGATAAACAACATCAAAACTAACAACATATACAACAACATGAAAAACTAAACATAGGAAAAACAAACTACACAAGATATCTAAGTGGCGCCTCCATCACCGCTGCCCGGGCGAGGACTAAAATGGCAAGTGCATGCTTGGCCAAGAGATGCGCACACTGGACTTCTGTCCTCTCTAATTTAGTAATACGACAAAAGCTCAGCTTTGCAATCTCCTCTTGCAGGTTGCTAATCAAAAAAGTGTCCAGATAGTGACACTCACTCCTCCTCCCTATCTGCATAAGGGCATTAAAACAGTCAGAAAGAATATAGCATTAAAATTATGATTTAAAGCCCATTTAATTGCTTGATATAATGCTTGTATTTTCATTTGCACTGGACTAATGTTGTATGTTGAAATGGAGTGTTGCACAATGATGTTTCCGTTAGGGTCCTTAGCCGTAAAACCTATCCCACTCCACGCGTTCCCCTCTTTCCACGCCTCATCCACACGAAGCACACATTTTCTTTGGACAGTTGAAGAATCCAATTAATCCTATAATGTAATGATTGAAAATTTGATGGTTGAAGAATGGCCTGAAGGTTGTGATGGCTGTTTAGACTTGTTCAACCAATTGGAAGCTCTTTGGAACTAATGAGCATTGTCCCTTGCCGTTGAAAGAACAGCATCACTGCAAAAGGAGTATTTGAGAGTACAAGGGAGTTGCAGTTTTTCCAGATGGCCTAAAGCATAGCTATGACGGAGAAGAGTTTTTGTTTATTCATACGAAATCGTATAATCCAATCTAAAAGCCAATCCTCAAAGGAAGTGCCCGCTTGAATAAATTGTCAAAACTCAGTAGAATCCCAGGCCCTAAGAGAATGATGGCAACAACAAAATAAGTGATCTAAGGATTCTTCTTCAGAATCACATAACTGACAGGATGGGGGAATGCCACTGAGCCGGATCGAGAGATCCTTTTTTACTGGTAAGATTCCTTTTAAGCATTTCTAAATAAAGGCTTTGATGCGCTCAAGTAGATCCATATGCCAAACCAAATTCCATACATTATGAACATTATAAATCCAAACTGAGGAAGTTGCAGAAGAATTAGAACCCCTACAAGCATCATAACCACACATGTATCTAGATTTGGAGTTATACTACCCCCGAAGAAGTGAAAGACCAAACAAAACAGTCTTGTTCAATACCCGCTGGTAAACTTATGGCCAGAATATTTGGGATAAGAAAGGAAGGAATCAAGTTTGAGATCTTGTCCATATCCCAGCTTGGGCCAGATGGCGAAGAACACAAGAGAAAAGAGACCTTGAGATCAGTAAGAGATAACATGACTAAGAGGCTTGTCAATACCTAGAAGCCATTTATCATGAAATAAATTGATAGACTCACCATCGCCCACTTTCCAAGAAATATGATTGGCAATAAGGTCTCTACCAAAGAGAATACTTTTCCAAGCCCATGACGAGTTAGAGTGAGGCTTGACCTTAAGGCTTTGTTCGGTTTGGGTTTTAAGGGAGGGTTTTGGGAGTAATGAGTAGAAAGATATAGAAAGAAAATTTTATTAGGGACCGTGCAGGGTGGGTTTTGTGACCCAAACCGAACAAAGTGTAAGAAGTAGGGCTGAACAAAGGAACCGGAAGAACCGAACCGAACCGGAGAACCGGACCGAACCGGTTTTTATTTTCGGTTTTTAAACATAGCCGGTTCGGTTCGGTTTTTAAGACTTCTAAAATTTTGGAACCGGTTCGGTTCTCGGTTCTTGTAATTTTACTCCCGGTTCGAACCGAACCGAACCGGTTTTATAAATTATATGTATAATATGTATTATATATTACTCATGCTCGAAAAATAAAAGGCGTGGGGATTCGAACCCCGCACACTCGCACGGAAACAACACAACTTATCAACTAGGCTAGCAAGCCGTTGTGAGTAAATCAGGAAATAATAATATTTATTAGAATAATTGGTTCCCTTCTATATATATACATGACTTGCCAACTTTACTCTCACTTCCCATTTCCCAAGTTCCAGACTCTTCCAGTCTCATCTCCAGATCTGTGCGTCGCCCCTCTCTCCCCCCCCCCCCCCCCCAGATCTCAAATCATCTCTCTCTCTCTCTTCCACATCTCCCTCTCTCTCCTCTCGTCTGATGATGGATGATGGTGTCTCTCTCGGACGACGGCGATGATGGATGATGACGTAGACGGCAGATCAATACTCGATGGCTCTGGTTTCGCCCCTCTCTCTCTCTCGATTTGTATGTAATATGTATGTGTGGTGTATATAAATGTGTATATACATCTGTGAATCTGAGTTTGTATGTATAAATCTGTGTATAAACTTTAAATCTGAGTTTATATCTGGTTCGATGATTTTTCTTTTTTGATCAGTATCTGGTTCAATGATTGTTCTCCTCTCTTTGAAGTTTGAGTTGTATATCTGATTATCTGGGAGTTTCTGGGTTATACGTCCGAACCGAACCGACTTCCGAACCGGGACGAACCGAACCGATCTCTAAAAAGTCGGTTTCGGTTCTATGGTTCCTCTGAACCGGTTTTGCTCGGTTCAGCCAAAAACTCCTCTGAACCGGACCGAACCGAACCGGTTACAACCCTAGTAAGAAGGTTGTCCTTGGAACAATGTCTTGGCAAGAGAATGCGTGAAATAAGCAACCTAGGATTATTCAGAAGGCGCCAACACTGATTTGCCAGAAGAGCCTGATTAAAAAGATTCATATCCCGAATACCAAGCCCTCCCTCCCGCTTGTAAGCTGAGATTTTCCTCGAAGGTAACTAGTGGACTGGCTTCCTATCACTTGTTTTCCATCAAAATTTTGCTAAAATAGCATTGAGCTTGTTGCATATTGACGCAGGAAGCCTAAAAGTAGAGCACAGATAAAGAGGAAGACCAGATAGAACCGATTTGATCAAAGTCAATTTCCCTGCCTGTGAGATTTCAGATTTCCAGCCTGCCAGAGCTTTGTCAGCCTTATCTAGGATAAAGGAAAAACATGCCTTCTTATTTGCTGTGATTTCCAAAGGAAGACCTAAGTAGGGAACCGGATCATCGCTTATTGGGATATGAAAGAAACTTCTAAAGTGCTTGGCGAACATTGAAGGGACACTGGGGCTAAAGGTGATGTATAATTTTAGAGGATTCACACACTGTCCCAAGCAATAACTAAACCCATCTATAGCCTTTTTTAAATGATCATAGCTATCAAGGGATGGCTCAAAGAAGATAAGACAATCATCTACAAAAAAATTGGTGGGAGAGAGAAATACCATCCCGGGAAAGCCTGAGGCCTTTGCATTTCCCAGATACATCCAGATGATTTAGAACGCACGAGAAGGTTTCAAGGAAAATAATCAAAAGGTAAGGGTCAAAGGATCACCTTGGCGCAAACCCCTCTGTGGGAAGAATCTTTCAGAAGGTGTACCATTAATGAGCAAAGAACAAGAAACCGTGGAGTAGCATTGTCTAAGCAAGTTGACCCATTTGTCAAAGAAACCCAAAGTTTGGAGAGCCTTTTCCAAGAAATTCCAGTTGACCCTATCGAATGCTTTACTCATATCTAGCTTCAAAGCTGCCATGAACTTGTTACCATTTTTGGCATGAGTAATCAAATTGGAAAATTCGCAGGCTAGGAGAGAACTATCAGAAATCAGCCGACCTGGGACAAAAGCTTTTTGAGTGGGAGAGATGTAACAAGGAAGAACGTATTTTATCCTATTTGCTAGAGTCTTTGAGATAATTTTGTATATGACATTGCAAAAACTAATTGGTCTGAATTTACTTGGAGAGGTTGGAAAATGGGGTCTTAGGAATAAGACCAATATGGGTATAGTTGATCTGTTTGAGCATACGTCCTGAGTTTAAAAATGACAGAAAGCGGTAGTCACTGAAGAACCCACAATATCCCAATACTCTTGGAAAAAGCATCTTGACAACCCATCTGGACCTGGAGTCTTTGTATCTCCAATTTGGAAAATCACATTTTTAACTTCAGATGCTATGAAGGGTCTATCCAACCAGACTTGATGATCATTTGAGAGACGTTTATCAGAATGCTCCCAACCATCCCAATCATTCATATTCAAAGACGGATTTGGTTCAGAGTAAATATTGCTGATATGGTCCGAAAAAATCTTATGAACCTCTTCCTCCTGTTCAGTCTAGACACCCTGAGGGCTCATAATACCTTTAAGACTAGATCTTTGCCTTCTAATCTTGGAGACTCTGTGGAAAAAAAAAAGAAGGTATTTTTATCACCCAGAGCCATGAAACGCGATTTAGCCCTCTGGGCCCAGATTATTTCTTCCTGAGCAAGAAGATTTTCAAGCTGATTTCTGATGGCAGCTTTCTAGGCAAAATCCCTATCTGAATCCAAAGCTAATTGAATACCTGTACGAAGGGATCGAGTGGCAGAGATGCGAGATGCCAGATGACCAATACCCTCTTTAGACCAGCGCAATAAATTATGCCTAGTAGAACGGAGTTTCTTAGAAATACAGAATAAAGGGGATCCATCATAATGTTCTTGTCAGGAAGATTGGATAACAGCCTTGCATCCATCATGAAAGGTCCAGAACTTTTCAAATTTGAACAATCATTTACTTAAAACACCAGTCTTGTTGGTGTAAAGAAGGATAGGAGCATGATCCGAACCATGAATGGAGAGGTTTGTAACAGAGAGAGAAAGGTTTAGAAATGCCCAACCCCATTATAGAAAGCTCTATCTAACCTTTCAAAGGTACAACTTTCACCAGAACAATTGCTAGTCCAAGTATAATGAGGACCCGACGACTGAATTTCTGTTAGACTGAGGTTGAAAAGAAACTGCTGAATACTAGCAGCTCCTGGCATAGCATTAGTTGGAGCCTCAGGCCTATCTGAAGGAGAAAGAATTTGATTGAAATCACCAATGCACAGAAGTGGCCCGTGCTGTTGAGACAAAGAATAAAAAAAAGAGTCCCGAACTGCAGCTTCGTCACTATGATAAGGAGAACTATAGACTAGGGTCAAACACCAGTGAAGATGAAAGTCATCTATAACTGAAAGGAGAATTAGATTATTTGGTTGGTGCAAAACAGAGATTGAGAGACTAGCTTTCCATCCTACATAGAGACCTCCTCTAGAACCCTCAGCATCAATACCCGTGAAGTTAAGGAAGCCCCAATTACGAAGATTGTGGTTAACGGAATTTACAGTGGTTTTGGTCTCCATCAAAAAGAGGAGACTAGGCCTTCGATCTTAGATCAAACATCCAAGGGTATGAACCGTTAGAGGGTGGCCAAGTCCCATACAGTTCCAACGGAGAAGAATCATTGTTGCTGCCGTGGCTGAACCTCAGCAGCCACCTGTGGACACCCCCTCCGAGGTACCATCGATTCGAAGTCGCCACCCAGGTTTTAGCGGATTGTCCCCAAGGAACCAAACTCGATTGACTCGCGCCTTATTCAATGGATAAGGATTACTGGCTCGTCATTACCATACTATCTTAGGTTCAGGAGCTCAGTTACGAGAGAGGAAGGGTTTTACGGCACCCCCCTCGCCCGATTCGAAGACCGCTCTCTACTTGACTTTTGTGGGATTACGAGAAATGTTTATAATTCAACTTTGAACATGTAATGGGAAATGGGGTAATGGGAGCCACATAATGATGATAAACACAATGATAGATTACGGTGTATGCATGTGCGTCGTGAACTACATGAGTGATGATGATGACATGCAAATGTGTACTAATAAAGGCAACAAACAATAGGAGATAGTGTTAGTACACAATGTACAGTAGCAAAATAGCCAGAAATGACTCAACCAACAAACACAAAGCAAGAAACCAATCTGATCCTCTAGCAGAGATTTGACAGCTCAAAGAGGGTGGTCTGAGTGCTCAAAGTCCCCTCAATCGAACATGCTCATGATGATTTTGATCTGATAAAAACACATTTTATGCACTGTTTCTCACTTGAAAACTGATTTGTGTTGGTTAAACAGAATGAGATGATTATAATAACACATGTTGAAGCATGTCAATGAGCCAAACATGGGAAGAAGCCCTTAGTAAGCAAGAGTATAACATTAAAAGACTTTCCAGAATGCACAAAATGCAGTATGCAAGCCATAATAGTGAAAATATACGATAAATCTGGAAAACAGTTTGAGCGCTCGAACCATCTCTGTGGCTTGTGTATTCTGATACTTCCTTGCCCTTATTTGGATCATTAACAGCCTCAAACAGTACACAATAATGTAAATGTACTTGATGAACCAGAAACATTGACAAAATAAACATAAAATGCTTGCATGAGTGAGAGATGAGTATTGGGCCATGCATAAGCATAATTAGAATGAGAGGGAGAAGAGATCAGGTTGGCCTAGCCAAACAACAACAACACACACACACACACTACATGAATTGAAAACAGAATGCAGAACTGAAATAAACAAGATTCAAATGCCAAAACTGAACAAGGTTTGAGTGCTCATTGTGTCATAGACTGAGCGCTCGAACCCCATTCAAGGGTTATGAGCTTCTGATGGTTTCTGGCCATTATTTTGTGCTCTTGTGAGCTTAAACGATCTGATCATCATTTAAAAGAGTATAACGCAGCTGTTCATTTCGTGGAACATAGCCGTTCATGGCTTGATGATGATAACACATCATTCTCATAGCATTTGGGTCCATTGATCAATGATCAAGAACAAAGTAAACTGATTTAAGAGTATTTGGACCAGCAAAAGTCATAAAAATGATGATACCAACATAAAACAAGATCAAAAACCACAAGAACATGAAAGGGGCCAAAATAGTTCGAGAGCTCGAACTGTGACATCAGCATAGTTTGAGCGCTCGAACTGTAACATCAGCACAGTTTGAGCGCACGAACCATTTCGAGCTCAGATTTTTGAAATCAGTTTTTCTTGATATCTAAGACCTTGTGAGCTCCTAAAAGGTATGTGGAACCTCCATGAATTCACTGGTCTCCCTCAGGATGACCAAAACGTGATTTTTCACATGATTTTCTATCTTTTGGCTTTGATCAAAGCTTGAACTTGGGATTTTGATGGATGATTGAGTAGTGGCTTAGAATATAGGCTTGAGTTGAGGTATTTTGGACAGAGGAGTGTGAGTGTAGGGCTGATTGGATGATTGATTGAGTGGATGGGGGTGTATTGGAGGTTAGATGACCATTTTTGGCATGATCAAGTGGGTTTACTTGATTTTGGATGATGGAGCTGCAATTGATGGATGATTACGGTAGAGAGGGACTAATTATGGAGTTTTAGAGTGAGAAAGAGGCTAAGATCGATTGGTATCTTAAAGACCCATGTGTATTTGGTCTTAAAGATGAGATTTTTGAGTGTTTGAGTGGTTAAAATGGGATGATCAGTGATGAATAAGGACTGATTGAAGTGAGTTTGAAGATTTGAGGAAGGTTTGAGGGTAGTAGGCTTGGTGCGAAGTGGTTTCTTCAAAGACCCATGAGATTTAGGCCTTTAAAAGAAGGTTTTTGGGTGTTTTGGAGGTTGAAGATGATGAAAATGGATGAGAGAGAGTGTAAAACGTGATTGAAGGATGAGAGAGAGTGATTTTGGTCTGATGAAGGGTGTGAGAGTGTAAGAGATCAGCCAAGAGTCCTTAAACAATGGGTGGTGGTGGTTTATATAGAGAGAGAGTAAGAGGGAAAATTGGCTTTGAGTTTGAAATACAAATTGAAGAGGGGGATGATATTGGAGGCATTTCTGAAGTGAAAACGAAGCTTAGAAACCAGGGAGAGCCCATAGTTTAGGTGGAAAACCAGCTGAAAATTGCCTTGAAAATTTTTGGTTCGCGCATGGTTTGAGCGCTCAAAGTGGGGGTTTGAGCGCTCAAAGGGCTTGCAGGCCAAACTTTGCGGGGTTGCCCCGGGTGCTACCGAACTCCGTTTTGTGCGTGGTTTGAAGCATTGGAAAGCTTGTCAAGTGTACTTTCTAACCCAAGTGGTTTGAACCCAAGATAATTTGTACATCCAAGTGTGTGACCATTTTACCCTCAGAAGGTCGGGAAAACAAGTCGTTTTGGTAAAATGGGCACATCTCCCTCATTTCAAAACGGATTGAGACGTATTATATATCAATAAAGAGGGTTTTGAATGTACTAGAAGATGGTGTAGGCTTAGGTTTGTTTTGAAGAGCATTTTGGATGGTTTGAAGGATATTTTGATCATTTTGGTTGGTTCAAGGTTGTTCTAGGAGGGTTTAGAATGGTTTAGGGTGGTTTGGTGAGTTCAAGCCTTGTTCTTAGCCTCAAGGTATGCACGATTGGTCTATTTCATCATCGGGAATGCTTGATAAGTTTCTCGGGTCAAAATCGGGGTGTCTACACCACCGCAGCATGGGAGATCAAATCCCGAGATATAATACCAATAGAGCAACCCGGAAAGGAGGAATCCAAAGCATGATATAAATAAGAAAATGAACATCTAGATTTGCAAATATTAAAGAGTGCATGAGTACCGTGATTGGGAGAAGCGAGTATCGATATACCTGGGGTGGGTATTTATATGAGTCACTAAACTAGGAAGTACACATTCTTCGGGATACATCTTACAACACACAACACACATCCCATACCATCCCACAACACACATCGGCTAACTCG
The DNA here is from genome assembly GCA_020921065.1 of Vaccinium darrowii. NCBI lineage: Eukaryota > Viridiplantae > Streptophyta > Magnoliopsida > Ericales > Ericaceae > Vaccinium > Vaccinium darrowii. The sequence goes on from CM037157.1 coordinate 22,778,564, forward strand.
GCACCCGTTAATATTCTACTATATAATAAAGTAGCTCAGTTTTCAAACTTATACAGAAATCCAACGGTTTAGAATTGTCTCCATAAATTTTACAGCTGAATTGGATAGTTTTCATATTTTTTTTATAAAAAAAAAAAAAACGTTCACCAATAAATAAATTCTATGGCAGAGATTACGTTTGGGAAAATATCAAAAAAATATATTAAATCTTTATTCGGATTTGTTTCCAATTTTCACACCTATTTTGAAATCAAAATCTCTAACTCAATGGACAATCCGTTTTTGGGGAGGACATAGTAAAGGGGTCTTTACTTCAATAAGGACATCAACTTTTTTTTTAATGCCAAAAGGACAAATCACCTCCACATTCCAAAAATGCCCCCCACTAACCAATGAAAGTGCCTAAACCCCCAAACCTAATGAAAGTGCCTAAACCTTTACCCTAGGGTACCCTATGAAAGTGCCTAAAATCCTAGGGTACCCTATGAAAATGCCTAAACTACTAAAACCCTATAATTGAAAAGTGCACCCTAAACCTAAACCCTAGGGTACCCTATGAAAGTGCTTAAAATACTAGGGTACCCTATGAAAGTGCCTAAACAGCTAAAACCCTATAATGGGAAAGTGCACCCTAAGTGCCTAAACCCAAAATGCCTAAACCCACTATACCCTACCCCAAAGAGCCTAAACCCCCTAAAATTGAACCCACCCCAAAAATTGAAGAGGGAGAAATTAATTTGGTCTCATCCATTAATCCCACGCATGAGAGAGAAAGGGTTTGACAGCGACATGAGAGAGAGAGAGAGAGAGCGTGGGGCATGAAATAAAGTCTGGCACATCGCTTTCATTGTTTCATTGGTCAGCACGTCGCTTTCATTGTTGTTTCATTGGTCAGCACATCGCTTTCATTGTTTCATTGGTCAGAGTAGTCTGGCACGGCTTTACTCCTCCGCCACGTGCGTCGTTATTACTCTAATTCATTAAGGGTATTTTTGTCTAGTATTGTCCTTGAGCCCTCAAATATTTCCTATCAATGTATTGGAAGCATTAAAATAAGTTACGCTGGACTAAACACAATTTAAAGCCTCAAACTTGTCCTTTAAACCAATTTTCTGTAAAATAAATAGTAGAATGTAAGAAAAAAGTAAATGCAATGTTCGGACTCATGTGCCTTCTAGAACCAGGAGTCACGAGCCTGCTGCGTACGATTAGTCAGCCTTGCGGCGGCAAAACTTTAATCCAAGGAAACAAAATTACATGGAGTATGGCCCATTTTGTTACATTTTTTTGCATTTTGTAAATTTGCCAATGCAACCCTTTTTTTTTTACTCTTTGCGGGTAATACTCCTATTTTTTTTTTTTTATAAAATGCAGACATATTTATACAATTTATTTTTAGGAAAATAATTTTCGCATCCTCCAAATTGTTAACCGCTCCCCCCAAATTGGTAACCTCGACCCCGAAAATTAACAGTTTGGGGAGTGCGAAAATCACTCTAAATTGATTTTCTAAATTGATTTTCACACTCCCTGGAGGAGTTGACAATTTGGGGGGTGTGAATATCATTTTCCTATTTTTATTCACATTTTGGGGATCCGGGGGTACTATAATGTTGGTGTTGTGCGACAAATTGCCTAAACTCAAAGTGCCTAAACCCACTATATCCTAGCCCAAAGAGCCTAAATCCCCTAAAATTGAACCATAAAATTAACTCTCCAAACATGGCTCTTGGAAGCTTTGGAGGTGTACAAAAAAAAATGGGCAAAACGACGTAAATTGGATTTGTCGAGTAGGATTTGGTGATTGATGTCGATTGATCCTATATTAGGTTTGCTCGTGCTTGAAACTGTGCCTTCAAGCCCTGCATTCACTAGTAACAAAATATGAAAAAATGAAATACGAAAGAAGTATAAAAATTAATAGGCTTCGATAATATGTAAATTGCTTTTTAAAACAATATGTTTAGTCACTTCCTAAATAACGACTAATGGAACAGTTATTAGCATAACACCAAAAAAAAAAAACATATATATTTTTTTTATTCTCAGAAGGCAATAAATTAAGACCAAAATAGGACTCAATACCTGGAGTGTTGGCTAAACACGAGGAAGTCCAGTCCAGCACAGATTCCCAAAGCCGCACAAAATCCTCAATATCAAGCTGTAGATGAAGAAGGGAAAATGACGATGTCAAAGATGAAGATTGAAGAATTTTTACTCTGATTTTTATGATTATGTGGAACAATATGTAAATTTGAGGGGTTAATTTCGGGACTTCTACCGGTTTGATTTTTAAGTTGCAGCAAATTTTTTTTTTGTCGTCTTTGTTGTTGATCTTGAGATTGGAATTTGAGATATGTTCTTCTTCTTCTCTCTCTCTCTCTCTCTCTCCACCAAGTGAGAACTCAGATTTGAAATGTAGTTCGCGAGCAGAGGTTTGTATTTGGCGACTTTTACCAAGGGGTATTTTGGTAAGTAGGAGTCGGATATAATTTAGACGCGGGTGGGGGGTGTCTAAAAATAATCCATCTGTGGAGGGTTATGCATATCCCAATCAAAACATATTCGGTTGGCGAAATGCAAACAAACATGGCATATGGTCAAACCGGATATGTACATCCCCCTTCTCTCTGTATCCTCCCGCCATCTCCTGGTAACAAACATGGCGTTAAAATATATTTCAAGAAATATTTAAGGGTTCACATGCATCTAGCCTATATTAATAGGGCAGGTGAGAGAAATCATTTAGGGGGTTTGAGAAATGTCATTTTCTCACCAATATTTTGTTTTTCTTAATTCCTTGTGGTGTTCATCTTCAATTTCTTATATTTGGTTAATGGGTTTAGGTAAGAACAGAGGGATGTTATAAGACTACCAAAGGCAATTAATAAGCTCATCACAAGGGTTTAAAGACTTCAAACCCACATGCTTGTGGAAAGCTGTCAGTTGCCCATTAAATCATATTTAAGAAATACCAAACGGTTCAGATGAGTCTAGTCTATATATAATAATAAGACAGGTGAGGGAAATCATTTTTGTTTTTCCTAATTTCTTGTTATATTCATCTTTGATTTCTTATCTTTGGTTAATGGGTTCAAAAATGATTGTGACACAAACTTTGCGCCACAACCCCACTCACATGGGGTGTGGGTCCCACATGGGCCCCACGTGCTGGCTCGACACCCCATGTGAGTGGGGTTGTGGTTGGTTGTGGCACGAAGTTTGTGTCACTATCATTATTCAATTGACCCTTGTGTTGACCCCTGAGTTCCAAATTGGGTAGAGATTTTAGGGTGAACTATCTTGAAGTTTAGGCAATATATATCTAGATGGTGGTGATTTTAAAAAGAATAAAAATATGATAACCAGAAAAAGTAGACAAATAAAAAAGTGAGTTTGGGAGATCATTTGCATCCAAAGTGATATTTGCATAGGTGCCTTGCGGACTGCAAGCAGTAAATTTTTGTGTCGGGATACAAGCCACAAGCAAAAGGACAACGCCTAACAACCCTTTCTAGGGATTGCTCATCACTCCAATCCACTCTTCGTGTTCCAGCAATCCTCACTGCCTGTGATTCCTATTGAAAGGAAAATAAGATGAAATTTAATATATATACATAAATAAAATTAGACAAATGAAAAAAAAAAAAAAAAACGAGTTTAGGAGGCTAACCTCAATCAGTGTTTTAGCCCTAGAAGGGCCTTTGAAACCCGTGAATGGGAAGGAGTTGGGTCTCCCTACGGAGCCCATTAACCATAACCATAACCATAACCATAACCATGGCATCTACATTATGGCCTTCGGTCTGGCCCAGTCCAAGAAGTTAAATTCGAAGATAAAAGCCCAAATAATAAAGCAGGGGTTTTATTACGGGCCGGTACAAAAATAAATATTTATTACCACTATCTTCAATCATTCTTTTTAATTACCACTAACTCTATTAATGTCAATCACTCTTTTTTGGGTTTAGGCATTTAGGGTGCACTTTCCTATTATAGGGTTTTAGTGGTTTAGGCACTTTCATAGGGTACCCTAGGATTTTAGGCATTTTCATAGGATACTCTAGGGTTTAGCTTTTGGCACTTTCATAGGATACCCTAGGGTTTAGGTTTAAGGTGCATTTTCCTATTATAAGGATTTTAGTAGTTTAGGCACTTTCATAGGGTATTGTAGGATTTTAGGCACTTTCATATGGTACCCTAAAATTTAGGCAATTTCATAGGATTTGAGGTTTTTTTTTTTTTTTTTTAAAAAAAAAAACTGATTGGTTGGGGACAGACGGGATAGGACGTCACATAGGGCCTTGAAAAAAATTAGATCAATTGGATATGTGTAACTAGTAGATCCAAACTGCAAGTTTTCATTCATAATCTAATTTTTTTCAAGCCTTACGTAAAATTATTTTAAAATTATTTGACGGTTCAGATTATTTGCGTGGGACCCAAAAGTGGGTCCCAAAAGCTGTTGAACATTTTATGTACATAGAACCGCTGTAACCGTAGGTTTTTCTGGTTACCCATGGCCGTGTAAGAGTACAGGTAACGATATCTGGGTACAGATAATGTACAAACAGGATGTGGGGTTAACTTTTGGGTCTCACACAAAAAATCCTTACAGTTCATTAATTTTGAAAAATAATATTTAAGGTTCATTTTAAAATTAATGAATAGTTCGAATTATTTGTATTAGAGCCAAAGGTACACGCTGGCTATCAGGCTATACATTTTGATTTCCTAACCCATAAAAACGAGACAATGGCTTTGTTGTGTACGTTTCAAAAGTACTCCCTCTGTCCGGATTCGTTTGTTCCTCGTTTGATTGCAACCGGATAAAAAATTATTGATGTCTTTAAATTGGTAAGTAATTATATGTCCAACATAGACCCTGTCTGATAGATCTCGATTAGTTCTATAAGATAATGTTTTTAAAATTACATAAAACATTATAAATTATAAGATATAATCATTTGAAAAGTTACAGAACTCTCAAATAGACTAACAAATTCAGACGAAAGGAGTACTAAGTTTTCAGTTTTTATTTTTTTAACAATTTTTTTGCTAAACAGCTGGCCAAAGAGGTTTGCGTCTACTGGGATGTCTTTTCAGCATTTTCATGTTTGGGATATGAGGGTGGAAGCTGAAATTTTTTTTTTTTTTTTTCTGTTGGGTTATTTTTAAAATTTTTTGACTACAATGTCTAATAGATATTTAAACTTTGTTAATTTTCAATTAAACACCTAAACTAATGAGACGTTATTCAATTAGGCCACTGCAACCTAAATCCGTCAAATCGGTGACGGATTATGCAGAGTTGGCGAAATAGAGTAAGCATGTCGAAGGAATCAGCATAAATAAGTTTATGATCAAGGTGATTGCATTAGAATGTGGGTTCTTTTAGGCGGAAGTATTGACACGTTGACGTAGGAGGAGGTATTCAGAAAAAATTACTCATAGGAGTAGGTCTGTCAATGAACTGGATTGGATCCGAACCATCAGAACCCGATCCGATAAATCTAAATCCGATATTTCCAATCCAATTGGGTTTATCCAAGAATCCGAAAATAACTAGAATCAAATTCAGATATCCAAATCCGATATCCAAATCCGATTCGATTAAAATCCGAATCCAATTAAAACAAACCCCTATTTTTTTTACAACTACAACTTAAAATTTAAAACCCCTCTTTGTTAAATAATTCTGCTTGTGTTTATCCTGCAAATCCTAGGTTTGCCCCCTTTTTCTCTTCTCTTTCTCAATGAAAAGTTATAGGGGGGTATTTCTGGCAAACCTGATGGATCACCAGCTTTAAAACTTCTGTGTGGTCTATGCTCACATTCATCTTCCATCGTAGACTTTGTATCCTCGAGGCATCAAGAGTGCATGCAGTTAGACCCTTTTCTCCCCCTAAAATTATGTATAAATAAAAAAATTATATTGGATCAGATTTTGCTAAAATTCAGCATTAAAAAAAATTCGGATCAGATTCGTATTCGGATTGTTGATACTGGATTTGCTAATATTGGCAAGGGAGGAGAGAGTGAGAGGCAAGTGGGGTAAGTTGACCCCACTGGCTTCCAAATTTTTGTAGGGATATGTATAGTTTTCTCCAAGGTTTTACTATTTCAACCCCACTTTAAAGTTCCTTACTTGTCCCAACCCATTTAAGAGGTTCGATACTTAGAAAAATAAGGGGGAAAATAGAAACCCCTTTGGCACAAAATCCTCGAACGTTGAGGGTTTTCATATGCTCTCTTTTTCTTTCTCTCTGCCAAAAAATCTTCACGGCACGCCAAGTAAGATCTCTCTCTTACGGTTTTTTTTGCATTGAACTACAAGTTTGTTGTAGGGTCGATTTGTGAAGAGATCTACTAAGAAGATGTGTCGCGCCCCGATTTTTACCGGCCGCTCGCCTGCTCCACTTCGGTGGGCATTTTGGCGACGCTTTCAAAATCATGACTTTTATATGCGACGATTGTGAATTATGAGGTTTGCAGCTGTGACTCGCGCTTTTATTAAAATTTCAGAGTCGCCACCTAACATTGAATTTGGGTGTGTCAGGTCACCCGTTAAAATTGTTTTTCAAAGACGAACTTTAAGAAAACCGGTTTTAACTCTTCTTTTTTATTTTCTTCCGTTTGAGCAAATTCTTCTTTCAAACGGGCTTGAAAATTGGCTCTCTTTTTATTGGTTTGCGGAATCAGAGATGGGCTCGGGGATTTTCTGCGAGTGGGGAAGGTGTTAGGCACCCCACGTCGTCTGTTCAGCGCTTTCTCAATTTTAGCCTCTTTCAATTAATTATCCTTGGCAAAATAAAAATGAAAGAAAACAAGAAATTAAATTATTTTGAAATTCATATGTCGCAATCTAAAGGTCCGAGCATGTTTCGGGTGGATTCCCACCTTCCGCGTCTCGCGTTATCGGATTTCGACATATGGATTTTCATTGCATTGATTTTGTTATTTTTCTAGAAATAAGATTCGTCAGGGGAGACCGACCAATTGCAAATCCTATTTCTGATTTTTAATAGAGCGGAATCCTTTATCACCGGGACTCGATTTGTAGACTACTTTGAAAATCGCCATCAATCGGTCACAGGCTACCTTGAGGTTCCGCTAACAATATATTTATTCACATAAATATACAAAAAAAAAAAAAGATATTGAATGACTGTTTTCTTGAACATTGAAATTGAAAGGGGGGATAAACCCCCTGTGCAAAATTACATCTTCCTCACCTTTGGTGGCAATTGATTGGAATTATATATGCTAGACGAAAATATAACTTGAAAAAGTGCCGAATTCGGTTTTCACTATTTTCGAGCTATATTAACGTTGTCGCGTATAAAAATACAAATTACAAGACCTCGGTCGGACTGTAATTGAAAAGAGATGGCTGGATTTTTGTGGGCTTTGGACTAAGGAAAAGGCTTTGTGGTTTTTTATGTGGAGAAGCAGAGGCTTATTTTTGTTGAGCTTGAAGCTCTGATTTTTCTGGACTGGTTTTGGTTTTGGACAGAGTAAAGGTTCTGGGTTTGGGTTTTCTGGAGTGATTGGGAGAGAGAGAGAACTGACAGAGGGATGAGAGATGAGAGTTTTTCTTTTCTTTTCTTCCCTTCTTTTCTTTTCTTTCTTTGGGTTTTTCTTTTCCTGGCGTCCTCTCCCTTCTCTCTGGTTTTCTCCTTTCTTTTTTCTTTCCCCCTCCCCTTTGAATGCAACAAGGCAGCCTTTTTATAGGCATGTGAGGATACCCAGGTGCAAAGCTTGGTGACCGGCTGACTGGGTGAGAAAGGAAAATGATCCGGTGTGACGCGCGCATGGAAGCATGTGGTGGAAATCAACGGCTGAAATTGAAGCAGGAGATAATCAGATGCACTGGAAGCTGACACGTGGCACTGGGTGTTGAATCCACTGAGCCGAATTCCTCCACTGAATTTGCCTTTGGAATAAACAATTGCCTCACTGACAAGGGGTGTCGGCAGAAGCTCCACCGAGCTTTGGAAAATCCAATTTGGTGCTGCACTGAGGTTCCCTTTTGCATAAACAAAGAAAATCCCCACTGGGATTGTTTGAATATTGATCCACCTAATTTCATTGTTTAAACAATGAAATTTACTCCACTGATGTGTGGGCAATTGCAAGGGAAAATTGAATAACTAATTCAATTGTTGTTCCACTGGGATTCCTCAACTGCTCTACTAGGTCTGTGATGCTCTCGACTGATGTTCAAAACGGAGTCCGATTGGGACGCAGGAACAACCGAACTTCTTGTTTTAATGCCCGGAATAATATGGTATGGTGCATGTGATTTATGCACTTGAAATGTGAATCGTGGGGCGAAACAAGATATCATCCAGACTCCACATTTTTTCCATTTGTATTTCCCAGTGGTGGCTACGCCACTTTCTTTCTTTTCCTTTTTTAAATGCCCTCCACTCACATAAACAATTGAATTGTTTATTTGATGATGGCCATTTGAATTGTTTATGCAAAATTCGGTCAGGAGAGTTGGCCTGGAAAATGATCCAGTGTTGCACGCTCCTGTGACACACAATACTCCGCAATGCTTTTGATTGATCTCTCTGCCGGTGTCCGATTGCGACCCAAAGACAGCTAAATTTTTTGTTGCGACGCGGAGATAAATATAGTGAAATTGGCGTCGTTCAATGTTGAAATCCCGAGTGGTCGGGCCAAATTTGGGTGTCAACAAGATGCTTAAATTTAGGACTGTCCAAGAGAAGAGTTGAGTTGAACTTGAGTTTGATGAAGACTTTGAAAGTGGTTTTGAGAAAATAGGAACAAATGAGAAGGGATTCTAGAAACCTTAATTAAGCCAAGTAATGTAGGAACAAATAGGAACATCATCATCATCATACAATATCCTTTGCGAATGTGTTTGAACCCCACAAGCCTCCAAACTTCCATCCCTAATTTTTTAGAATTTTCATTTTCTTTTAATTACTATCAAAATTTATTTATTTATTTATTTTTTTTGAGGGGGGGATGAACAAGGGGAGGAGAATTTTAGGGCAATAAGGGGTTTTGTTTTACATAAAAAGTAATACTTTTTTATTTGCTTTATTTATCTTTTTTTTAATTGCATATTAATTTGAACAACACGAGGCTCTTAATATGAAACTTTCTTTCTTATTTGATGTTATTTTCTTAAATTATATTTTTCTATCAATTAGGATTGTACCTGTTCGATACACGGGACCAAAAAATTTCACATTAGTTATTTTTTCCTACGAAAAGCTCAGCAACCAAGCACTCCCGCCCCAAAAAGAGAAGACCGAACAACCGCCAGGTTGTAGAGGGCACGTCTGAAGTGGAGGCGGGCGCCCTCTAAGTTTACCACCCCAACCACTAATGTATGAGGGGGCATGCGAAGCCGGAAAACAGACTGTAGCGCACGCAATGACTAGGACTAGTGTCGGAGGAGTTTTGAGCATTTTTTCTATCAACTAACATTGCTATCAATTAGCAATGTACCCGTCCAATCCATGAGTAAAAACAACAATGTTAGTTTTTGTCCCGTGCATTAAACGGGTACAACAATAGTACTGCCTGCAGGTATGTTTTTTCCCCCAATTGTTGGTCTAGATTTCTAGTCTTGTGAGTTGTGATGACTACTTATTGTCATTCCAATTTTCTAGGGGAATTTGCACTTACACCCCTGTACTTCGAGTGATTTGCAGAGACACTCCCAGAACTCCATTTTTGAACACCTACATCCCTCGTACTTTTGACTAAAGTGCAACTGTTAAAAAATTTGTTAAGAGACGAAAAATAAAAGGGTAGGAGTCTTCCCTCCAAAATTACTTATTTAATGCCTAAAATGCCTCTGGAAAAAATGGATTAGAGTACACATTCCCCCCTCCTCTCTCTCTCTCTCTCACTCTCAGTTTATTAGGATAACATCCAATATTTTTGAAGTTGTAAATTTATTGGCATTATGTTGTTCCTATTATTATGTCCTTGCCGGGAATATCGTTGAGTGAATAAATGATCGGAGTAGGGACGAATGCACATGGGTCACGTGTCCCCTCTCAAAATCAAGAGAAAAATCAGTCATACCCTACAAATTTAGGGTAATGATTTTCACACTCCATTTTTTTTTATAAATGCACTTCATTTTCTTATTTTACAATTTAGTGAAAAATTATACATAAAAACTGCACTAAAAGACAACGAATGGAGTGTATACATAAAGAAAGGAATATGAAAATCAGTTTTCCCAAATTTAACAATAAATTAATATATTTATTATTACTCCATTTTTGTAATATTTATTACAATAAGAATGACAAGACACTTTATTAAAAAGTTAAAATTATTTTGACAAAAAGATCAAGAGAGTAGAGACTAGCATTTCCATGGATTCCCTTTACATGATCTTGTGGGGAAAAGTAGGGAGCTATAATGCCAAACCAGTGAATAATTTCTCCTCACCATCACCATTTCTCTTCATTGTTTTTGCTGCGTGCTGTAACTTGCTCTAAAACTTCGTCATTTTAGGGGCGGTCATTTCCTACACTTGTTGGGCGCTAGAGAGACCTCTCTCCTCGTACATACCCACCAAACACAATTTGTTCACAACAAGTGGGCTCCACACTAGAAGGATATGGACCCCACATAAGCTAGAAGCATGTATGTATGTGAAAGTGGTATAGGCCTTGTTCGGATGGACTTTCAAAAGGTTTTCAAAAATACTGTGTTCCTCCTCTTTTGGAAAAACAAACCAGTGGGCCCCCCACTTTTAAAAAATGCTGCGTTTTGTCCTCTTTGTTTATCATATTTTTCGTCCTCTTTTTGACCAACTAAACCCAACGTGGGCCCCCATTTTTCCTCCTCCTCCTCCTCTCTCTCTCTCTCTCTCTCTGCAAAACTGCAGGGAATAATGCGTGGGGCCCTCACTCTCAAACCCAAAAATGCATCTCTCTCTCCATATCTGTCTCTGCGCAATGACCCAGTGGGCCCCGCACTCAAACTGAAAATTGCATCTCTGTTTCTCTGGAGAACTGTACCGAACACAGTTTTAAAAAAATGTTTTCAAAAATCTGCTGAAAAAAGTATCCGAACAAAGCCATAGTCTGTATAGATAGTCAAACTCTAATGATTAAAATCAACCGCATCAGCTTCTTTAAATTTTGAACCAAATTACACCTTAAAAATGTCACATTATTACTATAGCTAGTAACTTTTAGAATGTCTACTGCATCAAACTCTCTGTCCTAACTATATTCTATATAATATTTCCTTCTTCTTCTTCTCATATAATGTCTGAATGTTATTCATCTTATTTTTCTTTCAATTACCATACTCTATTATGGCTATATTTTAACGACTATATTCTTGCTGCTATATTTTTTTTAATTGACTATATGTCAACTGCTCTATTCTTTGCTCAACATAAATATGAACATTTTTTTGTAATGACCCTAATTTTTTCAAAAATAAAAATTACTACGCAGGACAAGCGCGATAATATGCCCTAGTTGTCCAACCAGCACTTCACCAGGAGATCCTGTTAGCGCAATGGACTTCGTGGCGAGACTGCCGAGGTTAGCAAAGTCAAACACCGCTGATATTGACCGTCCCACTAAATCTGCACAATTTTTGTTAGTGAAAATAAAAGAGTCAAGGAGACAACTTTGGAACGGGAGGATGCAATGAGAACTAACTATCCATACCTGTTTCCATCTACGAGTGTACCGAATTTTGAAGACAAAATTTGTTAAAAGGGATAGGTTGTACTAATCCTAATAATCCTAAGTTTAAAAAAAATAAAAATTAGTTTATTAAATTGATTTTACTGTTACTTTAATTATTTTCTTTGTTCATAAATATTTTGGGTCAATATTTATATTTGTACTAGTACGTGTGTGTATGCACACGCGCGAGCGCGCTAGCATATCTACATTATTGTGCATATATTGACCCTACTAAATCTTCCTTATTAAACCCTACATTATTTCATCTCCCTTAGTATACCTAAATCTTATTCTCTCTCCCCTCCTAAGTACACCAAATCTAGTAGTCATGTGACACATTCATTGGGAGAGATTGAGGGAGATTTGGAGAGAGGGAAAGAGAAAGAGAGAACCGGTTGTGTGAGAGAGAGAGAGAGTTGCTTGGCAATTTATTGCCCTGCTTGCTCACCACGATAAACACCCTAAGTTTGAATGCATGTGTATGAGTTTTGTACACAAAAATCCTATAAAATCAAGTCTAACCCTAACCCTATTTTCCCCCACCCATATTCCCTCATTAATACCATATATTTCCTCATTAAAAACCTAGATTCTCCTAGATTCTACCTAGATACCCCTAGATTCTTCTGGTCTAATAGGCACATGTCTATTTATGTGTGCTTACACATGTAGAATTAGTATCCAAAACTCTCTAAAACAAAGTCGGCCATGCAAACCATAAACCATAACTTATTCACTACAATCTCTCAATCTCTCCTAGATTTCATGCATTTAAGCCCTTAGATTGCCTAAGTACTTAGCCTAAAATCCTATGGGAATATCAGGATGAAACCTATGGATTTTATTCTCCTGGGATTCTTGGATCATAAATGGAGCACATTGGGGGGGGGGGGGGGGGGGGGGGGAATTCAGCCAAGAGAAGGGAGGAGGGAGCCTCCCGTCCTTCATTTGTTCCTCACACCAAAATCCTCTTAACCTTTTGTAGTTCTTGTAGTCTTTTCTAGAGAGATAAACTCTCACCAATTCTTGAGTTTTCTCTTCAAAACTCAACCTTGTTTTTCCACATTCAACCTTAAGCGGCCACTCTCCACCACCAAAGACCGCCCTCCAATCAATATAGTAGTAGAAAGTTAGTAGTTAGGTGTTTGAGCTAACAGAAGTCTAGCTGTTAGGCCGCCAAAGGAAAATCAACCTAGCTTCTTCCAACTTATCCTCGGAACAAAGGTAGATACTCCAACCCTTTCCTAAATATAGCATTTTTGCGTAGTCATTATAATGCTCGGTTTCTCACTTATAATTTTCTAGTCGTTACTAACTTGAAGTGGTTTTCGGGAAAATTAGTCGTTAGTTCTTAAAATCACTTTTTCGATAAACACTGGTTATTATAATGACCATTTAGTAATTCTGTAACGCCCCGATTTTCGGAAGCATTAATTAAGACAACTAATTAGGATTAATTTAATAAAAAAAGTTTTCATCAGAGTACACGTTGGAAAACTTGAAGTGTAGCCGATTGCAAAATACTTAGTACGGTTTGAGAAATTAATATTACAGATCCAACATTAAAATAAAGGGGTGGGTTCTACAGATTAAGGTTCAATTCTAGATTCCACGGCTCCTCCTGAGCCTGGTTTGCCGGAAAACCCTCGGCTCCGAAATAACCGTCTCCTTCGACACCAACAGATCTGCTTGATCACAGTTTGGCATAATACGTCCGAGTCGCGAAGCAACGTCATAGTATTATACCAGGGTCACACGAAGTGTAACACCGTGAGCGATAAATCACTCAATAGCTACTCTAACCCTCTACAATATATATGATTGAAAAGTAGTAATTAAAGGAATAAGCAGGAAATAAATCGTAAAGCAAAAATTATACACATAGCTAATTTCATTACTAGCCATTAACTTACATATTCATCTAAGTTCTCAACCTAGAGAACTTTCCTCCCGGTTAACCACTAAGGAATATGACCAAACTGTGATTTACTCCCCCCTTGCTTGCCCTTCACTCGGGGGCCTCGACGGAAGGTATAAGTTACGTACTTAATCCAGCCGTCAGCCGCCTCGCAAGGATGAATTTCCGAGGGACGAAACTGTACCACTGGGCAACGTATGGCAACTGCCAGGTCCTGTAGGTATATAGCTGAAACTGGTCTATAATACTTCCACCCTTATAACGCCTCAGAATTTAAATGAAGCAAATCACAGAGTGTCACATCCTAGGGTTTCGAAATCATAGCAGACTGCCAAACAATCCTCCGAAATAATCACTTGGCGGAACTGCCATTCAACAACAATCTTGGTGTAACTCCCCATCAATCAATTCCAATTCACTTTTCCATTAACCTCATCGTCTATGTGATATCCGTGTACGATCACCTAACCCGGGAACCTAGTTGTCCATTCTAACATTCAACACATTTATGAAAAGTGCATTTAACAGTAGAAGCAAAGCGATAACGATATCACAAGGTCACAACCGAATATCTCGATTCACAAGTTCACGAAATTCAAGTAATCGAAAACTAGGGGTCTAAACGTAATAAACTCAAACTATAGGAGCCAAAACGTAATTTACTAAACCATTGGGGTCAAAACGTAATTTAAATAAAGTAAGGGTCACCAACGTCATTTTAAGTAAGTACAAGGGTGTCCAACATAATTTCACGACTCTAGGGTCCTTAGGGTGCGTTTGGTTGGATGGAATAAACTTCGGAATGGAATACCTATTCCAATGGAATACCTATTCCTGTGTTTGGTTCGTAAATAAATGAAGGAATATGTATTCCAAAAGGAATAACTATTCACCCAAATAAGGGAATACATATTCCATTAAAAAAGTCAGGAATTCTAATTCCTATTCCTGCCCCATTCTATACCTGGCTCATACGTATCCATCTTTCTGAACCCGTCCACATCCCCCCGACGATCGACAGCTCTCTCTCTCTCTCTGAACCAAATCGACGATCGGCTCTCTCTCTTTGACTCACAAATCGACGATCAGCTCTCCTCTCCTTTTGGTATGTATTCTCCTCTCCTCTCCTCTCTTTCTCCGAGATCTGTTTCTCCATAGATGGAGTTGCGTTTTTTATTTTATTTGTATCAAATCGATTTCTAAGTTGTGAATATTGTGATCCTCTAGACCGATTGTCGTTTGTCTTGATTTTATACGGTTCAGAAACTAGATCTGAACTATCGCTTGAACAATTTTTAGGTTTACCTCAGATTCTGGTTTGATTTGGTAATCATCATCTCAAAGAAACAAATGCTCCTTCAGAACAAAAATAAAATAAAATAACGAAACGTAAAAGACTTCAAATCATGCTGAATAACGCTGAGTAATTTTCCAGTGAGAGAGTTCTTTTTTTAATTTTTTTTGGGTAGCTTTTGTATCAATGGTAAGAAAGATGGGCCAATGAGTCAATCTGGGTAGAGACTGGTCTCCCAACAAAAGGTGAAGACATTGTTTTTTTTGGTACATTAAAAGGTGAAGACATTGATTAATTGTCACAGTAAATGCTTTTGGTTCTTCTTTCTTGGTTTTAATTTTTAGTTACTAGTACTGTTGTTTTGATCATCTGGGTTAAGTATTCCATAACAGTGAACAAGGGAAGGAGTACTACGCACTCAGACTTCCAACTTATAGTACTGGTCTGTTAAAGTCTCTTGGGGGTGGTCTGGACCATATCTTTTTTGTAGTAGTAGTAAATTAAACACAAACTCTAGTACTTGTGAACAAAATTGAGTATTAATTCTTGTACTAATATATACATGTTGTTAAACCTTCGTGGCTGTTTTTCCCATTCCTTTGGTGATGCTGATTTGCCTCTCTTTGGTGCCTACTTATTCTGGCTTATGTTTTTGTTATTCTTTTTCTTTTTTCAGCTATGGCACGGCTTAGTTTATCAAAAAAGAAAGTGAAACGGGTAAAATTTGCAATGGCTATGCAGTGGTGGTTGTACATTCTCCATTTACTTGGGCTATTCATGGAATTAGCGTATAGAATGGTTGAAAGACAATGCATGCAGCGGGTTAGGTCTAGGTATCGGTTAGATTTCTACGATAATAGAGATGTAATTGAAAAATGGGTGTATGAAAGTGATAGTAAATGTATGAACGATTTTAGAATGCCTAGGCGGCCATTTGTGAAGTTGTGCCACTTGCTTAGCACAATTGGGAAGCTAGAGCCAACTAGACACATGTTAGTTGATGAGCAAGTTGCAATTTTTTTGCATACCCTTGCTCATCATATAAAAAACAGGACACTTCAAAATGATTTTCATCGATCGGCAGAGGCAATTAGTAGGTCTTTCAGAAAGGTTTTGATTGCGGTTATTAGGCTACAAGGGCATTTGTATAAGAAACCTGAACCAATACTAGAGAACTCCACTGATGAGAGATGGAAGTGGTTTAAGGTAAATGATTTCAATTTTTTGCTCTTTACAAGTAACTATTTTTAACCCAATCTGACCTCCCAACATGTTATTCCTATTTTTATGATGTTTTGTAGGGATGTCTAGGAGCATTAGATGGAACACATATACCCGTCCAAGTGCCAGCTGTTGATAGGCCTAGGTATCGAAACAGAAAAGGTCAAATTGCTACAAATGTCTTAGCAGCATGTACCCCAAACCTTCAATTCACTTATGTGTTACCTGGTTGGGAGGGATCAGCAGCGGATGGAAGGGTGTTACGAGATGCAATTAATAGAGCCCATGGTCTAGTTGTTCCACGTGGTAAGACACCATGACACCAAAAAAAGTATAATGACTTTTGGTTTTAAGGTCACATACACTGACATAATTTTAAACTATTCATTTGTTAAGGTACCTACTATTTGGTTGATGCGGGGTATACCAATGGTGAAGGATTTCTTGCACCCTATAGAGGTCAACGGTACCATTTGAATGATTGGAAGAATGGACATCAACCTACAACTAAGGAGGAATTTTTCAATATGAAGCATTCAAGTGCTCGAAATGCGATAGAAAGGGTCTTTGCGATATTGAAAAAGCGATTTGCGATTCTTAGGAGTCCTTCTTTTTATCCCATTAGAATTGAAAATCAAATTATCTTGGCTTGTTGTTTGCTAAATAATTACATAAGGAATGAGTTGAAAAAAGACCCTTATGAAAATATAGCATTCGTTGAGAATAGGGATGGAGAGGACACAGATATAGTTTCTAGTGTTGAGACATCACCACAATGGACCTCATTTAGAGACAACATGGCCAATTCTATGTTTATCGCATGGAGAGCAAGTAGAAGAGCAAGAAGATGATATGCAATGACAAGAAGAGCTGAAAAGAGCAATGCAGGATTCATTGACAGTTTAATTTATTAATGTTATGTAATAGATGAATACTCTTGATATTTTTTCTTCCTTTTACATTTGAAACTATGAGAATTGTGCATTTCAATCAGATTTGCTTCTTATGGAGAATCCCATTCTGTTATCTTGTTTGTGGTGTTATCACTTTGTATTTTTTTAGGCATGAGTATGGAAAAAAAGGTACACAGAAAATGGAATGATGAGGAGGACAGAGAGTTGATTTATGCTCTACACGACTTGGTGAGTAAAGGGGACAAAAGAGATAATGGGTTCAAAGCAGGATCCCTCACAGTGATTGAAGGAGTATTACGTGAGAAGTTACCTGGACATGGGATAAGGGCTAAACCACACATTGAATCAAGGATCAAGACGTTAAAGAAAGATGTTACCACTGTGTATGATATGATCTTTGGAGGGAGCACTAGCGGCTTCGGATGGGATCCAAACACAAATATGGTGGTCGCTGAAAACGATATTTGGGATGGTTATGTTAAGGTATTGTGCCTTTTCTTTTCTTTTTTTCCTTTTTTTTTTGTCTTGTGTGTCTTTATTTCTTTTCTGGGTATTGTTTTGTTCTCAAAATTAATCTAGCTACTTGCATACTTTGTCACACTGATGAGATTCTAGTAGCAGATTCAAAAGGGTCCAAATAACAGCACTGATGAGATTCTAGTAGCAGATTCAAAAGGGTCCATGTGCTCAAGATGATTTATGGCCTACAAGTCCTGAAATTTGACTATTTTAGTAGCACATGGATTAGTTTTGCTTGATGTGTAGATTTACTTGTTTCTGAAACTGCCTTTTGAACTCCCTTGGTTTCCCATGACATCCAAATGTTGTGTGTTGTATATCAGCTTTTGCATCTTTATCAGTATATATGTTGCATCTTTATAAGTAATAACATATCAAGACGTTAAAGAAAGATGTTATTCTGCAATTGTGGTATTGAATTTCTATTCTCATGGTGATTCAGAGCCATAAGGATGCAGCTACTTGGCGAAATAGGAGTTTCCCACACTTTGAGATGCTTTTAACTGTCTTTGGGAAAGATCGTGCCACAGGAAAGAATGCTGTTACCGCTGAAGATGTATTAGAGGAGGAGAGTAGGAATGAAGGCAGTTGTGATACAGAAAATTTGGGCATTGGTATTGAAGAAATGGAACACTTCTTGTTAAACAAAGAAGAGAGTACTTCTCAAGGGAAAAAGAGAAAGAGGGTTGATGATAGTTTGGATGCATTCCGTGAAGCAGCAATGATCATCGGTTCAAAGATTGAAGAAGCGACTGAGAAGTTTAGTGAAGCTCTTGGCGTCGATCTTGCCACATCTAAGAAGCGGGACAAGATAAATGAAGAGCTTTTGAAGCTTTCAAATCTATCTATGATTCAACGCCATAGAGCCTTGCTTGCTATAGCTCGTGATCATGAGATGACTGGGTGTTTTTTTACCTTGAAAGATGAGGAGAAAGAACCTTTTGTGAAGTCTTTGCTTAAGGGAGATTTTAATTTGTGAAGTCTTTGCTTAAGGGAGAGTTTAATTAACTACTCGGTGTATTTATTTTAATTTGCTTCAAACTTAGTATGATATTATGACTTTTGCTATTGGAAAAGTGCATTTTCGTAGTAGTTGTATCCATGCTCATCTCTTCTTTTTTTTTTTTTGTCAATTCAAACGTGATTCTAGCATACCAAACACATGAATTAGAAAGGGAATTGGAATGAGAATTCCATTCTTGCTATGGATTCTCAGCCACAGCCAAACATGGGAATGAGAATGAGGATTCCAATCTTAATTCCTCCAATTCTATTCCATTCTTAATTCCATTCCAATGTACATTCTATTCCAACCAACCAAACACACCCTTAGTGTAATTTACAAACTCTGGGGTCTTTTTGTAAATAAACATAATACAAGGGCAAAAATATAATTTTGCCACCGACAAGGGTAAATACGTAAAAATACTTTATTTTAGTTAATAACGTCCTAACTTGTCATAAAATGCAATTCCTTGATTTTTTTACTAAGTACAGAACTACACATTATGTAATTTACACACACAAGGGCAAAATGGTCATTTTACACCCGAAGGGCATTCTGGTTATTTTTTCACACTCCTAAATTTCCAGTAGTGACACTTAGTTGATAAAAATAGGTTTCGTAAATAATACACAAGTACGCACGCCAACTTTCACAACATTACACTTTAAACCCCTAACTTTGACATAATGACCAAGAACAAGGTTAAGCACAATAAATTCATGGAGAAACTCACATAAACACTTAGTAAAGTCTTAAACATGCTTGGAATATTTAACAACATGAGCCACAATGAATCTAGAGTTTACTAAGCACGAAAACAAAGTTTCGGGTCAAAAGGGCATATCCCGTTTTGGCTCGGGTTTCGTGAAACTCATGACTTGGGGCTTTAGCCCATCAACTCTAAACTACTCCTATACTATTCTAACTCATTCGAAATCTTGGAATAGGTTGGGTACGAATTTCTACCTTATTTTGCGAAGATTTGGCGAAAAATGAGTTTTTGCAAAAAATCGGTGGAGGGAGCTCTTTGGCTGGCCTTGTGTGGCTTTGATGGTGACATGTGGGTACCTTGGAGTGTGTTGGATGATCTTGAAGTGGAAGATGAGATGTGGGAGCTTGTGGTTGATGTTTTGAAGTGAAAACCTAATTTTCTTGACTTTTCTCACTCTAGAACTTGAAGGATGTTAATGGGGCTTTGTGTTCTTGATTTGGGAGTTCTTGGGAGAGTTTGGAGGAGGAAGAGAGTGAATGAGAGGGGCAGTATCTGTTCTGGACGAATTTTGGGGTTTGGGGGAGTATAAAATGAGTTTTGGGTGGAGTTTGGAGTGTAGGATTGGTAAAAGAAGTACTATAGTGGGTTAGGAAGTGATGGGGGAGGGTGGTGGAGTGTATGGCAGTCAAGGGGACTGATTTTGGCTGATAGGAGGAGGTAGAGTGTGGTATTGGTGATGGTTGGTGGTGGTTGGGTAATGTAGGATGATGTATAAAGTATATGTATACACATATGTGTGTATGTGTACTAGTATTGCTTGTGTATGTGTATAAAAGTATATAATTATGTATGAAATGAATTTATGAAAATGTAATGCTCGTGATTAAAAAGTAAACGTGCCTTAGGGTCGAATTTGTAGCAATTAGGAAGTATTAGGGTATAAATCGTAGTAATTGTAAATTTAGGGTCCTAAGTGCAATTAGAAATTAAATAACGAAATTAAAGTAATCAAAATGAAATTAAATAATCCTAAATTTTATTAAAAATTTTGGATTATTACAAATTCGACTTATCATTTTTACGTCTTTATAATGCTCGACTAACTTTTGCAAAAACTCGTAGTCGATTGGCCTTATAAATCACCTTGCTTACGGAATAATCATGAGACACGGGATTTTCTAAAAAATGACTATGTAGTTGTTCAGTACTGTTTTCTACTAACCCTATACTAGTTTTTGAAGAGAATCACGTAGGAAAAGTTATGATTTTATGTGACACGAGAAAAGCTACAATGTTTTGAAAAGCATTTTACGAAAAATTGCATATTCACGAAATGAGTTTTATGAGACATGTTGCATATTCACGAGACATGAGACGTTAATGACACGACATGATTTTCAAGAAAATGAATGATTAGTTGTTGATGAGAAATGACATGAGAATGAAGATTGGATTGAATAAAATTGAATTGATGCGGTAGTGCCACCTAGGCACTGTCCCAACTTCGCAGGGAGAACTTGGTCGTCTTTGGTGCTAAACATATACACCACGTAGTGGACGGACCTTGTAAACAGACTTTTAGGATCAGATGGTACAAGACAGCCGAGACTCTGTTCGTGTGTGTTGCAAGGTGGACAAACTTTGTAAACAGGCTGTTGTGATCAGATGATACAAGACGACTGGGACCTCGGGTGGAAAGGTTGGTAACCGTCAGTTGAAAGGATATGTAAACGAGCCAATAACTTTCATGTGATGGCCAATAACTTTCATGTGATGGCCTATTGACCCGTTGGTCGGAAACAATGTCCATAGCATGGAGTGAACTGGCCTGTGACCGGTGGTTGGAACAGTGTCCAAAACAGTAGATAATATTTGAAGCACAACTTTGACACTAAAAGATAATACAAGACATAGTTCTATATGTGCGATAACCTATTTGCATTGACACAAGCATACCATCATGTTTGTTGTTGCACTGTTAATCTGTTGTTATTCATTTATGTCAAAATCGTTTAGGGTTATTTACCGAGACACCCTCCGTAAGTTCACCTTTTTTACCAGACACCCCCTACAAGAATTTAACGTACCACAAACCCCTTCTATCTTCCAAAACTTTATCCCAAGACCCTTTTTGTCATGCTTTGCGTCTAAAACTATCCAGAACTGTCAGTTTTTTTTTATGATCCAAATCGTTCAACTTGTTTAAAACATGCTTTTAAGGGTACTTGCGAGAAATCAGCTCAAAATATGACCGGGAAGTGCTTGATCCAAACAATTTTTCTATTACATGTTTCTATTACATAAGGGTACTCACAAGAAATCAGCTAAAAATATGACCAGGAAGTGCTTGATCCAAACATGTAATAGAAACATGTTTTAAACAACTTGAATGGGTTGGATCATCAAAACTTGACCCAGAACTTTGAGATTCGAGACGGAAGGGTGATGGAAGGGGTCTTGGGGGTAAAGTTTTGGAAATATAGAGGGGGTTCGTAGTAGGTTAAATTCTTGTGGGGGTGTATAGTGAAAAACGTGAACTTACAGGGGCTGTCCCGGTAAATAACTGAATCTTTTATAACAAAATAGTATAAGAATATGGGGTAGTGGTTTCTACTAAGTGTTATCGCTCATAGTGTTATACTTGTGTGACCATGGCATAATACCACGATATTGTTCTGCGACTTTGACGTATTATGCTAGGCTATAGAGATGAACATGAGAAGTACTATAGCTTGAAGGCCTACGGAGCATAGCAGTACACTGCCAGGGCTGACGGCCGTGCCATGGAATAGAGAAACCCTAGTCGTCTTTGTAGTGATTAAATGTATTCGCAGAGAGATTTATTTAATTCCTCATTTGGATATCAGTTGCAAGACTTTATTTATTATTATTGTAATAAATATAACCCTCCCAAAATTAGGGGCGTTACAATTTTCTTGTGTAATTTTCATCTATCTTAACCCAAATTTTTATCTGCTTCTTTAATCGCAATTCTTTACTTTTTCATTAAATTAAATTCAGACAACTTTAGCTTCAAATTGGAGATGACAATATTTTTTGGAGGCTGATATGGGCAATTTGACACCTTTAAATTTGACACTCACATCATTGTTCCTTCGACCATGGTGTAAAAAAAAAAAAAAAAAAAAAAAAAAAAAAAAAACATGGTGTCAAATTTGATCAAAATGCTATTTTTGGTAATCCGAAGGGCACTTTTATATTTGACACTTGATGCCAAACTTTAAGCAAATTGGTTGCCTTCAAATCCTACATGGATTTGGGTTTCGTTTGGAGGTAAGATTGGAGAGCGCTATGATGTCAATTTTGCCAAACAAAACTCCACATAAGATTTTACTCCTAGTTAATGCTCTAAGATATTGAAGCATTAATGCAATTCTATAGGTTGTTTTAAATATTACTCCATAAAACAACCAAGTGTAATAAAATTAAAACACATCATTTCATGAAAAAATAAAATCACATGAAATATTTTGGGGCATGAAAAAATATGAGACATCATTTCGGCATACGTATCCCATTCGAATTTCTCAAAAAAAAAAAAAAAAAAAAAAAAAAGATCGATTCGATTTCGATCTCCTTAAAAACCTACCTTTTTGACCGCTTTCCATGTCAGTTTGTTACCAAATATAAACGCCTCTCTCTCTCTCTCTATCTCTCTCTCTCCAAAACACACCCCCACCCAACTACACCCATTCTTCCTCTCTCTCTCTCTCTCTCTCTCTCTCTTTCTCTTTCTCCGTCGTCTTCACCTCGCACTGTTGTCATGGTTCCCGCCATTCAATTTACTCTCTGAAAACCATACAAAAACCCTAGTTTTTCTCACTCCACTCAGCCCAGGTGAACCAAAAGGAATTAGCTTTTCTATTAATGTTAACCTGTGTGATTATCAGATTCTGTAATGTCAATTTGGTTTGATTCTGTGTGTTTTTTACGTGATCGGTGGATCTGTATTGGGGTGCAGGTAAGCCAATATTGGATATATGTCCCAAAATCAATCTAGGGCTGATAGGAACAACGATTCATCACAGTACAGAAAATTGAGTCGATCGGGCAGCTCCGGGCAACCGAGGAACTCCTCCAGCGGTAGCGGGAAGGGCGGCGGGACCGCCCCTCCATCGTCTTCTTTGACCACAAATCGGAGGTAGATTAGTTTTTGTTTTTGTTTTTTTCGTTCATGTGTTTATTATGCGTATTTGGAAATTAGGGTTTGTAGTGACTGTTAAGTTTTATGATCATTGTTTTTTTTTTTGTTCTTTCATGTTTGTGTTCTAGCTTTAAGAAGACTAATAATGCACAAGGAGGACAATCTAGGGCAAGCGGCACGAGTGTAAATTCAGCATCTAATACTGATTCTGCTGACCGTTCTCTACAGAATGGTTCCCAAAATCAACCGCCAGTACATGGTTTGTATATTTGAGATTTACCTGCTCTTTGTACTATGATTTTTTACATATTAATTTATCTGGCTGGTAATAGCAGTGCTAGGGGGTGTGGAGGGCTTAAATTGAAACGATGATTTGTTTAAGGAACATAAAAATTTCGTAAACTTTATTGGTTGTGAGTTTCTTGATAGAGCAAAGTAGCAAACAATCATTTACGTTGCCAACTTCAATAGGTTAGGACACACGACTCAGTTTGGTGTGGTTGGTTATATGTTGTGAACTTTCTGATGTTTTCTTTTGTTGATGTAAAGTGCATGATTGAATGAGGAGGTTGTCATTTATAATTGGTTTTCTCCAAATTTAGAAGGAAAAATGATTTTTTTGTAGGCAACTTCAATAGATTGGGACACATTTCTCAGTTTGATGTGGTTGGATGTAAGTTGTGACTTTTTTTTGTGCTTTTTTTGTTGGTGAAAATTGTATGATGGAATGAAGGGGTTGTGATTTATAATTGGTTTTTCCAAATTTTGAGGGATTAGTAATTTTGTGGTTATTAGTAGGTGATATGATAGCCGAATGATGAGATTGGTTTGCTTATTCTACACTTTTTCCATCATGCTTATTCTATACTTGAAATGCTACAGTTTTGTTCATTTCCTTGTTATTTCTTTGGAGCAGCTGATGCCCCAGTCACAGGCGTTACTGTCAGACCAACAACTGATATGGCGCCTCAAAAAAGTGCCCAACCTGTTCCAAAGGCTCCATCTTCTCGGCCTGCTGCTGTCAATGTTGATACAACCGCTCCTGCAACCCCTACAAAGGGTATACGTATCTAGTGCTTTGTATACTTAATCTATAGGTGTAGTTTGCGAGTGTTTCTGAACTTTTATCACCTCTAGTGACTTGCTTATACTGTTTTCTGATGGCTTATTCCCAGGAGATGCATCTAGGCAATATCCTCTTCAGTTTGGGACCATAAGTCCTGGTTTCGTGAATGGGATGCAGGTATGGGAGTAATCATTGTGTGTGCTTGTTGATTCATTTCCTTATTCTTTTCTGGTATGATGATACCATGCACGCTTAGAACATCGTTTGGATTGCATAGCAATTAATCTTCTAAATAATTCTGTCTGATAGTAGAACGTTTCATTTTGTTTCTAGATCCCTGCTCGAACTAACTCAGCTCCACCAAATTTGGTTGAGCAGAAACGTGACCAGGTTAGTCTGTTCTTTCCCCCTCCTTTCTGGTAATTTGGCGCAGATAACTAGTTTGTTACAATTAAGCATGCTTTACTCTTTCTCATCCTGTTTCACGAGTTAATGAATTCTGATGCATATTACTCTTCTTTATATAATAATTGGAACATTGATCTGCCGAATTTGAAGTTGGCATGAATATGCCATGCTATATCTATAGGTTTCTATATACCAATTAAACTGTGGAAAAGAGTGGCGTTGTATGGAGCCTGCATCAGTAGTTTTTTCTCGACTTTAAATATTAGAGTCTGTATTTTCAGTTATTTTTGTTCGTCTAAATTAATGGAGTTATGAGTACATGTGACTATTTCAGTTCATGCATCTTGCAAGTGTCAGTAGGCATTGTCTTGCTGTCAATTCAGTTCAGTCTAATGTGTTTGTTTCCCATTTTCTCCTTGTTTTGTGATTCCTTGACTGCAGGCACGACAAGCTTCTGAGAGAGCAATGCCTACATCATTTCCAATTCCATCTGTGCCTAAGCAGCAAATCACAAGGAAGGATGGAGTTGCTGGTGACCAACCTAATACCGGTGGGGCCCATCAGATGTCCAAGGCCAAAAGGGACTCTCCAGCTACATCTGCACCCCCTGTAACCCAAACTCACAAGGCCTCTATGCACCCTATCCCTGGGGTTCCCATGCAAATGCCCTTTCACCAGCCACAGGTCCCCGTTCAATTTGGTGGTCCCAATCCACAGATTCAGTCACAGGGGATGACAACCACTTCTTTGCCGATGCCATTCCCAATGGGAAATGCTCCTCCGCTGCAGCAGCAGTTTTTCGTCCAAAGTCTACAACCTCATCCAATGCAACCTCAGGGAATAATGCACCAAGGTCCGAACTTGAATTTCAGTAATCCAGTGGGCCCCCAGATGCCGCCTCAGTTAGGCACTTTGGGAATTAGTAACAATCTGCAATTCACACAACAGCAGGTAGCAAAATTTGGTCCCACCCGCATATCTGTCAAGATAACTCATCCGGATACGCATGAAGAGTTGAGGCTTGATAGAAGGCCCGATATGCATAGGGATGTTGGATCAATTGGGCCCAGGTCACGACCAAATGTGCCGCAATCCCAGCCTATTGCACCTGTTCCGCCTCCACATCCTATCAACTACTACTCTAATTCTCTCTATTTGCCTGGGTCAAGTTCTGTTCCTTTAACTAGTAACCAGATTAATACCAGTTCTCAGGCTCCAAGGATAAGCTATCCAGTTGGCCAGGGCCCACAAACTTTATCTCTCTTGAATCCATCCGCTCATAATTCGAGTTTTGAAGTTCCTCATGATGTCCAGAAGGTAAAATCTTTAGTACCACCAGTTTCTGTACCAGTGACAGTTAAACCAGCTGCTGGGTCACGTGTAGAAAAGATTGCTGAGTTGTCAGTCACAACTAACCCACCTTCTGTTGATAAGTGTGAATCACCCAAATTCCTGCAGCCTGGGGAGACCAGCTCAACTTTTCTTCAAAGGGATTCAGAGACTCCATTAGAAAGCTCTTCACATCAGCCAAAAGATGGTCCAAAACTGACTTCATCGCCATTGCCTGTGGATGGTAAACATCCTAACGCAGCATCTCCTTTTCCTGTGGAGGGAACGGCATCCAAAGCATTATTGTCTCCCCCTCCTATTTCCCTTGAAGGGTCCACACCAGTTTTACCCCATAGTACTGATGAAAGAAGAAGAGAAACTGTTAATAGGTCTGCCTCCATAAAGGACCCACAGAAGAAGCAGATGAAGAAAGGACTTTCTCAACCACAGCATCAGGTAATTGTAACTTCTTGTTATCTTAACAGCTTATGCTTTTTTATTTTATTTTATGCAAGCCATAATTTGTGGTTGGCTTCTCACTTTCTTTTGCAGGCTTCTGGACAATCTAACTCTATTTCTGGCTTGCCTTCTCAGTCATTAGAACATGCTAATTTTCCCAAGAGTGGAACTTTTGAGAATATAGCTATTATGACCACTGCTTCATCAAGTGCTAGTGGAAGCATCATCAAGTCCATGAGCGAACATGCGTCCGCCCCTAGTGTTGTCACTCCTGGCTCTTTAGGAGATACTGACAGATTGGACACAGATGAATCGCAAAAGCGTGAGACTCCCGGAACAAAAGAACAAGGAGAAATTGTGGTGAATGAAGGGCCCAGACAAGTTGAAAGCAGTTCTGAGACATCTTCAGAAACTGCATCTTTAAAATCTGCGGAAGTCATTAATCATACTGAACCAAATCCTGCGCTGAAGGTAACAACCACCTCCAATGATGTTGGATCTTTGGAAACTGCACAGAAGGATTCTGAAGATTTTGTTGGTCATTGCAAAAAAGACGATATGAAAGCTGATGATTTGGAGATATCAGTTTCCACGCTGCCGGATGCGACAAATGCGCTGCCGGATGTGACAAATGCTAAAACTTCCTCAAGTCCTGATTTATCTCCGCGTTCAAAGTGTGATAATAAGACTTTAACTTCAGAAGCCTCCTTTGGTAAAAGTGATAGCTTGAGTGGTAGAGAAGGTGTTACAAAGGCTGTTCTGTCGGATGAGGAGCAGGCTCCTGTGTCAACATCCCAATCTGGCCTTGAAGCTGCTTCTAAACACGAAGGGGAAGTTACTGAGGATATAAATAATGGCTTGGGTTCTCTTACGGCGGATGATTCCAAGGATATACCTGTGATAGAACTTAGTAGGTCAAAGAGTAATTTGGGGAAACCGAAGAAAAAAAAAATTAAAGAAATTTTGCAAAAGGCAGATGCTGCTGGAACAACTTCCGATCTCTATATGGCATATAAGAGTCCAGAGGAAAAGAGAGAGGATATTGATACATCACAAATCATGATCAAGACATCTAATACTGATTCTAAGCAGGTACCGGTTGATGCACATGATGATATTGTAGAAAGTGAAAAGAGCAGGCAGAGTAAAGGTGAGCCAGATGATTGGGAAGATGCTGCTGAAATCTCTTTTCCGAAGTTGCATCCTGTAGATGACGAAAATGTGGCGACAGGCAAAAAGTATTCAAGAGATTTCCTTCTAAAATTCTCGGAGCAGTGTAGTGATCTTCCAGAGGGCTTTGAAATTACGTCTGATATCGCCGAGGCCTTGATGGTTTCTACTGTCAATGCTTCTAGAGAGTCACACCCTAGTCCTGGAAGAATTACTGACAAGTCATCAGGGGGACCTAGACTTGACCGCCGTGGAAGTGGCATCATTGATGATGACAAATGGAGTAAAGTACCTGGCCCACTCCCTTCAGGAAGGGATCCCAGAATAGATGGTTTTGGGGGGAATATCCGAACTGGCCAAGTGGGCAATTTTGGTGCTCTACGGAACCCACGTGCACAAACACCTGCTCAGTATGTTGGAGGGATCCTGTCTGGGCCAATGCAGTCCCTGGGTTCTCAGGGAAGTATACAAAGAAATACCCCCGATTCTGACAGGTGGCAGCGTGCTACTGGTTTTCATAAGGGTTTAATTCCTTCTCCTCAAACTCCTTTACCTGTGATGCACAAAGCTGAAAAGAAGTACGAAGTAGGTAAAGTAACGGATGAGGAGCAGGCCAAGCAGAGGCAGTTAAAAGCTATTCTTAATAAGTTAACGCCGCAAAACTTTGATAAACTTTTTGAGCAAGTCAAAGCAGTCAACATTGACAATGCTGGTACTCTGGCGGGTGTGATCTCACAGATATTTGATAAAGCTCTAATGGAACCAACTTTCTGTGAAATGTATGCCAACTTCTGTTATCACCTTGCTGGAGAATTGCCTGATTTCAGTGAAGACGATGAAAAGATTACGTTTAAGAGATTGCTTTTGAACAAGTGCCAGGAGGAATTTGAGAGGGATGCAAGAGAGCAAGAAGAAGCAGACAGGGCGGCTCAGGAAGGTGAGGTTAAGCAGTCTGAGGCGGAAAGAGAGGAGAAAAGGATCCTCGCTCGGAGACGGATGCTTGGCAACATTAGATTGATAGGGGAACTGTACAAGAAAAAGATGTTGACTGAGAAAATAATGCATGAATGTATAAAGAAGTTGTTGGGCCAACATCAAAATCATGATGAGGAAGATATCGAAGCTCTGTGCAAATTAATGAGTACAATAGGAGAGATGATTGACCATCCCAAGGCCAAGGCACACATGGATACTTATTTTGATGCGATGTTCAAGTTGTCAAACAACATGAAACTGTCTTCCAGGTTAAGGTTCATGTTGAAGGATGCTATCGATTTGAGAAAGAATAAATGGCAACAGAGGCGGAAAGTTGATGGGCCAAAAAAGATTGAGGAAGTGCACAGGGATGCTGCTCAAGAACGGCAGGTGCAAGCCGGTAGGCAGAGTCGTGGTCCAGGGGTCAACACTTCAGTTAGGGGTCGTCAACCCATGGATTTTGGTCCCAGAGGTTCAAGTATGTTTTCCTCTCCAAATGCTCAGATGGGTAGTTTCCGTGGTTTACCCACACAACACCGTGGTTTTGGAACTCAGGATAGCCGATTGGACGATAGACACTCCTTCGAGAATAGGACTTTGTCGGTACCTCTGCCCCAGAGACACATTAGTGAGGATTCTATTACACTTGGACCCCAAGGAGGTCTTGCAAGGGGAATGTCCATCAGGGGACAGCCATCAATTTCGAACATTCCTTTAGCTGATGCACCAGGTCCTGGTGATTCCAGAAGAATCGCAGCTGGTCTGAATGGTTACAATTCTGTATCAGAACGGACGGTTTATGGAAGAGAGGATCTCATGCCTAGATACATCCCGGAAAGGTTTGCAGGTTCTCTTCATGAACAGTCAAGCAGACAAGATCGCAATGTGAACCCTGTTAACAGGGACACAAGGTGTGCAGATCACAGTTCCGATAGATCTTTGCCTGAGTCACCAACCATTCGTGGTCAGGGACCTGGTTTTGCGCAAAATGTTTCATCGCCAGAAGACCGCTTGCGAGACATGTCCATGGCAACAATTAAAGAATTCTACAGGTAAATATCAGGTCCTTGCATGATTTTTGTTATGTCTTTTCTGCCAAATCGCTCCTTTGTTATTTATCCGACTTTCTTCGTAATTTAAAGATACGTAATAGATGGGCGGCATCAATGTGACGCCTACAGAAGAAAGAAAAAATACCTTTATATGCTCTTTTGACGCCTACAGAAGAAAGAAAAAATTACCTTATATGCTCTTCATTACTTCATACCAGTCTCAATGCCCAAAATGCGGAGGTATATTAACCTTTCCTTAACACTAAAATACAAAATCTTCAAGAGTTTGATCTTAATTGCTGGAAGAATAGAATCCTCCATATACCCGCTTTACATCACTGAAGGAGTGGGAGAAAAACCCAAGCTTGAATTCCATGTTTACAAAAAGACAAAAGGCACTTTGAGGAGGTATCCACCTTTCCTGACACCAACATACCAAAAAACTAATTTCTCTCTTTATTAGAAGAAACTTCCACTATAGTTATAAAGAATGCTGGTTCATTCCCTCTGAACGACTCTCATCAGGCAAAGAGGAGCAACATCTCCAAAATTCCCTTTTCAGCCATGAAGCAACATGCTTATTGTTGATAGTACATCAGAGAAGTTTGCAGTACCATAACTAATTGTGTAGTTGCTTGAACCAACATCCACAAATGTGGTCGATAGAGATTCTTACAGATTGGGATGTGAGTCTTGACGATTTTATCTGTGTTACTGATAATGGAAAAAAGATGCCCTAGCCCGTAGCACACATAGTAAAAGACAGGGAGGATAAAGAGTTGTAAAGATATTTCACCTTCCAACTAGAGATTTGGACTGGGTATCCCTTGTTATGGTATGGTCCTTTAGGAACTGCACCAACTACACATAGTAAAAGGCAGGGAGGATAAAGAGTGTAAAGATATTTCACCTTCCAACCAGAGATTTGGACTGGGTATCCCTTGTAATGGTATGGTCCTTTAGGAACTGCACCAACTCTTTTTCTTCTTGTTCGGACAAAGTTCCTCTGATTAGGAAAATACCTTTCTGGATCATCTACTTTATCTGCACTTTCTTCAAGCCTTCCACAACTTTTGCAGAGGGGTCCCCACCAACATCCTCAATGATCGGCTGATCTGGGACTTCGACTGACTGGACCCGATGCACTTGGTGTCTTGTTTATTATGGATACCACATATTGATGGGCCACCTTCTGATTCCCCTAACGAACTCTACCCTATTGCTACTAGGGAATTTCAGCATCCGGTGATAGGTTGAGGATATCGCCTTCATCCTATGCAACCTAGTTCTCCCAATAATTGCATTATAGGAAGAGGGGACGTCTACTACAGTACTACCAAATACTTTGTTTGTAGAACGACGGATCCTGTTCGAACAGGTATTGTGACCTTCCCCATATGACACACTGGATGGGTGCTAAAACCAACCAAGGGATTCATGGATCTTTCCAAGGCTTCTTGTAGTAACCCCAACTTCTTAAAGGTACCGTAGATCTCTGTGCAGCTTCCCTGGTCCACGAGAATTCTCTCTATGTCGTAATCGCCCACTCGTAGAGTTATGACAAGTGCATCATTGTGTGCGGAAAGTCACCCCATTCGGGTCTTCGTCTGTGAATGTGATCGGCTCCTCCACCATCTCTTCGTTTCTGGTCCTTTTGTGCCCTAGCTTCATCACCTGCCTCTCGTGACTATCCTACCGTCTTATGTGCCTTACTTCGTACATGGTATATGGAGTTGCAAGCCCATGTATCATCTGTATGACATCTTTTGGACCTTGTTCGTGAGTCCAACTCTTCTACCTTCTCAGGGCTTGCGTTCTCATCCTCCATAAATTCTTTGAGATGGCCGTTCGCTACCATCTCGTCAAGGAACTTCTTGTGTACCAATCTTTTGTCATATGCAAGGTTCTAAAACTCGCTAGGCGCTCCCAGGGCGGCCAGACACCTTCTAGCTTCCAGGGCCGAGTACTCGGCGCCTAATCGGGCAATTAGTCGGGATAATCAGTCTAGTCGGGCTAGTCAGCGAGGGTCCTTCTAGCGCCTAGGCAGCGAGTACTCGGCCTTCTAGACCTTCTTTTAGAACACTGGTCATATCAGGGACGGAGCCAGGAATTTCACTATGCAGGGGCGGATGTTTTATCCAAAATACTTTGCAGGGGCGAGCCTACATAATTCATTGGAAAATTAGTTTTTTCTATGTAATACTAGAGGTTTTTTGTTTTCCTTGCAGGGGCGACCGCCCCTACTGGCCCCCCTCTGGCTCTATCCCTGGGTCATATGCCCCCAGTCTCGATGGTAACTGCACCGTTGTTTGCTGCCCTCTTCTTTCTGTATCCCCACCTAACTTTGGAGGCCATTTAAAGAACGACCGGCCCTTAGTCCGATACATCATACAATATATTGGCTCTTTAAAGATTGTGTTTAGGCTGAAATAGGATTTTGGGTCGGGCGCAGCCATCTCTTTCTTGTTTGGGACATACTCCTCCTTATTGGACATACTCCTTGTATGTCTTCTGTTCGGTAGCCTTCTTCTCAGGACTTCGTGGTCAAGCAGAAGTCAGCCTTCCTCCTCCTCGTAGGATCTGGTCGTCCAATCTCTCCATTAATTTTTCTAGGGATTCTACGGGTACATGGTCAGGCATTCATGTTACTTCCCATGTACTGGCAGGCTCCTCTTAAAAGCAATACTCTTCACTTCAATTATTAATTTTGTTAAACATCCCCCAATACCTCTTTGCGTATTCCTGAACAGTTTCCTCTTTCCCTTGCTTCATTGAAGTCAACACATCGAATGTTGTTGGGACTGCATGGCTCGTCTGAAACCGTGCAGTGAATTCCTCTGAGAGTTGTCTCCAAGTGCTAAAGGAGTAATGAGCCAACTTGTGATACCAGCTCAATGCAACCTTATGCAAGCTTGAGGGAAACATCCTACTGCATGAACATGGCTTGCTGGTAGTGTTGGACGTGCGCCACAGGATCATTGTTTGTTTCATTTAAGCACGAATGTACCGTGCTTAACCCTACTTGGTGTTTTCTTCTTTTGGATGTGAAGCCCTATGATAAAATTTGCAGAAGTAGGCGAACTAAGAAGGCTCAATTGATGATGCACTGATTGCTTTGTCGTGATAAAATTATTCTGTCGAATTGAAGGCATGGGAATTTTAAAAATGACCCACATGTAACTACCTACTACAATCTAAATGAAGTTGAGATGTTTAACTAATTTATTCTGAATCTCTCTTCGAGATATGGTCAGTTCTGTAAGATTTTAAGTGGGTTGGAATTTGGATCGTATTTACTGGCTGCTAAGTGCTAAACGCATTGTGGTTTGCCATCAAGGCTATGGACTGCAGGGATGCCATTTCTAAGGGCTGTTAGGGTAATATCAAAACCTCGGCAAATTTAAACTGCATGAACCGATTAGAATGTGTTAAATCGTTTTTCTTGTGTAGAGGTCTAACTGCATTTGAAGAATACCTGAAATGTTGACACCCTGTATCAAATTTTGCATTGGTTGCTGCTAGAATGAGATAGCATGTGGTGATTAGGGTCTCCCTTTTGGTGACTACATGGCATCTGCTTCGTTTGTCACAAACAATGGTCATGTGGGACATGATCTTTCAACACAGTGAGCTGTCTGTACTTTGACTAAGAATTAGAGTGGATCTGCAAAAAATATGCTCAGCTGTGATTGGACTCTCTATGTGAGGTATTGATTGGGTTATAAGATCAATATAGCACTCATGATGGAGTACGTTTCTGTATTGCTTGAAGGAGCAGAGAGGGACTAGGGATTGCTATCAGATGTAAGCTTTTTACGTTTCTTTAATGAGAGCAAAATGTCTTTTGTCCAAAATACCACAGGAGGCATACCCTGTAGAAAAAAAAAGAGAAAATATATAACTATAATAATAATAATAATAATAATAATAATAATAATAATAATAATAATAATAATAATAATAATAATAAAGGATTGAAAGAATAAAAATAGAAAGGAGCAATCCATGAACAAAGGCTTGACCTCAAAAGTGATGTTTTAGTTATGACTCAAACTAGTTTTTGGGTTATGACCGAACTGGTTTTACTTATGCCCCAAAGTATGTGTATATGGTAATGTGCACTATAAAAGTGGTGCATATGGTATCGAGTCCTGTTTTAACTACCTACTTGTGCAGCCCCGTGGCGCCGCCGCGCCGGCATTTTTTCGACGATCGGAGACGTTCACCACGTAGACCTCGTCGAGTACTACAAGTATGCAAAAAATTAACTTGATTGGATATCTTTAAGTAGGTTATCGGAACACAAATACTTTGAAAACAAATGGAACACAAATGGACACAAACACTGGATAAAAACTACTTTTTCATGATAATTGTGTTCGGAACACAAATACTTTGAAAACAAATGGAACACAAATGGACGCAAACACTGGATAAAAACCACTTTTTCATGATATTTGTGTTCCGATGAGGCACTAAAAGATATCCGATCAAGTTGATTTTTGGCACACTTTTAGTATTCGACGAGGTCTACGCGGTGAACGTCTCCGATCGTCGAAAAAATGCTGGCGCGCCGCTGCAACGGGGCTGCACAGCGTTGTCCAAGTTTTGGGTTTATCATTTGGTTAACTATGCACGAGTACTTATTTTAGATGTCACTGCTCAGTTGGGTTACTTGATTACTACTGGTATCCAAAACAAACTTGCAAGTACAAGAACAATTAATATTGTTTTATATCAATTATTTCAGGTTGCCATGCAAGATGTTTTAAAGTTGATATATTTGTGTGTCTGAGAATTGATGTTTTAGGAGAAAGTAGAACATCTTTGACAGTTGACACCACGGATGAAAGTATGATAGTCTCTGCCGTTGAAAGGCTGAATGAATTTATTACCTGTCTACATTGAACTGAACGATACCTTTTTTTCCTTACTCCTGGTTATGAATGATTTCTTTTTTTTTCTTTCCAAATAGCAAATATGCAGTCTAGGATGTTTTCTTCCACCTCCGAGGAACTCAGACTTGGCTGCTCTAATCCATATCTGCTCTTTCCCATTTGCATTTATCAGCTATTAGCCTATCATATGTTTTGTGCATACTCAGGACTTGGGGAGTAATCTGTTTGATATAGGATTACATATGATTAGTTAGATCCTGAACTTAAGCTTTTTTGGGTTTATGATAATAGCTGTGGTGAAGAAAACATATGATGCTAAGTCAGAAACGATTTATCCATTGTATTTGTGACCTAATCTATTACTTTGTTGTGAGCTTTGTTCTGCATTGTGGAACCTTGTGGTCAACAAAAAGATTTTCTACATGGTCAATCTCCTTGAGTGGAGGCTCTGTTCTCAGAAATATTGCCATTCTGTTGGAGCACTAATACTGAACTGTTTATCTTTTCAGCGCCAAAGATGAGAAGGAAGTTGCACTGTGCATAAAGGAATTGAATTCCCCGAGCTTTTATCCCTCGATGATATCTATCTGGGTCAACGATTCTTTTGAGAGGAAAGATATGGAGAGGGATCTTTTGGCCAAGTTACTCATCAACCTTTCAAAAACTCGGGATGGCATGTTAAACCAAGATCATCTCATCAGAGGGTAAAGAAAAGAAAAATTCATCTTGTCATCTAAATAATCACCCTCTATGTCCCACTTTGTTTGCCCAGTTTCACAATCCTCATCTTCTCAAAAAATTGTCTATATTTTGTATTCTCTCTTTTTTTTCCTCTGTTGTCTATTGTCTACAAAAACTGATTGACATCTTTTGATTGTTAGAAACAAAATTCTGGAAATTATTCGCAAACATTATTTTAATCCGATTATAGGGGATGACCATCAAAAATGGGCAAACACTGTAATGGAGGAAGTAATCTGCATGCCTTCCTGTCAGTTTGAACCTCTTTCTGACTTTCATTTTTTTTCAGGTTTGAATCTGTTCTTTCTACTTTGGAAGATGCCATAAATGATGCCCCAAAAGCAGGAGAATTCCTCGGCCGTATCTTTGCAAAATTCATTTCAGAAAAGGTACTTACATTTTCAGACATAGGGAAATTGATATATGAAGGTGGGGAAGAGCAAGGAAGTCTAGTAGAGACAGGGCTTGCGGCTGAAGTTGTCGGAACCATCCTGGAGACTATCAAGTCAGAGAAAGGAGAATCCGTGGTGAATGAAATCCGCACAAGCTCTAGTTTGAAGCTTGAGCAATTCCGACCGCTAAGTTCTACCAAATCTTGGAGACTCGATAATTATATTTATTAGAGGATAGTGATGCTCACTGTACGTTCTAGTAGTTAGGGTACAATCTTTTCAATCTGCAGAAATATGGGGATTCAGAATATGAGGGGTTGTCCTTCCCTGTTTTGATAGTTATTGTCGTATAAAATGAACTGCAAAAGGTTCAGTTGGGCATCCAAATTCTGTTGCTCTTCTCATGGCATTACTTTATGCTAGTATTTTTGATCCAATTTGTTTCCGTGTAATCTACTCTCGAATGGAATTTCCATCTTTCTGCCAGGATTTTAGAGTGCTTTTACCATTCCAGAAGTACAGTTTCAATTCGACTCGCGATAAGATAGTGCAATCAATACATTCACAACCGGGTGGAATTGGAAATGTGATAGTGGGATGATCTTTTTATGTTGAAAACAAAGAAAAGAAAAAGAAATGCGATAACAATCTCTAGAAGAAAAAAAGAAACTGAAAAGTGGAATGATTTCACCAAATGTTTTCGAAAGTACGTTGTCCTTTCAGTATTGATAACCATACTTGCATGGAATAGCCAGAGGGTTAACGTAATCTTTGTGATGGCAGCAATTTTGCTTATACTCCAGTGACAAAATCCTTTAGACATGACCATTATGGTCTTTTCAAACACCACTTTTGTGTTCTCAAAATGGAAGGTTGTTTTTGACATTTCAATAACATCGTTGAAAAATCACCAGGGATTTCTCTGCGATTAGGGGCAGTTAAATGTGGATATTACACAGTTTGGACTGTGAAACTTGTAAATAAGTCCTTCACAATGCAAGTGATTAAACGACACTTCCCCTTTCAGACATCTTTCAAATACCTGCAGATACATTGGTTGTCTATTCAATTCAAGCAGTAGCCATCGATTCGTTTGTCGTAGGAATTTCTTATCCGACTCAATTACAATGAATTAATTAGTACGGGAGCGTTTGGTAATGTTTTTATTTTCTGTTTTTTATTTTATTTTTTTTGTTTTTAATTTTTTCAAAACTAAAAACAAAAATGTGTTTGGTAATTTATTTATGTTCTGTGTTTATTAAAAATGTTTTCAAAATTTCTGAAAATTTTCAAAACACAAAAAAGGTGATTTGTCTTGTATTTAAAATAGGGTCGTTCAAATTTTATTACCAAACATGTTTTTTGTTTTTGTTTTTATAAACAATAAACATAATTCTACTTTTAATTTTTTAGAAAAATAAAAACGAAAAACAAAAACGTTATCAAACGCCCCTACGCGGTGGATTGCAATGTTAAGGTTTGCTTAAATTAATTATATATACAATTTTACAAAAAAAAAAAAAAAAAAAAAAAAAACCTGTGTAATCACTCTCCCTCTACATTGCAGTATGAATTTTACATCAATGCAAATTCTAATTTTTTCACGCAGAGCATATAGGGTTTAACTTTAATTCTTGCGAAACATTCAGGTAAACCCTTTTTGTGAATGTGAATACCCTTTACTCTTATTCAGAAAAAGAATACCCTTTCCTCTTATTCAGAAAAACATGACATATATATAGTTGTATATTTTTGGGGACCCAGGGGTCCTGGAGGGCGCATCCGAGCCGTTGATCTCGACAATCAATGGCTCGGATCTGTAAAGGGCCGAAACGAAATCAATATCATTGACAACAAATCCGACGGCTCAGATGCCACCCTACAGGGCTGCCCTCCAGGCTCCCCGTTCGCCATTTTTTGAACGGCATATAGGAGGTGTACTTACAAACCCACAACTGGTTAATCACCATGATTGTTTACTAATAAATTCCCTCTCAATATATAATCACGATTTGAATCCAATCAAGTTTCTCTATATGAAGGAACACAACAATGAAGTCCCATCTCAACTCAATGCCCAGTACAGAGAAGAAATCATAATGAGAATGGCTTCGTATACACATCAAATGGCTGGCAGGCAGTCAACTGTGGCTCCTGTGAGCAAAAAGAGCAAAGTATATCATCAGCAAGTTTCCATTACATGTACGAAATTCAACGTAAACCTCCATCCCTCTAAATCATTTTTAGATGAATACTTCTCCTCATAAAGTAGTTCTTTACTCTCTCCAGATCTTTTCTTAATCCTATACATAATCGATAGATTTTGTGCGCCGCGTGCAATCCTAAAATTATCCAGGAGTCTATGACTAATGTGCTTGTTTTATTTACCATAAAAGGCAAGTCAACATAAACAATTTGTTTTGCTTTCTTGCTTTTCTTCTCTTTTTCTTTTGGTGATACAGGAAATCAAAATAGTTGTATCCATGCTTCATGATAGAATGTCTTTCCTACAACCTTAAGGTTTATGATGGGAAAACACGACAAAATACCTGTCCCAAGCCACCACCAGCACTGCCTCCTGTCATAAGCATGGTGAGAAGGGATGTAACCACACCACCCCCAAGGTCACCTCCAAGGTCACCCCCACTCCCGACACTTCGGATGGCAGAACGCATAGAGTTCAATATGCTCCCATACGTAGTCCCGTGCCCACGCTCAATGGCTTGGATGAAACAGAAAGTCATTGCACCTGTTGAGGTGACTTTAGATAGAGCCTGTTTCCATAGAAATATTAGCCGAGTATTTTCCTTCATCTGAACTAAGTAATTGCTTTTTGCAATTAAATTCTTAAGGAGGTCTAATCAGGCTTCGTAAAACTTACAGCTGTATCTGCAGAGGTTTGATCGTCATCACAACCACTGAATGAAATGACTTCACCGCCATTCGTTCCTTTCCACATTCCTGATCGAGGGCTATGGTCCTCCCACACATATTGCCCACTCCTATTTTCAAGAAATGCAACAAAATTCATAAACCTAATTGACACTAGAGAACTAGAAACAATCTGAAGATCGCTAAACAAAACTCTAAACAGAACTCTTGTACCAGACCTCAAATTTAGGGATTGACAAAAATTTGGAAATCTCCTTGGAAGAAAATTTAAGAATGATTTTATACCTTCCTTTAAGGAGAGCATAATGGGTTGCGAAAGTTTAGCCTTCACAAGTGTGGTTACAGTTCAAACCTTACTTGCAGGATCCTTCTAAAATGGGTGCACTACCAGGACGGGAGCTTGACGGGAACTCGCTCCCCTCGAGATGGGAGCTTGCTCCTAACTAGGATGGGAGCTTAGTGGGCCGCAATTATTCTCATACTTTTATGGGTGTGGAAATAAGAATATAAAAATCATATGAGTGAAGAAGTTTTGCAAATTGAAAATATCTAACTTGCCAAAAAATTTACCCTCTAAGATAGGGAAAATTCTCTATAAGCATCACTTTTCCTTCAATAGTTAAGTATTTAAAGATATTTTACATCATATTTAAATATGATCTATATACGCTCCTTAAGGCTCCCAACCTTGGGAGCTTCTATGTGCCTCCACTCCGCCGCACCCGCTCCCGCTCCCGCTCCCGTCCCCGCATCCGCTCCCGCTTCGTGCAACTAAGGTTCAAACATGGTGTGTTTGAGGAATGCATATCTTGGAGATCTACATAACCAATTATAGCTCCATTTAAAATGTTTGCTATATTGGTGAAGGAACCCAGATTACTGAAACTACAGGGCTGAAATCACATTGACATGTACATAGGAGTTAGGGACAGGGTGATAACAGCTATTAAATTTGTTTAAAACTGATCAGAATCATACAGAATCGCGGTCCAAAGATTTGGTTACTATCCTTATCACACAAACTGTCTTCTTACGCTAGTAGAACTGGACAGCAGGACTATCGCTAGTAGCAATGATACTGCTTATTGCTTGATACACATTATTGAACCCATTTCCTATCATCTTACGGTTTTAGTGGAACTGGTAATCAATCTAACCAAGATACCTTCGGGAAACTACGCACATTAATTATGTGGATAGGATAATGACAATTGCAGACACAATTATGTGAAAGAAAAGTCGAAACACAAGATAATACACCTTTGATATCGTAGACATCACACCACTATGAAATTATTTAGCTTTGTGCAGGTCATTGGCTTTTAACTTATTTGATACCAGTAGAGGCCACTCTTATTGTTTCTTAGGTTAAACTTTGGTCATATAAACCAATGGTTAGCTTTTTTACAAGGCAGTAACTTTTTCATTCGCTGTAGACAAAATTCTTTTTGTCCTCTCTCTTGTATTCTAAAAGGGCACCAAAGCTTTAGTTCATCCAGCTTCTAGGTTCAAGTCTTTTTGTTTGCATTTATTCCCTACTCAAATTTTGCTTATCCATTTTGCATTCTGTTTTGCCCTTTGTTTGAATGTTTGCATCTCCACATGCAAGCCATGATTAGCATGCAAGCTTGATGTACAGTATTGGCCCCATTTCCATGCAACTTAAACTTTTGGGACAGTCAATGACTTAACATGGTATCAGAACTGCCGGGTATTGCGCATTAGTGGCCTCCCTTACAGTTGGATGTTAAGAATGTGTTCCTTAATGGGTATTTTTGTGAAAAAGTTTATATGCATAATCCTACAAGCATCTTTCATACTTCTGGGCTTGTTTGTCATGTACATTGTACTCTCTATAGCCTAAAATAGTTTCATCATGCTTTGATATGAGCGGTTTCAAGATGTTCTTACACCAAATTGAGTTTCAAGTTAATACCCATGACTCTGCCCGCCCAACCTCTCATGACCTTATTCTCCTCTTCTCGTATGTGAATGTAGGATGATAGGATCATTGCAAGTTACTATTCGTGAGGTGAAATGAAGCTTCATCTCTTCTATGAGTTTTGAAGCAAAGATTTGGGCTCTCTTTACTCTTTAGTATTCCGTGGTATTGAGGTTCCCTCCTCTGGTGGGTTTTTCTCGTCATAGTCTAAATAAGCAAAGAATATTATTCATAGGGCTCATGTCACTACCGATACTCTTATTGAATTGCATGCTAAGTTATTCAGTTGTTTACGTTCCTCATAATACACGTTGGGCTGCCTTGTTACATACTTTGCGATATGTTCATGGTACAATTCTTCAATGTTTACCACCCTCTTATACTTCAAGCTTGATTCTTTGGTACTAAGTTTATACTAACCAGGCAGGTAACATCTCTGATCTAGTTTTTTGTTTTTCTTGATGATTTTTTGTTTGTTGGAAAAACAAGAAAAAATTGGTCATTGCTAACTCAATTGCTGAAGCAGTTTATTATGATATGGTTCAAGTCAGTCGTCACCTTTGACTAGGATAAGGGTGTTACTCTACCTTCCTCCAAGGTTCTTTACATAGCTATTTTATTTAGATTGCCCAAAATTAACTTCTCCACGAGAAGCATTTTGAAATTGATTACGCTTTCAATCGCCACTGTCTTCTGTCAGGCACCATTGAAGTCGGGAGTTGGGCACTATTGAACGTCCTTAAGTCAGTCTTCACTGCAGTTGGGTGATTTCTTCAACGAGACACACACTAATCTCACTTTTGTTCCATCCTAGGCAAATGGGCAAACGCTCGAAATGCTTTATGCTTCGCCCAAACATCTTTTCTTTTTTAAAATTTTATTTGTTTGGCAGGGCGTAGGGGCAGGGACGTTGAAGCTAATGGTTAGCTTTGTTTAGGTTTTTCACTTTTTCTTAAGCAGACAATTCCTTTTGCCAATTCCAACCCCCAATTTTCTCTTGGTTGTTTGAGATTTTAGTAATCAGATAAGGTAGCATGGAATAAGGTAGCTAGCTTAAGTACGAGGGCCGAAAGGTCTCTCTCTCTCTAGGAATTTATTTCCTCTCCCCTTACAGCTAGGGTTTTCCTTCGGGGAGGTGGGGCTGCCGCCTCCTCGCCCCATCTCCCCCCCCACACCCACCTCCTCGCTGGCCACCCACTTTCACTTCCCCACCAGTCTCACTACCAAACCCAAAAATCAGATCTTCCTTCCCTCTGCCATCACTCTGACCCCTCCGCCTCCCCCTCTTCTCTACCCCACTGCCGTTCTTTCCCCTCTGATTTTTTTGGGTTTTGGAAGCCGGATCTGACGACGAGGTGAACTTTTGGGTGACTCAAGCCCCCTCCGGCAAATAAAGTCTCCAGAATCCATTGGCGTCAGCTATGGAGTACTATGGGTCTCTTCCGGAGAAGCGACTCGACCTAACTTGATGAAACTCGGTTTGATTCGAGGTGACTCGGGTGACTCGGTTTTTTTGAGCAGTCTAGTTTTGTTTTTGTTCTCGTATGGATTCCATCAGCTTTTCTGGTTAATCTGATCTTAGTCTACAAGATCTCTAAGGGGTTATTCTCCTTCCTATTAGACTCACACTAAACCCAATTTTGGTTCGGTTTGCTTGAGTGTCTGAACTGTTTACGCCTTGCAGTATGTGTTTTGAGAGCCAAGGCTCGTGTGTAGAAGTCGGAGGTAGCTCTCTTACTCTGGTGCTTAATTAGTTGTTTATCTTTTGTTTTGTGGGTTGTTTGTTTTCCTAGACTTTTATTAGTGTATTTTGAATGGAATTCTTTGTAAGTGTCGCTGGGCTTTTTTAAATGTGAAAGCTTCTCTCCCGTTCAAAAAAAAAATTCTTTTTGCCTTCTCTCTAAGTCTAAGGTATCTCCAAATCTAATGTCCCGCAACGCATACATCTTTCGTCCCAAAATGTTGAGTCTATAATCCTTGGATGAGCCCCAATGATTATTTACCTCGACAATTCAAAAGTTCGCTACGAGCTACTTTCTAGTTTGAATGTGATGTGTCAGTATCCAAATAAGGGAAAGTGGGAATAATTTACCAAAAAAAAAAGGGGGAAAATGGGAAATACTAATATTTCTAATGGTTCAAAATATACGCTAATGCAACTACTAAAGAACTACCACATGGTAAAGTATCTTTTCCTTGAATGGAAATTCATACAATATTTATATCCTTAAAAAGTTGACTTTTCTGACACGGAAGAATAAATAAGGATGGAATGAAGGGATAGAAATATATTGCCAATTGAATATATGGACATTTAAAAGTAAACCCCACCTGTTCATTCTGCAAAGGAATGGCAAGTCTAGTACGGTGCCACTATGGCAAGCATCTATCATTGCATGAAGCTTAACACCGTAAGGAAGAGGCCTAACTATTGTTGCATTGATTTCATCATCAACAATCATACCCTGAGTTTCAAAGTCGAGGGGGCACAAAGTTTCATCATAACCATCAA
The DNA here is from genome assembly GCA_020921065.1 of Vaccinium darrowii. Lineage (NCBI taxonomy): Eukaryota > Viridiplantae > Streptophyta > Magnoliopsida > Ericales > Ericaceae > Vaccinium > Vaccinium darrowii. The sequence goes on from CM037157.1 coordinate 22,821,860, forward strand.
CTTCGTCACCACTAAAGTTCCTTTGCCGTGAACCATGACCAGAATAGTGAAACAGAAGGGAATCTCCTGGCTGGCAGCCTTGTACGAGCCAATATAATGCCATCCGCATATTCTGTTTGGTTGGAAGTCTATAGGGATCAGTTTCTTCCTCTGTGTTACAAAATTAATGAAGTATCATCACTCGTAGCGAGAGGCATGAAATAATCAAAACGAAAGATTCTTACTGTCATCATGCATTGAATTGATCATTGCGAATTGGTTACCAGGAAACCAACCCAATTTGAGCATCAAGTCTCAATCAATTATGGATAGCTAAATTATCCGTTATGTCTATTGAGCTTTGTCAAGGGTATTGTGAGACGTGATATCCAACAAATCTTGATCCCTTTGAACTACTGCCTCTAAAGTCAATTTTGGTCTACCTCGCCCATTTAATGCTACCCTCTACCATAACCATATCACTCCTCCAAACAACTGCATCAACAGATCCATGATAGACATCTTCTTTTGCAATTTTCCTAAGCCTTATATGCAGCAAATAAAAAGTAGTCCTTGAAAAGTGTACACTATGTGAACAGGGGAAGTGCAAGACATGTATCCCGCTTCAACTTCAAGACATGTACCTTCTTCAACTTCATTACAAAAAGAAATGAAGTTGAAGCGGGATACACTACAACTTCAGCCGCAAACACATAAAGAAAATTGTTTATCACAACTCAAGACTGGCTATAAGCAACAAGAAGAGAGTACAGAGATGATTTCATGTTTTCCCTATTAACTGGAGATCTAGAAGGATGAACACCATCTGCCAAGGTACCAAATAGCATTTCACTTTAATACATAAGCATCATAAGAACCCAATCCGAAATAGACAATCAAGAATTTCTAAGGTGTCAAGTTCAGCAAGGATTAATTTAGGGGCGTGTTTGATAGCAGAGTTCAGAGGTGGGATAGGACAATGAAGGAGGTGGGGCCCTCAAGACCCATGTTTGTTTTTATTTTAACGTGTAGGATTGATAGGCCGATGGGGTTGATTGTGGAATGACAAGTATAACCTCCCCTCTTTTAGCTATTGACGCAAATCCCCCATGGCATATATTCTGTGATACCAACAAAACCCCACATATGTAAGTGGCTGTCAATGTAAATCTATGAATATCGTATTTTTTAATGTTCTGCACTCAGTACTGCATTTTTTCCGCCTTGTTGACAATTATGAATTTCCCAAAATAAGTCACGGTGCTAAAAGTCACTTTTAAAATTGTCCTTTCCCCCAAAAATTAGGTGAAAGTCATAATTTTTTACTTTTCCGATTTCCTCTCATCAAGGAGAATTAATAAGTCACAAAAGTTTAATGCAAAACCAACAAACACTAAATTTTTTTTGAATAAAGACAAAATTTAAAAGTGATTTTTCACACCGTGACTTATTTTAGAAAACCATGCTTTTAAGCAACTTGTTCTTTAATGTGCATGGAAACAAGTAATGAAGATGGAATTAATGTGCGTTGAAACAAGTAAGGAAACTGGAATTTAGCATTTTTGCATAATTAAAATTTGCAAATTTGAAAGAAAATTGAGTGTAGGAATGATTCAGCTCCTCATTAATAATCTCACCTTTTAATAAGCATCTTGTTCTTGTTAGTAATAAAGCATGTTTTGCATACATATATTAATAATCAAATGAAAAATAATATCATCATATTAAACTTTACGTCCTAATTTTGTCTCGAATCTCGAGAAATACTTGATTTGTTGTGACATAATATAAATGTTTATTTTCTTTTAATTTTCCAAAATGTTGAAAAAAAGAAAGAAGAAAGATGGCAATTCCATACCAAACAAGGCACGACATTTTTCAAATAATAAGATTATTTTCATGTACCATTTTTATATACTCCCTCCGTCCCTTAAAGTTTGACACTTTCGGGAGTGCGTGTCATTTTTAAATTGCTTATAACTTTCAATTCATAACGTTTTATGTGATTTTCATAACTTTGTTTAAAAGAACTAATTGAAATCTATCAAACTAGATCCATATTGCATATATAAAACATTATAGATTAAAAGATAAAATCAATTTTTTCATAGGGCTGAAATAGTGAAAGTGTCAAACTTTAAGGGACGGAGGGAGTATTAGTTTTGCACAGGGGCAAAAATGGAAATTGACAATTATAGTCCAATCCAAGCCTATCCTACGTAAAACAAACATGTTAAATAACAATCCTATCTTCTAATCCGGTGCAAAACAAACATGCTGATATCCCACCTCAATCCCAATCCCCCCCCAATTACCAATCCCAATCCCAATCCCACCTCATTACCAACCCCCTCGTGCCTGTAACGGTTATCAAACTAGCCCTATGGGGCCAAATTGATCACCAAAGTTCATATGCATTCCAAAACTGTATAAATAAGAAGTCATATGAGCTCGGCTTGTGACTAGCACATTTGATGTATATATGAGATAGGATTGAAAGAAAAACAAAACTTTCACACAATTCTAACTCATCCAGTTTTCAACCTAAGCCCAACCAAATCACTATTCAGCTCCATTTGCATTGACAGCTCTCTAAAACTTCTTGAAGACCTGGTTCCTTGGGCTCTAAGGAAATTTTAGCCCAAAAAGAGCATAGTGGTAGTTTTGAACATGGATTTACAAAAATGTAGTAGTTTTGAACATGCATTTACACAAATGTGCTCCACATGTATAAATAGAGGGTTGCACGTCCCTTACATCATGCCATAATTACTTGTTTTTAGTGCTCCACATATATAAATAGAGGGTTGCATGCATTTACACAAATTTACCACTTATGTACACTCGAAGTTTTGAAACTCCATACCTTCAATAAACATTGATTTATAGATTCTTCAATAAACATTGATTTATAGATTCTTCATTCGCCCTTTACCCCGACCCTGCTTCATCCATCTCCCTGGCACCCTGATAGTATTTCCCTATTTGGTGCCTAAGCTTACCCCAAAAGAATAGTCTCTGAGATTCTAGTGCCTGCTACGTACTTTTGAACCTAATCTTTTTATTTGACCCCTTATATCTTGACTTGATATTTTCTCAATTGAGCAGATATAGGATCTCCCAAACTCTATAAAATCCCATCAATGAAGGAGGTACATGAACTTCACAAGAAAAAGCTTCATTCACTTATTTCTTTTGTCATCTCAAAAAAGATCCAAAGGGTTTCTACTTTCTGGAGAAAAACTATATCAGCCCTATGAATATCAAGTTCCTTCAAGGTAGACTAACACCAGTTGTTTTTCTAACAACGTAGTTCGGTTTCTCAGATCTTGCATGAGTGTATTAACTATTGCAAGTTAATACAGACTGGAAATGGGATAATGGATATACATGGTTGTATTGCTCTCCATTTTTTTTTTTCCTTTTCCCAATACTCTCTAATAGTCCATTATCATTATATCTCCCAGTCAAACACCAGATACAATACATAAAACATGTCCTTTTGCCCAACATTCCACCGCCAAAGGAATTTGACAAAATCCAAACCGAGAATTGGCAGTCTCTTGGAAATATCGTCCAAATTTGGTACCAGAACCAATCAAACCAAACCAAAACAAGCCTTATGTCCTAATCAATTGGGGTCGGCTACTTGAATCCTGTTTTTCCATTCAGCTCCGTCTAGGGCGACCTCTTCACTTAGGTTTAGTAAGCCCAAGTCCATTCGTATGACGGCATCCGAAGTCAATTTAGGTCTTCCTCTTCCCCTAGCCCTACTACCCACCACTATCATATCACTCTTCTTGACTACTGCTTCTGGAGGTCTATGATAGATATGTCCAAACCACTTCAATCTATTTTCTCTCAACTTATCCTGTATAGGTATAACTCCTACCGTTTCACGAATAGTTTCATTTCTAATTATATTGCTCCTAGTCTTGCCACACATCCACCTCAACATCCTCATTTCAGCTACACTCATCTTATTCACTTGTTGCTTCTTGATAGCCTAACACTGCGTCCCGTAAAGGATGGCTGGTCTGATAGCAGATTTATAAAACTTCCCTTTCAATTTGGTAGGTATCCTTCGATCACACAATACACTTGAAGCGGCTCTCCACTTGAGCCACCCAACTTGGATCTTATGGGTTACATCGTCCATAATCTCTCCATCCTTGCTAAAGATTGAACCTAAATACCTAAAATGCTCACTTTTTGGTATTTTGATCTTGAATCCTCATTTCTTCTGTGTGGGCCCTTCCATTGTCGCTAAACTTACAGTGCATATACTCGGTTTTACTCCTACTTATCCTAAATTCTTTGGACTCCAATGCTTCTCTCCAAATTTCTAATTTAGCATTAACCACCCTTGCAATTTCATCCACTGGGACAATATTATCTGCAAACAACATACACCCCGGAATATCATTCTGAATATGTCTAGTCACCTCATCCATAACTAAGGCCAAAAGATAAGAGCTCAAAGCTGACCCTTGGTGTAACCCTACTATAATTGGAAATTCACTTGTTTCCCCTACTGGTGATCTAATAGTAGTAACAGTAGCTTCATACATGTGTCTAACCACATCGATATATCCTTTTTTGCCCCAAAACCGACCAAATGGTCTCCCTAGGTGGCCTATCATAGGCTTTTTCATAAATCTATAAAAATCATATGGAGATCCCTCTTCTTCTCCCTATACTTTTCTACCAACCTCCATAACAAATAAATTGCTTCCATGGTCAATCTCCCCGGCTTAAATTCAAATTGCTTCTCCAACATTGCTGTTAGTTGTCACCATTCTCAAGCGATGCTCAATAACTCTTTCCCTCAGCTTCATTGTATGGCTCATTAACTTAATGCCTCTATAGTTGTTGCAACTCTGAATATCCCTTTTATTTTTAAATATAGGTACTAAGGTGCTCCTCCTTCACTCGTCAGGCATCTTCCTAGTCATAATAATCTTGTTGGATAATTTTGTCAACATTAATTTGAATTTAATGTACATGCATACGGAGACACAAAGACAGAAAGACGGAGGAGTTGGTTTGCCAAGTAAAAGAGCTGTTTTTCGACAATCTTCTTTTCTTGGATTTTCAAGGCTGGTGTCCCCTAGTCTTGACTCATTTGTAAATTTTGTGGATTCTTTTAATACATAAGTTCAGTGGGCCATTTTGTTGAGTAAGCCCTCAGTTTCCAGCTATTTTTTTTGCACGGGATGGCATCGCCTTGATGCCCTTTCTTTCTACTTGATTGATTATTTACCACATAACAAGGAAAGATTTCATAACTGGTCCTGATAAGAAGAAAGGACAGACAATAAGCAAGCAAAGCACAGAAAGAGAAATTTTGTGACCGTCATTGATTGATTACGTATAATAACGGTATAAGAACCAACCGAAAAAGGAGAGAGAAAGAAGAAAAGATAAATGAGGTTGATTAAAGTAAATCTCTTCCGGCTGTCGTAGATACCAGTCCCAAACAATAAGTTTGAAAAAAATTACATGTAAAACCAGCCATTATTATACAAATTAAATACAACCTGTAGAAACCCAACTTCTATATCCAGTTATGGATCCAAGGAGGTTTAGATGTTCTCTCCCCAAAATAATTAAAAACCCAAACTTATTAATATGTTGTACAACAATATACCAAACTACACAAGAATCTGTACCCGATCTGTCCGATAATATAACACAAGTGAGCACTAATAGATTCACCAATACAATAGAATCATACGTGATTGTATGTGGGGTGGATGGATATAGAAACCCAACTTCTATAACCAGTGATCGATCCAAGGAGGTGTAGATGGTCGCTCCCCATAATAATTAAAAACCCAGTTTCTATATTAACACGCTGTACGGTAAGACAGTAAGAGTTAGTACCCACCAGTCTGTTCTTTTTCTTATTTTTCTTATAAACTCAGGTGTGCGAGGTAGCTTACACGCGCACTTCAACAAATTCTGGAGACCAATTGTTGGCGGAGTCTCAATTAAAATCAAAGCTTCCATATGAACCGGCCCAAAGGAGTTGATATCATATGAAAATATTCCAAAAAGGCAAGGGAGCAAACCTAAGTCCATGCCAATCCCTTGGGATATACCCGATCTGTCCATATCTATAACACATGTAAAGTACGAATATATTCGTCAATACAATAGAATCATGCGTGATTGTACCTGTGAGCATGAGAATAGAAGATTCTGGAAACTTGAACTTATTAATCAACAAATACTTCATGCACTTGGCGTCGTTGATGCAGCCCTTGAGCTCGTGCCTGGAGTACTTATACGATATCCCACAGATCACGGCCTTCTTCCGCCCGTGCGCCGCCGGGGGAGCTGGGTTGTACGGAGACGGGGACGGAGGAGGCCGCGGAGTGTCGGGCGCGTGAGAAGCAGACGCTGCCGGAGGAGGGGCGGCGCGTGGATCGGCGATGTGAGTGATGGCCTGGCATAGGGCGCAGCGGATGGATCTGACCCCGGGAGGGAGCTGCAGCGGAGTGCGGCAGTTGGAGCAGTTTACGAGCAGGGGAGGAGGGTGGAACATTGTGAGTGGTGGTTTTCGTGGATTGGAAGGGAGATTAATTTACATGGAAAGCAAGCAGCAAGAATTTGGGTTCGAATTGGGAATACAGATTGGAAACAGAGAGAGATGAAGGCTGTCTTAATTATTGGGATTTTTTTTTTTTTTTAATATCTGTGTTGAATTTTTTGGCTTGGTATTTTGTTTTTATTTTAATATTCATTAGATTCAGCTCAAGTTTTTACATTCTATTGTTCCTCTCGAAATTGGAAAAATTGGAAATATAGGAGTATATATTAAAGTGGAAAAAATTCATACGTGACAACAAAAGTATCTAAAAATGTTATGAAACTAAACAGATAACAAGAGCGGAAAAATAAATAAAATGCTAGACATGAATGTAGAAAAGAGTTAGTCTTCTAGACTACTTAAATATCATTCATAGTGGTGATTTGCCTTTCTCTCTCTCTCTCTTCTCCGGTCGTCCGTCAACCAATAAATGAGTCCTATTATATAGATATAGAAATGAACGCAAGTAAAATAAAGAGATTATGACACCATATTAATGGTGCTCCGTAACCATCAACTATTAAGCTTTAATGGTCATCCATACTTTGGATTCATAACACTCCCCCTTGGATGACCACATACTACTAATATGTCTCATTAAAACCTTACCAAGGAAAAAATCAATGGGAAAAACCTTTGGTGAAGGAAAAAGAGTACATAGTGTGAAAAAATTATTTACAGATTGCCTCATTAAAACCTTGCAAAGGAAATCCAATGGGACAAAACCTTGGACGAAGGAAAAAGAGTATGATCGTCTATCTTTTAACATCAATTACTCCCCCTCAACTTTGCATGATAGGTCTTTGAGTCGGCGCATCCCAATACCATTAACCAGCTTCTTGAATGTTGCTGTTGGTAATGCCATGGTGAATAAGTCTGACAGATTGTCGCTAGAACATATCTTGAACATCAATATCACCGCTTTTTCTGGAGGTCATGGATGTAAAAGAATTTGGTGAAATATGCTTATTTCTGTCTCATTTGATATAACTAGCTTTAATCTGCGTGATACATGCGGTATTATCTTCATGTAATATGGTTGGGTTATATTTGATTGAAGATAATCCACATTTTTCCCGAACATGTTGTATCATAGATCTCAACTAAACACATTCACGACTTGTTTCATGGATCGCAATAATTTCAGAATGATTAGAAGAGGTAGCAGCCAACATTTGCTTCACAGAACACCATGAAATAGCAGTACCACCACAAGTGAACACATATCATGTTTGTGACCGGGCTTTGTGTGGATCAGATAAATAACCAACATCTGCGTATTCAATTAATTGCGACTTTGATCCATTTGAATAGAATAAACCCAAATCAACCGTTCCTCGGAGATAACGAAATATGTGTTTAATTCCTTTCCAATGTTGTTGAGTTGGAGCAGAACTATATCGAGCCAATAAATTGACTGAAAATGCAATATCTGGTCGTGTGCAATTTGCCAGATTCATAAGTGCACCGATGACACTCATATATGGTACTTCTAGACCAAGATTTTTCTCTCCCTCTTCTTGCGGACGAAAGAGATCTTTGTTCACATCAAGTGATCGGACAAACATAGGAGTACTCAATTGATGTGCTTTATCCATGTAAAATTGCTTAAGGACCTTTTCCGTATATGACGACTATAGAATACCAGTTGGCAAATGCTCAATTTGCAGGCCGAGACAAAACTTTGTTTTGCCAAGTTTTTTCATTTCAAACTCTTTCTTTAAATATTCTACGGTTTGTATGAGCTCTTCTGGAGTTCCTGCGAGATTTAAGTCATCGACATAAATTGCAATAATTGAAAAACCCGAGTTTGATTTCTTTGTGAAAATACATGGACAAATAGGATCATTTTCATATCCTTCCTTTAGTAAATATTCACTAAGACATTTATACACCATACAACCAGATTGTTTCAACCTGTACAAAGATTTTTGTAGTTTAAGAGAATAAACACTTTGGGGTTTTAAACTACATGCTTTAGGCATAATATATCCTTCAGAGACCTTCATGTTTATGTCAGCATCTAGTGCTCAATACAAGTATGTTGTCACAACGTCCATCAGATGCATGTCTAGACATTCTGTAAATACCAAGTTAATAAAAAATCTGAATGTGATAGCATCCATTACGGGAGAGTATGTCTCATCATAATCAATTTTCGGTCTCTGCGAGAAACCTTGTGCAACAAGTCGTGCTTTGTATCACACAACTTTAACTTTTACATTGCACTTACGCACAAACACCCACTTGTATCGAACAGGTTCTATTCCTTTAGGGGTTTGAACTACAGGTCCAAATACTTCTCTTTTTGCAAGAGAGTTTAATTCTTCTTGAATCTCACATTGGCCAATCATTTCTGCATCGACATTCTTCGACAGTTTGTAGTTCATTTCATCATTGCTTCTATTGATGTCAAGAGCAACCTCAAATGAAAACGCGTTGTTGACAACGGTTTTATTTCTGGCCAACATTTCTCTTGTACTCATACAATATATTGGGATCTCATTATTCTCAGGTACCTATTCCATTTCAGGAAATAACTTTTTGGGAGATTTTTCTTCAGGAGATTCATAAGTAGGAGCAAATGTTGATAAATTCATTCTTCCATTTGCTGGTTTAGCCCCTTCATAAGTGTTTACATTTGTTCGCCTGACCTTTTCAGGAGTATCAGCTACTTCTGGGGCTTCAGTTTCTTTTCCTTGGATTTTCCTCTTCCGGGGAAGTTTATCATTGGCCCCAACAGGTCTCCCACGCTTCTGGCTTATTTTAGATTTATCAACAGTTGTACTAGTAATTTGTCCTGTGGGAATTTCGATCCGTGTTGGGATATTAGCAGCTGGTATATGAGACTTAGTTACTTTCTTTGCGTCAGTAAATGCATCTGGTAACTGATTTGCAATACTTTGCAAATGAATGATCCTTTGAACTTCTAGTTCACATTGATTAGTACGAGGATCAAGATGAGATAATGCCGAAACATTCCAATTAATTTCACGTCAAGCTTCTAGCGAAACTTATCTCCCCCTAGTGGCGGAAAAACTGATTCATCAAAATGAGAATCCTCAAAACGTGCATTAAACACATCGCCTATTAGGGGTTTAAGGTATCTAATGATAGACGGAAAATCGAAACCAACATAAATACCAAGCCTACGTTGTGGACCTATTTTAGTACATTGGGGCAGTATAATAAGCACATACACAGCACAACGAAAAACTCTTAAGTGAGAGATATTCGGTTGTTGACCAAGAGCAAGCTAGGTGGGTGAATATTTATGATACACAATTGGTCTAACAAGAATTACAGATGCAGTATGTAAAATAGCATGTCCCCAAGCAGAAACTGATAATTTTGTTTTCATAAGTAATGGCCGAGCAATTGATTGAAGTCTTTTAATAACAGATTCAGCCAAACCATTCTACGTATGAGTGTGTGCAATGGGATGCTCAACATCAATACCAATTGACTTGCAACGGGAAAATTCAGTTTTCTTGCTGGATTTCTAGATGTGTCCTCCACGGACTTGGTAGTTATGGTCATCACGCTCGCGTCCACATCCATAGCCACAGCCGCAGCCACCTCCCTAACTGTAAAATGAGACTAAGTTTGCGTCTGGAAATGGCATAGATCTAATTCGGTGAGACTCGTGATTCCTCATTAGCAATTCATTGTTTTGTTTAGCTACAAGGAGACATGATATCAAATCCGAGTATTTCTCATAGCCCTTTTCTCTATATTGTTGTGATAGATTTATGTCTTTGGGGTGAAACGTGGAATATGTCATTTCCAGCATATTCTTTTCAGTAATCTTCTCCTCACATAGTTTCAAAAGTGAAATAATTCTGAATAGGGTAGAATTATACTCACTAACCGATTTGTAATCTTGCAACCTCAGGTGCATCCAATGATAACGAGCTTTAGGCAATATGACTGCCTTTTGGTGCCCATATCTTTCCTTCAGGATGTTCCACAAAACTAGTGGGTCTTTGATAGCGAGATACTCGGACTTCAGGTCCTCGTGGAGGAGATGGCGGATGAAGATTATGGCCTTTGCACGATCCTTCAGGGATGCATCATCACTAGTTGTGATTGTTTTTCTGATTTCTATTGCATCAAGATGAATCTGTATGTCAAGGATCCATGACGGATAATTTCTTCCCGAAATATCAAGTGCATCAAATTCCAATTTCGTATAGTACGACATTATCTCTCTCAGTTGGCTAGGGCTTTGTGCTGATAATGTGTATATGAAACTAAGCAGATAATAAAAGCTGAAAAGTAAATAAAATGCTGGACGCAAATATGTAGAAAAGAGTTTGTCTTCTAGACTACTCAAATATCATTCAGAGTGGTGATTTGCCTTTTTCTCTCTCTCTCTTCTCCGGTCTTCTTTCAACCAATACATGAGTCTTGTTATATAGATAGAAATGAGAGACAAGTAAAATAAAGAGAGTATAAAATCATATTAATGGTGCTCCCTGACCATCAACTATTAAGCTTTAATGGTCATCCACACTTTGGATTCATAACAAAAAAGACAATTTTTTCATGTACATTGTCTAGATTTTATCTTCGTCTTCTATGAACTTTTTGAAGGTTGATCTTTTTTTTCTTCTCAATTCATCTCGTCAAGATGAACGATACAGTATAAAAAACATACGATAATCTAGCAATAATTAAAAAAGAACAACCAAAAAAGTGGAAAACCTTTCTAAAAAATTGTCAAGAACTTAAGCCAAAGGGGCCGATAACATGCCATCTGACTCATCTCTATATTTGGCGTGCATATTTTCAAATTATGGCAACATACACAATTACTTCATATTTTAGAGTAAATTATCCAAACCACTCCTGAGGTTTCTAAAAAATACTAATTGCCCCTTCATGTTTGACTAACTACCCCTGAAGTTTCTAAGAAATACTAATTGCCCCAAAAATTAGGAATTGGGGATCCATATGAAGGATGCTTTTTTTACTTACTACTCTAAAAATTAAAAAAATTAAGAGATTATTTGTAAGATAGATATATACTGATAAATTTAATTTTACTTTACAATTAGTCTTAAAGACTCATTTTGAAAAACATAAAAGCTTCGTTCGTAATATTATCAACTTCCGAAAAGAAGAGAGCACTTGAAATTTCTATGTATTGGAAGCAAGTTAGGAGCAAAATAATACTCCATCCGCTCCTAAATAAGTGTTCACTACGAAAAATCGTGTTATTTTTTTAAGCAAAAAATTAAGTGTTTCCGTGTATCATTTTTTGAATTTCCTCTCACCGAATTAAAGTACACAATGAGTACTTTAATTTGGTGCGAAAAAATTTGAAAAATAATACAAGGAAATACTTAATTTTTTGATTTGAAAAATGGCAAGAGCGAGAGAATGAGACACTTATTTAGAAACGGAGGGAGTAATTTTTTGTAGGATCAAAATCATAAAATTTGGCTCCAAATACCAAAATTCCTTGTGAGAAAGTAAAGTTAGTGGGATCAAGTGACCTCACTTGTATCAATGTCCCTCCGCCCATGGGCATTACAATGGATGGAAAACAGTTTGGGTAGAGTTTTCTGTCTTGATACTTTGGGTTATAAACCAAAGCTCTGTAATTAAATTTTTCTAGTAGCTATCTTCAAGTCCTCGAAGATGATTATGTTTGCCGTTCAAACCAAAAAAAAAAAAAATGATTGTGTAAGACGCGCCATCATAATTCTTAATACCAGTTTATAATTCTCTTTCTCTTTAGTCCTTTTTTTCCATTTTTTTAGGAAGCCTTCTTTATCCAATTGATGTTTCCCTGTTCCTCAATCTTTTACTAGAGCATCCTCATTTGGCTCTCTATTTTAACTTTTGAGTTAAAGTAAAGAGCCAAACCCCCAAAATATAAGCCAAAATCAAGCTCACCAAATGGTTGATCAAATTGGTTAAGCTTCTAACTTTGCTACAGTATCGCACCAAATTTGGTGCGGCACTGTTCACTCACCAGGGGCACTATTCACACACTGTTCATATACTATTCACGCGCTGTTCATTTTTTTAATATTACTTTTGGAGAGTAGGAGTAGAAAGAAAGAATAATTTAATGCAGTAAAGTTAGAATAGAGAGCCTGATTCTGTGAACTTTTGTAAAAGTGGCTTGCTAAATTGTAAAATGTGTTTTTGAAGTTAAATTTGGTGTAAAATTTGATGTTCCAGATAAGGATACTCTAAAGCAGCATTACTGTTGCAAGACTTAAATACTGGCTACCACAAGGGATCTCTTGAATTCAAGGCTAATAAGTGGATGAAACATAGATTTTTGGATGCTTGATGGAATTTTGATCCAGTGCAGAGTTTGAGGAAGGATTAAATAGTAACACATTGCCCTACAAATGGATGGAATTGTGAAGCATTGAAGAACAAATGGTTCATTGGCTAAGTATCACTAACACCACCGAGGTTTGTGTTTTTATAACTTTCCCTTCCACCTATGAGAAATTCTCGAGTTTTAAAAATTACATTTTACACACCCAAATCGTAACACAACCATTGGTGAATGGTTACATTAGTCTCTTCAAATTTTCTTTCTTAAATCCCTTTAATTTTCTAAATTTGGAAATTAATTGCATTTTGCATCATGATAATCCTTGAATCATCAGCTACCTATTGCTTCCTCCATCCCTCTCCTCCATCCCTCTTTGGTTCGATTTGCTCAAACCTCTACCCCGAGTTTTTATCAATTCTCTCTCCTCAATCGCTTAATCTTCTCTTTATGTTACTCTCCTTGATTTAGCAACAACGTTGAAGCCCCTATGTTGTTGGACTATCGATTGATACCATAGCATTATTTGCTAATTTCTTGAAAGAACCCTTGAAAACACGTTATATACATTTATATTCAGAGTCCAGTCCACACCCTTAAAATGCGAACCTCGTCCACACCTTCACTTTCACGATCAAATTTTCATGATCCGAACCGTCCAATATGTTTAAAATGTGTTTTAAAGAATCCACGCTAGAAATCATAAAAAAAAAAATGATCGGGAAAGGCTTGATTATGTATGTATGTATGTATAGATAAAAGTTAAGTACATGTGAATGATTCATGGATACTGAAGGTTCGAAATACAAAAAACAAAAAAACAAAAGCAAAACAAAACAAAAACAAAAAAAGCTGTTGAGCATCAATGTTGGACCCAGACTCCACTCCAGGAGGTGGGTGGTTGAAGGACCATTCAGTGTCTTACGCCAATCATAGTATCCCACCGGATCTACACCTCTACGCCTTCATTGCACCATTGGAGAGCTCAAGGACTGCTGCTCGAACCAAACTGCCCAGGGTTTCTGTGTAAGATTCAGTACCTAGACCTAGAACACCAGATCTGGGTCTCAAAATTCCTGCCCTCTCAACCTTCTCGCATCCATGGAGGTAGGAGATGAGAGGAGAAAGATCTAGACGAGTAGGGTACTGAGAGGGGAGGAGGAAGGAAGAGATCAAAAGAGAGGGGCGGGAGTGGGGTGGGAGACCCACTGCCCAGATCTCTCTCTCTCTAATCGACCAAAAATGGTTGGGAGGCAAAGAGCTATTTGAATACAATGCGAAACTTTTTAAGTATTGACTGACCACTAAAAAAAAAAAACAACTAGAAAAGTTCGAGTACCACACACTGACTCCTACAACACATAACTCACAAGAGAAGTAGGTCCCACACACTAGAGCACACTCATAGAAGAGGTGAGGCCCACACACACTGTGCCATGTGGGCCCCACCTCTCGTGAGTTTGTGTTAAGTGTTCATGTATTTGTATGTTGTGATAGCAAACCTGAAAAAACTAACCACTGACAAACAGTTAGGGAGTAATTGAAATGCAATTTCAAATTTTAGTGAGGTTTGAGTTATTTTTCATAATTGAAGGGACAAGTTGTACAAAAAGTAAAACTTGCCCTTATTAGTAATTTATTGGTGAATTATAAGAATTGGCCAGAGCAAGATTAAGGTGTGTTTGAAACTTGAGGAAAGTGAAAGAAAAGAGAGTTAAAATTTTCCCCCCCTCTTGTATGATTTGGAGAGAAAGAAGAGAGAGAATAAAAAATTTAAGTAGTGTGAATAGCGGAATTTTCCTCCCACTCTCTTCCCATTTTCCTCCCATTTTATTCTCTTCTTTTCCTTTCCATTCCACACGTTCCAAACAAACAAGGGTGAATTTTTCAAATGATAAAATCAACTATTTATTTTAGCAAATGTTGATTTTAGCAGCTTTTGTCATTTGGAAAACTCACCCTAAGTTGAAAACACAGATCCATTTTGCAGGGTAACCAAGATACTTGACATGAGAAGAAATGTGTTTAATGGCAGAAGTTCCCAAGTGATTTACAACCTTTCCTAGTCGATTAGTCACGATTTCAGCCCAACGTACAACACTTGCTGGATGAAGGTTTTCCCTAGGCACCAGCGCGTTAGTTACAGCTTACAAATTTACAACCAGTTAACTTTACAAGATCGAAGCAAAACGACAAAGAAAATTGGGGGAAATGAGGCATTTGGATGCCATCATTTCCCCAGCTATCTTACACAAAAATAAAGAGCAAAAAAGGGACAACTAAGCTACTCATCCATTCAGCCATTTCCTCCAACAAGGAAAAGGCGAAATGATGCTACATCCTCTCAAGGAAAGAGAAGTAAAAAACTCAACCGAGGCATGCAAAAGAGAAAATTGCAACAGCAATAATCCTCTTGCAGCCAAATCATGCCGTGGAAGCCTGATTCTGATTTAGGGTTTTAATTAACAGTCTCACACGATCGGCATATGAACATTATTGTCATTGCTATCATTGTAATGCATCTGTTTTTGGACAGCCTTTACTGCGGCTACTCTAGCTGCATTTGCTGCCCTGTTAGCTGCTGCTACTGCTCTGTTCACTCTTTCGTCCACCTTGGCCACATCGTATGCTTTATCTGCTGCTCGCCTAGCTTCCTGATAGTAATACGGATCATATTAGAAAAGCATCAAAAGATGATTTACTTTCGTCCATTTATTTTTGATGGATATCGTTTCTTCTTGATTGCTCTACTAACCTTTTCCACGTAAATTTTATTTTTCTCATCAAATGCTCATTCATGAATAGTGTTTAACCCTGCAACTAAATCGTGAAAACGAAGATGAAAGATATTTGGAAGATTAAAAATCAAACTACTCAAATATCCAACTTCAAAAGGACAAGGCAGGTAATGTAGGAAACTAACCATTTCAATGGGAAAAAATTATAGGAAACTAACCAATGACCAGAATCAGAAATTGTTGAAAGAAGCATGACCATATACATGTTGACATTTGAGAACAAATATTGTCGATGTGTATTTTCCATTCAAACAAACAGAGTGGACACTCCTGTCTATTTTGCCTTTACCATGGAGCCAAAAAAATGTGCATAAAAAGCAGAAGAATTCTCCCCAGACTATAATCATTTACTTTGGAACGGAAAATGGACTTACTGTTCAAATGCACTGTAAAATAAGGCATCAAGCATTGCTGCAATGGACAATTGTTTTCTCTATCGATTCTTTTTTTTTTTCCCGCCATTTCTCTATCGATTCAACCAAGGACAATATCATTGAACGATGAAGTAGATATTAAATATACCTGGACAGCATTGAGTACTTTGGAATGATAAACCGCAACAGGAGAAACAGGATAGGAATTGTTCTGTGTACTTGGGACGTCAAGAATCCCATTGTTCCAGTGCCCAGATTGGGTCTCCCCATTTCTGAAAGTGTACATTCCCAGTCCTTGCCTTCTTCCCTCGTGCCAGGCTCCTTCATACCGATGCCCATTTCCAAAACGGTACACTCCAAATCCATGCATCTTGTCTGCAAAGTATTCTCCAGCATAAACGTCCCCATTCCTAGGTATGAGGTGCAAAGTTAAAAAGTCAATACCGAAGTCCCATGCCTTAACCACCAGTGCAATCCCTTGGGATTATCAAGGCTAAAATAGTGACCAAAACGGTATTAGATATTAAATACCTTTAGAGAATAGTAGTCAAAAACTGATATCTTTAGAGAATAGTAGTCAAAAACTGATATCTTTAGAGAATAGTAGTAAAAAACTGATCTTTAAGAGAATAGTAAGCTGGAAGCCATTCTTAGCACAGGCCGAGCCTTGTTAGGAGCACAATGGGACATACCATGTAGGCGGGAACAGTTTGGAGTGGACATGTAACTTAGATGCATGCATGGTGAGTGAAATATCAAGTTTTAGTGGAGTTGGATTCCTGGGGCATGAGTTAAGCATATAGCTGATTTCTCTTTCTTTCGATTAAGCATCAGTACTATACGAGCATCGTACAAATTGCACAAGAGCTGACTAAATGGGGTACAGTGTAGGGTAATTTAAAATTTTCTGAGCACTCAAATTCACTCAGAAGGTGGCAAATTTATGAAGAATCAAAAAGGATGTCAGAGCTTCCTTCGTTTTTACAAGGCTGAAGTGGATGAGAAAAAATTAGAAGATTAGCAGCAAAAGGCAAAACGGTAGGGACTAAGGTATGAGATAAGGCAATAGCCGCAATACCTGGTCATTCAACATTCCAGTAGCATGCCTCTGCCTACTTTTGCCACTTTATCCAATAGTTCTCAACTAACATGAATGTTTACTTCAGATAATTTCCATTATAAGACGCCAAATCAGGTTACCTATTTGCCTATTTCAACTACACCTACTCCATGATATTGCAGCCTCTAATCCCATCAAACCAAAAAAAAAGAAAGTGGGGAGAAAAAAACCAAAAGAGATAGGTTCACACAGGCACCCCACCTCCCCATTATATCGTCTTCTTTGAATATCTTCCTTGTCATACACTAAGCATGTCGTTTCAACACGGCTTCTTGTAGTTTTAGATTGACCAAAATCTTGTAGTGTAAACCTCAAGCATGGATTTGTTCCGACCATTATACAAGCTAAATAACCAAAAAACAATAGTTCGTACTAACTTGCAAACCACGGAAGACTCCATAATATACAAATGTCTATATCTTATTTTCTATGCTCACGTCAATAATGTATGCAGGGGTAAGGAAAGTTAAAATAGATATACATCACGCTTTGACTGTTTAATCATTTAAAATTTCTTGCCATATGTAATTTCAATTCCCAGTTTAAGGTTTTTCGGTAGTATCTTGATGGCACACAATAATGCATCAGTCATCAGTTTGTTGGAGCAGAATGTGTCTGTACGTCAAAACACCTAATTTGAACATCGAAGGACACAGGGACATAGGAAATTATTGTGTTTACCATGCTTGATTTATCGTATAAGCTAAAATGGTATGCACAAAGAGTCAAACACAGGCAATTCACAAATTTAGTAGAGTCCTTCTAACATAGTCCATAACATCATGAGTAACGACCACCACTTCGAAACTTCTGGGCTCAGTTTTCCAAAAGATTTTAGCACCCAGGTGCTAAAATCATGATATTTCAAATCAAAAAATGAAATGGTTCCGTGTATCGTTTTTCGATTTTTTTCGCAACAAATTAAAGTACTCCTCGTATACTTTAGTTTGGTGCAAAAAAAATCGAAAAACGATACACGGAACCACTTCATTTTTTGATTTGAAAAATCATGATTTTAGGTTTTTCGATTTTTTTCGCAACAAATTAAAGTACTCCTCGTATACTTTAGTTTGGTGCAAAAAAAATCGAAAAACGATACACGGAACCACTTCATTTTTTGATTTGAAAAATCATGATTTTAGCACTTGGGTGCTAAAATCTTTTAGAAAACTGGGCCTAGGGCATCACCATTCACCACCCATAAAAGTGCAGATACACGCACGTTGAGCATTCAATTTATCAGCTACCTATTTTGAATAGCTGGATAATGCCCATGCACATTCCAAAACCTACAACTCCTATACTACACTGCTGATACTCTGATGAATGATAGAAAGCATTCAATATCCAACAGTATTTGCTGACAAATTCATTTGAACAACAAATCAGAAACTAGCAGTATAACTATACCCATTAAGTTATCACGAATGGAAAGAAACAACAATCCATGATTACCTGAAATGATAGTGACCAAGCCCATGCTTGACACCCCACTTGAATTCCCCCACAAAACGGCTACCATCTTCACAGGTATGAACTCCGCACCCATGACTCTGCCCATTTGACCATTCCCCAGCATATACATCACCCGTATAAAACCTATATACACCAAACCCATGCCTAAGGCCTTGCCTATACTGCCCTCGATACCGACTCCCTCTGGCCCAAGTCTCAACCCCAAAACCATCATACTTTCCATCAATCCAGTCCCCTTCATACCTCCCACTCATGTAATAATAATAAACCCCACAACCCGAACACTTCCCGTTATGAAACTCGCCTTCGTACACATCCCCATTGCCATAAACCTCGACCCAACATCCTGAACTTGCCTTCTTCTCCGGTTTCGGCCTCGACCCAATTGACCAAAACACCGGGAGAGGCGATCTACACGCGTGATTCGACGACGAAAGCTTAATGGGGAAAGATCGTGCAAGGAATAAACGGATCGAGGGGAGGCGGGGGAGGGCTAGATTGAGAGAGAAAAGCAGGGCGGCGGAGAATGCGAATGCGGAGAGGAAATCAAGCACGAACGAGTGGCTTGGATGGGAAACCAAGAAGTAGAAAAACGGAAGAGACAGTAGGAGGATGAGGCGGAGGTGGATGCGGAGGCGGCGGAGGTGGTGGCAGCGACGGAGGAGGCTCGATACGGCCGCTTTGGTCGATGAACTGTTCAGAAACTTAAACCCTAGTGCTCGTGTGTACAATTGAGTGTTTGATAATGGTAGGGTTGGAGAAAATGGGTATTGGTGAAGGGAATTGGACAAGGTGGGGGATTTAGAGAGAGAATTGGAGGAAGTGGAAGAAGGGTTTGGGTTCGGGTTTGGATTTGATGTTTGGGTTAAGAGAGGGCGCTTGTGAGGTGTAGTTTTGGGGGTCGAAGAAGACGGAGTAGGGGTAATTGGATCATTATTGATGGCATACGGTTGGTCGATTAGAATTTGGGGGAGATTCAAGAGTGGAGTTGAATGGAAATTGTGGAGGAGGAGTGGCGGTGTAGGGTTGAAATCGGAAGAGACGCCGCTGCTTTCTTTTCCGATCTGGACTTCCGATTTCTTCTGATGCATTACATAAGTACAAATCCCTCTCTCTTTCTCTCTCTCTCTCTAGCTAGCTATTTGTCTCTATCTCTGTCTGGTTTTCTCCGTCGACTATGGCTACGTAGATGGTCAACAGTACGAGGTTTCTTCCCTGAATCTGTTGAAGGTGGACACTCTTTTTCTCTTCAATTAAGGAGCTATTCCTCTCTCCTCGATGGGGGTGGATGCGCTTGCTTCTCTCTCTATCTCTAGCTATTATGAGCTATATCTCTGTGTGTGTGTGTGAGCGAAAAGTCTGCGAGGAGTTTAATGGCGATTGTGGAGAGACACATTTGGAACCAGAGATTTACCGGGGGAGTTATAAATGCACGCCAATTTACTCCCGTCACATGTTTTTTTTTTTTTTTTTTTTGTCCAAACAAAAATTTCATTTCAAAAGCCCGAGGCAATACAAAAAATAAAAAATAAAATTACAAAACCAAAACTACAAAAACTAGACACGAGCAAGAATTTGACAGAATCACTAGGGAAAACCCAACTCAAACCATATGAAATCATCGACTATCAACCCACCACGTCATGGAGCTCTAAGTCATTAAATAATCTACTATCACTCCAATCAACAAGAGATTGTTTAGTACTTGTGGAGTAACGTTCTAAAGCTGTCTTCAAGGCTACAATGGTGTGGTACTCACACAATTGATGGTGAGGAGACCACCATTGTATGACGGGTAGAGCTCTTGATGTTTTTTCTCAATTTGTTCCTTCCATTATTTACTCCAACTTGGCTTGTCATTGTCAACCCGACCCCGTCGTCAAGGCTGGTCTAGGCCCAAGGTATGTGCCTAGGGCACTCAAAAAACTCCCAAAATTAGGGGCACTCTCATAAATTTTAGTGTTAGGCTTGAGTAAAAATCTTTTTCAAAGTTAGCCCAAAAAAAAAAAAAAAAGAGGCAGCTAAGTAAGAAAATTTTTACATTTAGGAGCTGACATGAAAGTAAATGGAGTGGTGGTAGCTTTATAGGAAAAATGAATGGTAGCTAAACACTAATTTTCTGATGTGGGACTAATGAAACTCACATAGATACAAATGAGAGCTTCCACAGTGGTCTCGAGTAAGTCCTACAAAAACTTCTTGAAAGAATCTTATTTATGTAGAGCGTTCCTCACCACCTCTTACACAAATGGGCATCCAACAGCCTCTTGATCTTGCGCAAGTCAAGCCCAACACTGTTCAATGAGATTGTTACAATAGTTAATGTCATAATTTCTTTTAGCCCTGGCATATTACCTCTTGCTAAGCTTTACGGAATAACAATCTAAGATCCTATGGAATCCAACACAGTCCAATGAAATTCCCTTTTCCCCAATGGCATAGTTTCTTCACCACTTCATCAATTTTGATATTTCGTTTCGAGCTCGAGCTCAAATAATTTTTAGCGAGCTGAGTCCGAGCATCATAGAACTCGGCTTGTAGAGCAAAATTATGTTCCTAAAAGACGAAGTTTACAAGGTATATTTCCTACTTTCTACTGAATTTCATCAAAATAAGATTATCAAAGGAACATTTTTACATTTTTTTAACTTGCACAATTTACATCGAAGCTATTTTTGGCCCATTGTGCTCTTATGTAATAATTAGTAGAACTTTATACGGTTTTTGACTTTTTCATGTGATTGGGCACACTTTTTAAATTAGGCCTAGGACACTCAATACCCTTGGGCTGGCCCTGCCCATCGTCAGATTTTTACGGGAAATGTTAGGCCGCCCCAACTTTTAGTGGGGGGCTTTCGTCCAAATCATATTTTGTCTTTCACTCCTAACTAAGTCCTGTGTGTGCGTGGGAGATTTTTTCCCATTCAGTACATGCCGCGTGTCATGCTTCCATCACTCTCTTTATCTCGATTTCTCTCTTTCTACGGACAAGACTACACATCCTGACACACATGAGACTTTATTTCTCTCTCTCTCTCTCTCTCTCTCTCTCTCTCTCTCTCTCTCTCTTTCCTCTCTCCTCTATCCGTCCTCTCTCTCTCGTCCTCTCTCTCTCTCTCTCTCTCCACGACAAATTGACACTTTATTTCTCTCTCACTCATCTATCTCTCTCTCTCTCTCTCTCTCTCTCTCTCTCTCTCTCTCTCTCTCTCTCTCTTATTTTAGATTTAAAATAAAATAATTTTCATTATGCACATTTATTTTTTATAAAAATTATATATTTGAAATCTACTCGATGAGATTTTTCTAACAGGATCCATTGTGAATATGAAATTTTATACGTGTAAAAACAAGTTTTTTTTATACCCGTTCGGCGTTCATTAAGAATTCATACCCCATCTAAATAATTCACATTCCCAAAAATAAAAAAACTCACATCTTTCAAATGCAGAATTCACATATCATAACAGACTTTGCAAAAAACACAATTCACACCCACAAAAAAAGAATTCACATACCTGAATTGCAGAATTCACACATCATAAGTCACTCTCCAACAGACAAAATTCACACCCAAAAAGAAAGTGTGCTATTTAATGGTGTGAGTTGTTGCAGGGGTGTTAATTGTGTGTTATTGGGGGTGTGAATTGTTACAAGGGGTGTAAATTGTGAGCTATTTTGGTTGTGTGAATTGTTGCATAGGCGTGAATCGTGTGCATTTGCAGGTTGTGAATTATTCAAAAGTGGTGTGAATTCTGCATTAAGTGGTGTGAATTCTTTTTTTGGGGGGTGTAAATTGTGTATTTTTGGATACTGAGTTGTGATGTGTGTGAATTCGTTCATTTTTGGAGGGTGTGAATTGTTCAGAAAGGGTGTAAATTAGTATTAATTAATGGGTATAAAACTACTTTTTTTTACATGTACAAAATTTCATATTTAAATGGGATCTTATTTGAAAGATCTCATCAGGTAGATTCCAAATATATAATTTTTATAAAAAATAATCGTGTAATAAAAGTTATTTTATTTTAAAATACAATATAAGAGAGAGAGAGAGGGGCATAGATTAAGCCGAAATTTTGAAGAGAGAGAGTGTGACATCACCCACTTTTTTATTACAGTACTACACGCCTGATGCCTAGATAGGCTACTCATGTGACTACAATACTCGCCTGACACCTACACGCGCCTGACACCTACCTAAATGCTGAAAAGTTGTACTTATTACTCCGGCGCGTGAAAATGGTTTTAAACGAAATGTGTTTGACATGAGGTGGGCTTGGAAGAAAAGTTCTTGACAAAATAGGGCCGGCCAATAAGAACCCCCTTTTTTTTTTTTGAAAAGGATACAATCCATTCATATCAAATATCAAATGCCCGAAGATTATACAGATTTTAACCAAAAAAATATAGGAGTGAACCAAAATTATCAAATCGTGGGAATTGACTTCTCTTTTTTTCAACGTCCCTACCCTTTCATGCCATTTCTCAAATCACTTTCAATTCCACCGTGGCGGATGCATATTATTCGTTTTCATGTTCATCTTCTGCTCATTTTGAGACTTGATGATGTTTGTTCCCTCTCAGTCTTGTTCATTAAATGTTGCTTTATTTTTTTTGTTATTGAGAGCCAATTATTTGGAGGTTGGCTTGATGATGTTTGTTCCCTCTCAGTCTTGTTCATTAAATGTTGCTTTATTTTTTTTGTTATTGAGAGCCAATTATTTGGAGGTTGGATAATGACTCGATTCCAAGGTGAAGTATGGGGCATTTAAGAGTTCTACTGCATGAGTTATTTATATGGTAAAAGATGAGGAAAAAGGTAATACTATAAAACTATTCAAACCTTAATATAAAACCACCTTGAGGAGAAAGTACTGAAAAAGTGTCACTTGTAAGGCTCTCTCTCTCTCTCCCCTTCCTACGTAGAATAGGGTTGTTGTTGTGTAGCCCCGTACACAGTAGATACTGTGTACATCCGGATCATCCGTTGCTCAGAGGAAAGGCCCAGATTTCACCTCGGCATCTATGCATCCGAATCGTTCGTTGTCGTACGTGCAAGATGAAATCTAGACTGTCCATCCGAGTAACGGACGGCCCGGATGTGTACAACACTTGTTATGCTGCATAGCAGCAACCCCAGATCCCACGGGAATTGGTCTTTCTTCTCTCCATTTTTCCAACAAAGGGTAGTTCGATTCTTTTGTTACTGTATTCGATTTGAGAATCAAACCCATTATAATGACCTTAGTGTTGAACCGTTGGTTTTGTCTGGGGAGTTGATTGAAATGGAAAGAGAAAGAAAAGTCATAGAGAATTATCTTAGGCAATTGAAAAAACTCTCAAGAAGCTTGAAAGAGCTATTTGTCCAAAAAAATCTCATCCAAAACACACCTTCATGGAGAAGAAAATTACGCATTACGGAAAATAGATTCCCTACTCCCTCCGTCCCAATTTATTTGGAGTGTTTTGTTCACCCTCTTTTAAAGAGAGTGAACAAAATCCTCTCTTCTATTGGCTAAGAGGAGATCATGGAACCACTCTTGACCAAACCCACTCAACCCAAGTTAGTTATTAGGCTTTAATTTCAAAAACACCCCTTGAAGTATGGTCCAGAATCACTTTCACCACAGGCATGCTCTCTCTCTCTCTCATACATATAAAAGCCACTAGAAACTGAACCCCACCCTCCACGGCTCCACCGCTCTTTCGTCTTTCCCATCTTTGCACCATTGACCCCAGAGCACCCCTCCATTTCTCCCTCTATCAAAACCCCCCAATCCTCATTTTTTTGTCCAAGGATCTCCTGCCAAATCCGCTACTTTCTTTCCTTACGTCAGCCATTACTATTCTCGAAAAAAGGAGAGAAGATTCAGTCATTACTGTTCGTTGGCAAATCAAAGTTTATAGTATATGGGTTTTGTGCTTATTTGTATAAATCAACCAATAAATGCATCCATTAACCAATTTTTGGTTTTGATTTCTAAAATAATGTGTGTGGGATGTGTATTTTTATCAATGTTTTCAGAATTAGAATCTTGTGGATCCCATGCCAGAATAGTAAATCGGGGGAAGTAGGGGGACGGAGAAGAGAAACACATAGAGAGAGATCCAGTGGAGTGGTCCCGTTATCTTTCCTTAGCCAATAGAGGAGAGGGTTTTGTTCACCCTCTTTTAGGGAGGGTGAACTAAATTACACTCATGGATTTTACGAATATACGATACGGATCTTGTTTCATAGTTTTCGATCAGTTCTATAATACAAAGTTTTCAAAATAATGAAAAACTTGATAGATTGAAAGATACAATTGCTACGAACATGAAAAATGGACAAACAAACTAGGACGGAGGAATTGTGTCCAACCATCTATTAACCTTTAGAGCAAATCCAATGCCAAATGTAAAATGGCTAAACCATTGACACCAAATAGTGTTTTTCTGCCAAATTTTGGCATTGCGTCTTGAGTAGTTGGTTATTTTAGAGACAAACTGTTCCAAATATTAACTAACTTTCGCTCCACCTTATTTTTCCTACTTTCTAAACCCCAATTGGTAGACTAGTTTTTATTTTTAGACTAATTTTTGGTAGACTTGACTCCCCCATAATTGGTAGACTAATTTTTTAATTTATAGTAAAATTTGACTAATAGTTGTTGCAAAAAAAAAAAAAAAAGTCGTTGTGGAGTATAAAATTGTCATTATAGAAAAATAATTGCTACACTTTAATTAGGTTTAGAAAGTTACACCAAGGATTTAATTAATTGAATTAGTGATATGGAAAGGAGGCCATCCTTGGTTCCAAAAGTGGAGCCAGTTATAGAATCAAGCCATTTTATTTCTAAATTGTGCCTCCCCTTAGAGCTCCAAGTTCTATTTTCTGGTTCCAAATTACCACCCTGTTTGGATGCCGGATTTGGCACCCGGATTTGGCAAACACCCGGATTTGTAATCCCGGGCCCACTCTACTCCGGTGTTTGGATGCCAAAACGCCCTCCCGGATTTGATCAAAAAATTTTACTGTTGGGAGTACAAATCCGGGAGAACCCGGACTAGCTAACGACAGCTTCCCCCTGTCGTTAGCAAATCAGGGGGGACTTGTGGGATTTTGGTACCAATCTACCCTTCCAAATCCGGGTGAGATCTAGAACTCGAAATCGGAAAAAATGGAGTTTTCCGGCTAAAAACCAACCGAAACAACCAATGGAACTGCTGCAGTACCTGAAAAATAGTCGTCTCTGCTGAGGTTTGTTCGCCGGAACTCGCCTGCTGCGTTCGCCGGAGCTATTGGGTTTTTTCCGGCCCAGATCTGTTTTTGTGCAAGGAAGAGAAGTTTGGGTTTTTGCCGGACTAGATCTACTGGGTTTCTTTCTTTTTTCTTTTTTTCGATCTGGAACAGATAGAAGAAGAAGAAGAATGGATGAGAAAATGATTTGGTGTGGCATGTGGTGTTCATGTCTTACAATCCAATGGTAGCTATTAGTACCCATCACAATCCAACGGTAGCTATTGGTGATCAATTGTGTGGGTATATAAAATGGGGCTTTACATGCCCATCTCAATACACTATTAAACCCATCACATTTTTATTCAAAAAATGCACATAATTTTTAATTTAAATAAAGATGACAAACAATGACTACAACATTTGAAAAATACGACCATTAAATTTTATTTGTCCTAAATGTGTAACAATTGATTAAGTTGACATTTAGAAAAAGACTATTTAAGTAAAAAAAGAGTGGAAAAAAAATTGAATAAAGAAATCATATTATAGTAAAATTGCACTTAGAATAGAGAGTCGATGTAGTAATTTAACAAATTAATAATTATTAATTTTTAGCCCGAATATTTTTTTCCAAAAAATATGGTTTAAATATTTGTTTGTATTTATTATGTATTTTCCATAATTTTAATGTATTTATTAAGTATTTACTGTAATTATTAATAAATTAATCCATCTTCTTTATTCAAATAATAAAATAGGGGCAATTACGTCATTTGACCTCTTATCCTATCAAATCCACCTTCCTAATCCCCCTTCTCAAAATACCATCCAAACACCTCACTAACAAATCCACCCTTCTTATGAGGTGGGCCCTCCCTCATTACCAAATCCACCCTCATTACAAATCCACCCTCAAATCCACCCTCATTACAAATCCACCCAAATCATCTCCGGCATCCAAACGGGGCGTACATGTATAACACCAATTTTGGCAATCACTAGACTTGCTAATGACGCTAGCATTATTTTCAATATTTGCAAATAGGCGTTGGAGCTCAAAAGTCAAAACTATTATGAAGTATACTTTGACTAGATGCGAAAGTAATAGGTGTCAATTATGGAAGCGGGGGACGTGCTATCCCTTCGGGGACAGCATGCCCCCCAAATTCGTCAATTATACAGGAGTACAACTTTGCTCAACTATAATAATATTTAATGGTTAAACTATGCATCCATGATATTTTTTCTAAATGAATGTGGCGGAAAAGACAAGGAGACAAGAAAGAAATGAAAAGGCAAGAAAGATAGGGTATTGATGGGGTGGAATGAGATATGGAGTCATTCAAAATTGAAACATGGTAGTAGGAATGAGAACATTTTGCAAGCAGAAATGCTAGAGGCACACAAAGAGGCACACCACAAACCACATAAATCCAATGTGGCAAGTGGGCCCCACATTTTTCTAATTAAAAAAAGAAAAGAAAAAAACCTCAAACTTCTCAAACACAAATGCCCTGTTACAATCCAACCTGACAAAGGGAAAGAGGGCGAGAAAGCTAAAGGAAGGAGATCGGAGCAGCCCATCTCCCGCCGCCGACGTCCTCCATCATAGGCGACCACCACCACCGGCGGCCACCAGAGCCTCAGCAACCCGACTCAACCACGACTCAGCTTTTGTTTGCTCGACTCTGACTTGACCGACTCTGCACCGACGCCCGAAGTGCCTTGAAGCCATACCCACCACCAAGCTCTCTCTCTGTCTCTCTCTCTGAACATATATGTCAATTTGATTCATTGATTTCCCCAAAACTTAGAAATAAATTACTGTTTGTAGTGAATTTGGGGCCGTTAAAAAAAAAAAAAAAGAAGTGAATTTGGGGAAATTGGGTCTCGTCGGGGCGGTGGTGGTGTTTGCTTGTGTTGGAGGACGTCGGCGGCGGGGGCTGGGGTGGTTCGATCTTCTTTCGTCGCCTTCGTCTCTCCCTTTTTCCATTTGTTTGGAAACGAAGTACAGGTGTGCTTCAGAAGTTTTGGTTTTTTGTTTTTTTTTTAAATTAGAAAAAGGTGGGGGCCACTTGCCACATGGGATTTGTGTGGTTTGTGGTGTGCCTCTTTGTGTGCTTGTAGCAGGATTCTTTTGCAAGTGATTTCCTTTTGTTTTTTATATAAGGAGTAGGTGAAGATGCCCATTTTGTGAGGTCTCTGATTGTGGCCCCAAGTGGGATAGGATCCATCTTTGATTGTTGAGGCACTGCGTGACAGTACTTCGAGACTGTCAAATAATTTTTCTTCATTTTATTTGGTTTTAGCAACGAAATGGTTTAGTCTTGTCTAATGATCTGTGGTTTGTTCATTTTACTGATTTGAAGTGTTCACTTTTTAAAACTTATCGACATTATTGATTACATTAAAATTATGTTCATGGGATATCAATTGATATAAATGGAAACCGTATAAGCTAAAAAATGGGGTTCACGTGTTCCGGACGTTATTTTTTCACCATAAATATATTTCAAAAAGACATCAGTGAATATTCCACGAACATGATTTTTTTTTTTATAGTCATTGGTGTTCTTGATGAACTCTAAAAAAATGAGTGATTCTGCTGATCCAAATTGGCCTGTAAAAGAGTCCAACATCACGTAAATGTTGGAATTGTGAAGCCTGATTCGACATTGGTTGCGCATTGCTGAGGGTTCAGAGTTCATTCCATACGTGCTATATGCAGCAATTGATGTAACTTGTACTCTTTCTTCATTTTTAAAATAGTGGAATTGATGTGAGCCGAAGAACCACATAAAATCGGTCTTTGCTTCTTATTTTTTGTTCTTAATTATCTTCATGTGTTTGTTGACTTGGCCGATTTCCCAACAGTGGAAACCAGGAGGAGCCAAATTCTCTAGCAACCAACTTTATACTATCATTACTCCCATAAAACCTCAAGTAGTCCCAGAGGACCATAACAAGAGTTTGGCAAATGAGCAGCTTTTATCTAACCAGTTTTTGCATTTTTCCTTTTCCGTAATTGCTTTATGTAGCTTCCTTTATCAAAAACCTATAAAGGGAAATGGTGGCTTGCCACCTTTTCTTCCATTCATGCCCGAAATGCCCCTCCATTTGTGTTGGGTTGTTTTCATTCATGGGGACAGTTTAAGTATTGTGTAACCCTTGTACTCTGGGGTGTTTTTTTTTTTTTTTTTTTTGTCTTTTTTTTTAATTATTATTTTTTCATTTTTAGTTTTGCAATTTTTTTAGATTATTGGTTTGTCTCGACGAGAGGAATCTAAAGAGAGAAAATAAATTATTTACCAAAATTTTCGCAAATAAAGGCAAAAATAATCTAATAATTCACCAAAAAAATTGAATTATATTTGTCTTTAGTGAACTTTTTAGATTCCTCTCGTTGAGGCTAACCAATAATCCAATAAAAATCGACACAAGATGCCCTACACTCTAAACAGCAATGGAGAAAGAACAAAGTGATTTCTGAATGGATCTCATTGAAAGTGACAGATAGATTTCATGAAATTATATACTCCATAAAATTTACGAATTTCACCCTTGTAAGAAATCAAAACCCAGATTTTGATATTTTCCACTTCATCTCTAAACTTTTGAGATGATACATTCTAAGAAAAAGTCTTCAACTGATCCATTGATGCCCTGTTGAACCATTTTAATGGGTTTGTTGTGTCTTTGTTTATTTTTTTATTTTTGGGCAGGGTTTTGGAGAACTTCTGCTTCCAGCGGTTCGTAATACTCTAAAGTATGATTAGCTTCCGTTATCAATTATTTTGGTGATATTCCCTGCATTTAAGAATGTCTTTAATTTAATAGTTGTGTATTTCACTAGGTTACAAATATGCGAAGATTAGTATTGTTGACACGGTTATGATAATTTGATGGAAAAAGCTACCATACACCTCTTATTTGAGTGTGCATGATACACACCCCTACAAAAGTTACGATTTTTTTTTTATAAAAGTAAAGATATTTTTTTTTATAAAAGTTACGAGACACACCAAAATGTTACGAATTATAGAAAACTAGCGAATGACCCGTGCCTGAAGGCACTCCACCAAACGAAATTTGAACATGAAATACTTGAATGACATTCTGATTCCATGAAGTTGCAGTTCCAAGCTAATATGATCGTCCGTCTGACCATAAACATCATCCCATTTAGCAAGTGAATATGAGAAAATAAAATAGAACTATACCAATAATACAATAAAGAATATGTGTCTATTAAAGCCTCTAATGTTCTTATCAGATATAGTGTATGAAAACAAAAACTACTGATTCTATCAAATTGAGTCCATTCATTATCGATGTCTAAAGGCACTAAGCATATGAATTGGTTGAACAAAAACAACTATTTTTCCTTGCACCAAAGATCCCTTCTCAAATTCAATCTCATATATTTCATTTATCAATTAAGTATTAGTGCACAAAAAAAAAAAAAAAGAAGTAAAAAACATACAGCCAAAAAAAAAAAAAGCTATACCATTGATTAAAAGTACTTCGCCATGTATTCAAGACTAATGTAAACCAACTACAATATCTTACAATCCATGCATATCCAATCCAACCTTGTTTGCTTGAACAAATAAACTTGTTGCACAATCTATAAAAGCAATAGCAAACACGAAAGCAAAGATTCTTACACAAATTAACTGTCACAAACTTAATTGACCAACGAAGTTTTAAGCAAATAGTAGTGATTTCAAGGGGAAAAAAGTTAATTTTGGTAGAGAGAGAGAGATAGAGAGAGAGAGGAATAAAAGTGATAATTGGTCACGGTGGGAATATGAAAAAAATAGATGGCAGAATTAATTTTGGTTGTTACGTGATTGAAGCTTTCCATTTCAATTGTGGTTGTTACGTGATTGAAGAGAAAGTGAAAATTTGGGTTCCCAAAACAATAATCATGAAAAAGGAGGGTATCAAAATAGGCAACGTTTTTGGGTTCCTAAGTATGGCTGACCATTTAGGCAGCAAAATCTGAGCCTAAAAATGCATCTTGGTCATTCATTAAAAGCTTAATTGATCTATGCCCTTGAGGGCTGGCATGAAAATCAATCTCGACCATCCATTGAATCCAAGGGCTGAAAATATAAGGGATTCAAAAAACTGAGCCCTTTTATAATATAGATGTTACGAATCATATTGTTGAAAAGTAACGAAAAATTTAAAAAATGTTACAATTGCCAATGAGGTGACACAATTTGGACCATACAAAAATGCATATGGTACACAACTTTAATGGGTGTGTATTGTAGCCATTTCCGTAGTTGGAAAGAGTAGAGCAATGCTAATTTGAAAATAAACAAAACCTTGGTCAATTGAGAATTCACCAATTAAGGTTTGGTAAGTATATTTCGTTTCTCTATGTTCACTATAGGTGATTGATGAAAATCCCCATTGATCTCTTGTAAGTAATGCTTTAGAAAGTTGGTAAAAAATTTCTTGAACAAGTGAGTCGTTGCTCATTCTCCACCTGTTTTAATAATTGATAAAAATTTGGGGGTTTAGATTCAAAAGGGATGATAGCCTTTTCATGCTGTTTGTTAGGAGAAGTTCTTGCAATGAAAACTTTTATAGCTACATATTTAACTCATTACTTGCATTATTGTTGATAGAGGTGCCATATTTTGGGTTAGCTAGGGGCTTTAAGCTCTCATTGATCCTGTTTTAGTTTCTTTTCCTTGTCAGTTTTTGGTTTGTGTAACTTGGGCGATTCGGGTTAGCCTCTTGTAGTGTCTGAGCCTTTCTTTTTTTTTTTTTTTTGTGCGTGTGTGTGTGTGTGATTTGATAATTCTTATCTTGCAATTTGGAAGTGTTTTTCTTTACTTCATTAATGCTATTTTACGAGGCGACGACAATGGTATGTTTGGGAGATAGGGAGACATAAGGTGCAGATCGAAGGGCGTTTTTTACAATGCTACTGCAAGTATGTAAGTAACCTGTATTTGGTTTCTATGACATAGAACAATGAAGAAAATAAATGGTTCATAGTAAAAAGTACTACAATCTTGTGTTGGGTATTGTAACTTCCAGAAAATTGAGTAATGGTATGTGGCCGGCAAATCAGTTTTAGCCTTTCAATTGTCTGTCATTATTGTGAAACAAACAGCTTTCTCCACTTTGGTCATAAAGTCCTTGAACTTTGTTGCACTCAAGAACATAATCTGTAATGAAGCTTGATGGTATGTGCGATTAAAATGGCACCCCAATGCCTTCTGTGCTACTTAAAGGCAGTGTCCTTAGTTCTATGATTGAATCCTTGTTCAATATTCAAAATACCAAGCAAGCGGCTACGTGCAACGCCCCGTGCTGATACTAGTCGCCCTAACAAGTTCCTCGCAATGTGTCACACACCAGTCTTACCTCATCATCAATTGGAGCCAATCCTTCTCATTTAAATGGAAGTTTGCAGTCGAGTTAGAGACAGGTCTGTTGTGCCTCCAGCTGAAGAGGGAAGTTCTTCTCATGCCCATTTCTAACTACCCACAAATGTGATCTTTTTGTGTAGCTATGTTTCTCTCATCTTTCTAAAACCACCATGATAGTATGCATGCTGGTGTTTTAGTGTTCTTATGGGCCAATATATTTATAGCTACCATAAATGGTATACATGCTTAGTCATGTTCATACCTTTCGCTATTGTTAGGCGAGCAAGTATAGGGTATTCACAAGGATGGAACCAAGGGGGACGAGCAAAAAGATTTTTAAATATATAATAAAAATTAAAACCCTAAATTATATAGAAACATGAGGCCTAAATTCTAAATACCAAACTTCAATCTTTATCTTTTATGCAAATTCTATTTGTATTGAGGTGTTAGATTAGATCAACACAAAAAAGGAAAGAAAAAAAAGGTTAAAAACACATAAGAAATGAAGCAGTGTGTCCATGGGCAATATATGATTGAGTGGCACAGAATAGTTGAGATTAGCAATGTAATTTCTTGGAACCATCGAAGTTTGTACTTCTGTAAATTTTTATTACATCCAATTTCTTGGAATCTCTAAACTTTTCACAATTATTAGGTTTTCTTTTTTGGCGTTTTGTTGTGAGTTTTTTCTCAAGTTATATTAGTAAAGGTTAGTCTTCATTCAAATTTTCAATTGTTTTGTTGCATTTTTTTTTCTCAAATTCCACTTGTAAGGTTAATTTTCATTCAAATTTTCAATATTCAATTGAAGTCAGGGGAATTTTTAAATCTCTTGTTGAGTTTTTTCTATAAGTAATAGAAGGTATAGGCATTTACATGAGAGAAGTACAACAATTTGTTAATTTGAGTAAAATAATATGGTAGGCAATCATGGTTGACAAAACAATTGACTCATTCTTTAATAGAAGAAGTTTGAGAATATTGAAGAGTACTGAAGACAAAACAAATGCAAAACCTTCACAAAGTACTATTACAATTTAGGAGAGTTAATTAGGCATCCTGTACAAAAATAATCATTATGATTCCATCCTATGAGATTTGAATAGTTATGATTCCATCCTGAAATTCAAATAAACCCCAAAACACCATTTCTCTCTCCTAATTTTCCTAATATATCTCTTCTGATTTTCCTAATAATTCTCTCCTAATTCCTAACATTTCTCTCTCCTAATCTTTCCTAATTTCTCTCTCTCTCTCTCTCTCTCTCTCTCTCTCTCTCTCTAAAAATCTCTCTTTCCTAATCTTATAATTCTCTCTCTCCCCTAATCTTCTATCACCTAAACTGTCAAAACAAATTGGAAATAAATAATCATGCTATTTTGACCTAAAAACACAAGTAAGATTGCATGTACAAAAAAACTCATAAAACATGGTAGATTAATACACCAAAAAAACCCATAAAAAAAAACGATGAACATAAGGTAGATTAATCCACCACAAAACCACAACCCAAGCCAAACCATGAAAAACATGGTTGATTAATGCACCATAAAACCACATGCCAACTTTGGGATTGACTAGGAAACAAAACCCTTGATTTGAGGAATTACAATTATTAGAAAACATATCATAGAACTTGTAATTTTAATAGGGATCATGGTATTTTGCTTTATCATAATTTTTATTAGAAAACATATCATCACACCAACCCATCCCATTTTTAACAAGGAACATGGTTTTTGGCTTTATCATGTTTTTTATGTGGAAACACTAGAGTGCCAAGGTGGTAAAACAATATACCACGTTTTATTGCATCAAATCACCAATATGGTAAACCAATAAACCAAGTACAATTATGTTCTCTGATAATATGGACTTTTCCTGATTGAATGACATGGTTAATTAATTTACCACCATTATGTACACATGGTGTTCAAATATACAATGTTTTCTAAAAATCTTCCATGAAAAAAATACCTTCAAATGGATAAACCGTTCAGTGGAGCACAACAAATCAATATCCATGAAATTGATATTCAACGGCACGACAAATTTACACGTGATAATTTATATGCTGGCTTCAAGAACATCATTGTTCATGATAAATTTACAAACATGTAAATGTGATATGTTGAAATATTGATAAACCAAATTAGACTTCAAACAGTAAAAGCAATACATACAGATCTGCATTTGTACACATCGACACTTCAATATACAAGCTTTTATTTTACGTTTTCTTTACGCTTGATAGCATGGAACCGAGACAGTGAGGAAAATGGAGCGGGAGTGTCACCGGAGGAAAGTTGCCAGAGGTGGAGGCGATGTTCTACTCCACGCTCAACAATGAAGATGGCGGCGTAGGCGATATCGATCCATAAATATAGAGAGAGAAAGAGAGGGGGAAAGAGAGAGTGGGTGATAATGTTGCCGTTCTAACGTGGCCGCATGGCCGATCGAGAGAGAGAGAGAGAGAGAATGAGTTTATGGGATGATTTAGGGGTGGTGGTGGGATTTGGGGGAAACCAAATTAGTATATTCCTGGTATTTAGGAAACCATAACATTGGTGAAATCAAGTTGCCCGGATATTTTGGAACCCATAACCGTGGTTCCGTAAAACTAATTAAGGGAATATAAAAGGATAATATATTATTAGAATAGAATATAATTAAGGAAATATAATTATTGTAATATGGGCACAATGGTCCAAATTACATTTACAGGATGGAATCATAAAGATTCAAATCTCATAGGGTGGCATCCTAAGGATAATATTGTAATAGGATGTTTAATTAAAATTTCCTTACAACTTCAACAATTGAACAAGAATAAAAGTTTAAAAAATGAATTGAAAGAATTTTATCTGTTGTTTTTTTTTTACAAAGGATCTAGGATTAAGACGATCGATAAGGGATTGCCCATCTTTTCAACATAAAAAGGTATGACAAGCTTATCTAAAGTTTGGACCATATCAACCATAATTTTAAAAAGACCGTATCCTAAAGATGGTAACGATCGTCGCTTTCTACCTTCATGGTACAAGTCGTATCCAGGGTGGATTCAGTTTTCCCATAATATGGAAGAAGTTAAAGAAAGGGATGAGGTGCCCTTTCCTACTTCATATGGGAAAATATCCTAACTTGTGTCATAACTATGCTTTGAGTAATGACACAATATATCAAATCAAGCACAACATATGGTTAACTGTGCTTTGAGGCCTAAATTTTAAATTCCAAACTTCAATCTTTATCTTTGATGCAAATTCTATTTGTATTTATGTGTTAGATTAGATCAACATAAAAAGGAGAAAAAAACCCGTAAAAACACATAAGAAAGGAAGCAGTGTGTCCATGGGCAATAAATGATTGAGTGACACGGAATAGTTGAGATTAGCAACGTAATTTCTTGGAACCATCGAAGTTTGTACTTCTGTAAATTTTTATTACATCTAATTTCTTGGAATCTCTAAACTTTTCACGATTATTAGGTTTTCTTTTTTGGCGTTTTGTTGTGAGTTTTTTCTCAAGTTACATTGGCAAAGGTTAGTCTTCATTCAAATTTTCAATTGTTTTGTTGCATTTTTTTTTCTCAAATTCCACTTGTATGGTTAATTTTCATTCAAATTTTCAATATTCAATTGAAGTCAGAGAAATTTTTGAATCTCTTGTTGAGTTTTTTCCTCTAAGTATTATAGGTATAGGCATTTACATGAGAGAAATACAACAATTTGTTAATTTGAGTAAAATAATATGGTAGACAATCATGGTTGACAAAACAATTGACTCATTTTTTAATAGAAGAAGTTTGAGAGTGTTGAAGAGTACTGAAGACAAAACAAATGCAAAACGTTCACAAAGTACTATTACAACTTCAACAATTGAACATGAATAAAAGTTTTAAAATTGAATTGAAAGAATTTTATCCGTCGTTTTTTACAAGGGATCTAGGATTAAGATGACCAATAAGGGATTACCCATCTTCTCAACATAAAAAGGTATGACAAGCTTATCTAAAGTTTGGAGCATATCAACCATAATTTAAAAAAAATCATATCCTAAAGATGGTAACGATAGTCGCTTTCTACCTTCATGGTACAAGTCGTATCCAGGGTAGATTGAGTTTTCCCATAATATGGAAGAATTTAAAGAAAGGGATGAGGTGCCCTTTCGTATTTCATATGGAAAAAGATCCTAACTTGTGTCATAATTGTGCTTTGAGTAATGACACAATATATCGAATCAAACACAACATATTGAAAAAATAGTTGAAAAACAACAGATTCTCCCTAAATAATGCTTTGGGTAAACCACACATGGACACCAAATGCACACTAAGGTAATGTGGTGGATAAGAAGTCACCCATTTTTTAGGTGGGCCACACATTGGGCTTTTCCTCATCTGCCACATTACCTTAGTGTGCATAAGTGGTGTACCCATATCATTTTCCTATTTTCCCCATACTGTGTGTGTGTGTGTGTGTGTGTGTGTGTGTGTGTGTGTTACTCTCCCTTATGTCCCTATATCTATCTATCTCTATATTAAATTTTCTCACTCTTCGACTCCATCTCCATAAGCGGCTCTTTCTATCTTTTTGTCATCAGGTTTTCTTTCTCTCTCATTCTCTATTAAATTCTCTCCCTCTCACTTATTGATTTCTCTCTATACCTCTTAATTTAATACTTGTAAATCTCTCTCAATATCTCTAGGTGGTTTCTCTCATCTCTTACGGTAGTCTCTCTCGCTTACGATTTCTTTATTTTTTTTGCGGAATTTCCTTCCTTTGGTGACATATGATTCCCCGTGTTTAAGAACTTCCGTTAACTTGCTAAATCATCAGATGAAAGGTAGGACACTTGAAAACTTATCTTTTACTTAGGTTTACTCTTACGTGTTATATCTTTAGTTTTTATATTGTAGGGTGAGTGGGAGATAATGAATAAGTGTAGTTACAGTGGAAAATTGAATTGTTAACGAATTGTACGTGTGAAGTTATGTGAAACATCGAAAATTGGTCATTTTGTGCGTTGATTCTGTTTTGTTATTTTTCAGACTTTTAGAGTCAGATTCTGATGAAACTTAAAACTGTAAAGTTGTAGATCTCGAGAATTTAAGCAATTTTGATATAGAACTTGTCTCAATGCCAGGTATGTAGAATTAACTATGATTTTTTGAGTGGACTGCATTGTGTAAAGTTAAAATTAGACTCCAAAGACAAAAGTTGTTCCAGACTTAATGAATTTTACTACTGCCAAGTTTCGTATTTTCGGAGTTTGCTTACTATTTTTAGTGACCGAATTAGTACACGACATAACATGCCTCATAGACTTTTGTTTAGATCATTGTATTTCATTTCAATGCTATATTTGGATTTATGTGATGATTGGGCCCTCATGATGCATGGACCCAAAAGTTGTGTTATTAAATGTTATGATTAATCGAGTGAGCGATTTAAAAAGAAGTGTGGTTTATTTATTGAACTTGTGTGTCACGACCCAAATTCAGTGGATTTATATATCGTGACTGGCCAACGAGCTCGTCTCACCAAAGGCCTTTATTGACATTTCTTTACAATTTTTTTGGGAAATGATAATGTTATAATCTTTTTTGTTTGTGCCAAAACTGTAGTGCATAAAAGGTTTGTACCTTGCACATGGTACAAGGTTTTTAAGCACTGTAATTTTGGCACAAACAAAAACAGTTTTGGCATTAGCACCACCCTTTTTTATTTAAAAAAAACAACTTAACATTGCGGAAGTCATACTTTACAATCACAACTCGATTGAGTTCCTTATTCATTACATAGGTTACACTTTTTTCCTTTTATTTATTTTACAAACAGGATATAGACTAAGTACTTCTAACCCTGGTTACCTGAAAAGAGATAAGCCACTACTTGTGTGAGTTTATGAATTATGAAAATTACATGGGCTACCATGGAATTTAAATTTTTCATCAAAATCGAAGCCATATCGTCAGTTTTCATGGCTTAAACTGTAACCAAAAGCATAAATAAGCTCGTATATAACAGAGCATTTCATATATAATACGATATGCCATCCAATGATTACTGCCAGCTATGGGGGAGCGACCCCAACATAACATGTTGAATTGATCAATTCAGTTGGACACCTGGCCGTGCCCCTTTACATTCCGTCTTTATAACCCTGTTCTCACTAGTATCTTTAATGTTCCTTAGATTCAGGGATATCATTCGGATGTATCGATAATAATACATTCATAAACTATGCAAAACGTCAAAATTCTATGGCATGGTTGCTACAAAAGAATTTCATATGTTAAAATAAACATTTTAATAAGCTAAAAATATAAATTTTACGAAAAAGTCATGTAACATGGATAATTCATAACTCACCTTGGGTCCTAGAATAACCCATTAAAATATTAGAAATACTAATTGTGGTTAAGTCATTGTCTTTCTATCAAGCCTTTCATCATAGTAAGTGTGTCCCTAGCTTGCCTAATAAGCTAATATAAAACTTGTGCTCAAGTTCGATCAAGAAAGTCGAAAAAACTAGTATAAATTCTTTCGCATTCAAAAAGTTTTGATACTTCCGTTAATTAAAATTATTCCTAATAAGTTTAATGAGTTTTATTTTCACAGAGTCAAAGAAGCTTGATTCATTTTTAGCCCTAAATCAAACCTAACAAATCCAATAATTATGTATGATCAATTTTGTAAATCCATGAACTAATTTGATTTCAAATTGTTTTATTAACTAGTCTTACTTTCCAAACATTACTTGACTTACCTAAAAAAAATGAGAACAATTAAGCTTAGTACATGAGCTATTGATGAATCTGTGTAGCGAAGATTGTGATTTAACACCTTGAAATTAACAAGAACAATTTCATCTTTTTCCTGTCTTAATCTATTGTTAACCTTTTTACTTTGCCAGAACAATTTTAAATTGGAGACCGTGGAAGGAGTAAAACTAATACCTTTTTTATGTCAGGGCCATTTTTCAAACTTTTGTTTGTTATGTAATTGCTAAGGAGAACTTAATAAATCTAAGTGCAAGTGTGCATGTGTTATTGACAGTAAAGAGGAAGTGAAACTCACCTCTACTGCTCTCTTTCTTCTCTATTTTATTTCCTCCCTCTCTCCTCTCTCTGTCTCTCTCACGCCCTAGACCCGTCCCTGAAGGTATTAGGCACAACAAAGTGCAGGTGAACTCACACCAAGGCCATATCACACCATTCTTATCGCATAAGCCAATGATTAATAGGGACACAAGAGTTAAACAGCGGAAACTTAACTCATATTGACATTAAACGTAAACACATCCTACATCAGGATCTTCAAGGTTACACCACTCAGAGATGTGCTTAGTACTGTAACTCCCCGATTTTCGGAAGTATTATTTAAAATACTTTTAAAAGATTTATTCAAAAGAGTTTTATTGATTAAGTAGCAGAAATAACATAAGTGTCTTAATTCAATTACAAACATAAACATAGTACTTTGTTGGAAAATTAGATTACATGTTCCAATACAAAAATTAGAGACTTTAGGGTTCTAAAGGTTTAGGTTGAGATCTTGATCCCAATTCTCCTCCTGCACCTGCTCGGCAGCAAATTCCTTCGTTCCGTAGTAGGGTTCTTCTTCCGCACCTACAATGCCTGGCGTAATATGCCAGGGCCATAACAGCACCATGAGTGAATAATCACTCAATAGCTAACTCTTACCCACCAACCCTTACATTACAATTAACCACAGTTCATATATATATATATTCAAAAGGAAGTGCAAAATTGAATAACATGTAAATGGTATATTTAACTAGCCTTTAACTTACATTTTCTTCTAAGTTCTCAACCTAGAGAAATACCTCCCAAGTAACCACTAAGTCTATGGCCACTTCGTGATTCAACTCCTCTTGCTTGTCTTGACTGGGAGCCCAGATGAAAAGCCTAAGTTATCTACGAAGTCGGAATTCATCAAACGCCTCACAAGGATGAATTTCCCAGGGACTGACTGTACCACTAGGCTCAAGAGGAACTGACTGTAACCTCGGGAGTATATAGCTGTGACTCGGTCTATAATATGAATCACTCTTATATCACCAAATAATTTAGTATGGAGTAATCACAAAATGCCACAACTCTGGGTTCCGAATCTCTGTCAATCCATAATCACAATATCTCCATTTCCAAAATCACCGACTAACTGCCATCCATCTCATCAAATGTCATCCAACATTCTTATTCAATTTTTTCATTAACTTAACGCCTATGTGAATTCCATATACGAAAACCAGACCTGGGAACCTATTTGTCTGATCCAATAATACAATAATTTCATGGTAATTGAACACAATATGCGAAGGAAAGTGATAATGATACATTTAAGAGAAAACAATTCACGTAAAAAAATATTTAAAATTGGTCCTTGTGACTTTCGGGTTCATTATAACTTAACACACACACCCAAAAAAATGATATTAGCTATGCTTCATTTGGGATTAAATTAACTTTTCGTAAACATCAAGATTCATTAGTAGCTAGCTTGAGATAAAAATTAACTTGCGGAATTTAAAAAATAATCACACTGAATAGGTTTTGAAATATAACTACTCTAATTGGTTTGCATCAATTTGCTTAAAAAAAAATATGTTCATAAACTTTCATAAAATAAGAAACATTTACTCTTTGCTACCTTTTACTAACATGAAAATATTATTTTAATGAAATAATAAGTTCTACCATTTAGTCTAGGGAACACATCAGTTTAAGAAATTTTCTTTTAACCAAGCATGCATCCGCACTATTGCAAGCTATACAAATTGGAACTTGAAAGGAACACGTGTTAGTGCAAAAATCAATATCATGCATGGCATAGACACTCCACAGCAAATAAATTTTCTGCATGGTAACAAAAGTTTCGGACAAGAATTACAATTTGGTTTCAGACGAGATAGACAAAAATTGTTTCCAATTTGGTTCATGGTATTACACGTAGAAAACAAGTTAGTGGGGTCCAAAACACTACTATACACATTGGAATAAAATAATAGTTCTAGGTAATAAGTTTTGGAGTAACTTTGGAAGTAGTTTTCGGCTACTGTACCAGTGCAAAACTGGTTTTTCGAAAAACAGAGTATAAGTCGGTCAAGATGGATTTTGCGCATGGGTTTGATTTATTTCACTACTAAACAATGGAGATAACATATAAACATCAAAATATACTTAGGGAAGGTGGAGAAAAGTTATTCTACCTCTCCTCCGATGTCTTAACGTGAAAAAAGAGATTTTTGGTGAAAAAATGTAAACGGAGAAGATGACCGGAGAGAAGGCCATGGGGTGGTGTTGAGGTGAACGGTTGGAGCTTGGTGGTGTATGAGAAGGTAGGAGAAGGTTTGAAATTCAGAATTTTAGTGTGGAGGTGTGTGTATAATAAACCCACTTGAGTTTCTTTCTTCTAAAACTCCATTGTTGCACTTAGCTCTCACTTTCTCTTTCTTCTCTCACAAGCTGAGTAAGTGTGGAGTAAAAATCAGTAACAAGGAGTTAGTGTGGTTTATTTTCGGAATAGGAGAGGGTGAGATATAGGAGAGTGGGTTTTGGGCATAAACCCATTGGATTAGGAGGTGACTAATGGGCCAAGGGTTAAAGGAAACTCTCCTGGGGAGTTGTTGGCTTGTAAATGGTTGAAATAAAGTTATATACATATATGGGTAAACATGGAATGACAATGGAAAAGAGATAGATTGATAGGTGAGAGGATGGCTTGGTTAGGAGGCAATTCAGTTAGGGTAATTTAGTTGGTGTAGGACCTAATTAAGAAAATTGGTTAAGAACTAAATGGATACACACACATGAATATCTATATACATATACATATAATAAATGTGTACAAAATGTAGTAGTAAGGTCCACTTACGTTAAGTAAATAAAACTTAGAATTTAAATGACTTAATAAAATAAAAAATAAATAAAATAACGGACTGTTACGAGTATCACCTTCCAAACCATATACAAATGTGCCATAAGTCAAAAGACTAGCCAAAGTACAAACATCCTATCTACAAGCTTTACACACATAGCTCGAAATCCAAAAATTTCCACCATCATCGCACTACTCTTCATCGCCTGAAAGGTGGAAGAACAATTTTCATAAGCTGGAGCTCGTACGAGTGATTAATACATAGATCACATGCTTCCTATGGATATTATCAAAATACATTTCAAAAGGATCTGATTCAAGATTCACACATTCCAAAGAGATTCTATAATTCACAAGCCAATTTATAATGCTCAAGGATTTCATAGCTTTCCCCAAAACAGATTTATAATGCACTTCCCTCTCCAAATTGTTGCACATCATTGGGCGTCCCTGGTCCGGATAAGCTAGACGTCTATTGCATTATCCCACAACTAACACAAACACACCTTGCTAGACTTTTAGCATTGCCCCCTAGCAAATTGAGATGTAAGGGATGAGATGCCATTAATAGATATAAAAACGTATCCACCTTTCATATAATATCCATGGAGTTCATATAGTTGCACAGACCATTTCAATAAAGCATAAAATTTGCACTTGATATAAAACCAGTGTAAAACCATGTGATTATGTATAAAATCACTCACCTCAACTCCAAGCTTTCAAACCATGTTTCCTACATAAACATGTAAGATAATTATAATTAAGATGCGATGAAGCAAATATAAACTTCTAAATATTCTCATTAAATCTCCCTATTAGCTTAATTAATGGTTCAAGATAAAAGGTCCAATCGCATAGTAAAGTCAGAACTTAACAAAACTCCGAATTGGTATGGAGTCTTACAGCCTTCGGTATTTGGGCTATAGTATTTTATAGGGTTGGAAGTGGATGCTGAAACCACCACCATTGGAAAGTAGAATTTTAGGGCATCAATTTCAATGTAAGATTTGCCCGAATCGGAGTCCAGACGACAAAGATATGCCCATTTGAAGTTCAGACT
This sequence comes from Vaccinium darrowii, assembly GCA_020921065.1. Classification (NCBI taxonomy): domain Eukaryota; kingdom Viridiplantae; phylum Streptophyta; class Magnoliopsida; order Ericales; family Ericaceae; genus Vaccinium; species Vaccinium darrowii. The sequence goes on from CM037157.1 coordinate 22,865,094, forward strand.
GCCAATCTATCTTGTTCAGCGATTTTGCTAAAATTCAGACCTTAAACTCACCAAAACTCTTCGCATACATCTCAACTTCACCAACCAATCTCCAAAGGCAAGAATACAATCAAGATTAATGATTCAATGTGATATTGAAACATTCAAAGGAAGTCAAGCATAGGTTTTCAAGAATTCCATAAGAGTTAAGCAAGAAGTCAATTAAAACCCATATAAACAAGGATTTCATATTTTTTTTTAACTCTAAGGTCTAAACCCTGAAATTAACCCACTAAATCAAAGAGTTGCACTTGTCAAATCTAAGATGAAAGATTGCTATACTTACCAAGTAAAGCTTCAATTACAAGTAAAGCAAGGTCTCCTCCTATTTTCCGTTTTTCTTGTTCTTCCCTTCTTAGCCTCTCTCTTTCTCTCTCTCTCTCAAGCTGTGGAGATGGGGATGAGGTAGGAAGAATGTACAAGTCTCTCTCTCTCTCTCTCTCTCTCTCTCTCTCCAGCGTTAAAGATAGAAATAAGGGGAAAGAATCACACGTACAAAGCCCTTTTGTTTTATCAGGCCAAGGAAAATTTATTGTATGTGGTGCATCCATTTAGTCATGTACTCCTAAGCTAATTAGCAAATAAAATCAAGTTTAAAACTGTAAAGACCTGTGTTTTAAATAATTTTCCAGAAATAATGTTGAGAAAATGTGAGGAATGTTTTAAAATACAATATGGGGTCAATGTGAAGTGAGTATATGCATTGGGGTGTCTTTAAAACATATTTGAACATGAGGGGGTGTGTGTGCAATTGAGGAGTGGCTTATAAACTTGTTATAGGTAGAATTTTTGTAAAAATACAAACCCATCTCTCCCCCAAAACTCACGGTTCTCTCTCTCTCTCTCTCTTTCTCCTTCTCCTCTAAAAAAACCCTTCATTTTCCACTATAAATCCACCTCCCACACCTTTCAAACTCAAGATTCAACCTAATATTCAACATCTACACGTGATTTAGAGTCCAGGTGCGTTTGTTGTTGCTTGGAGGAGGTGTATTTCGGTTGGGATTCAAGAACAAGAGTTGGGTTTTCCATCTTCTTCACATTTGGAGCTTAATCTTTGAGGTAGGGAACAAATTTCTACTCTCTCTAGTTGTATTTTGTTGATTTGTCCCATCGATCTTTGGGTTACCTATAAATTTCTAGTTAAAACTTGATCTCCATAAATGGATGTTTACATCTTGAAAATCTCTATAGAAATGAGTTTGGTTGGATTGAGTTTGGTTCTCACTTAATTGAGGGTTAAATCTTTGAATTGGTGGTTGATATATGCTTATTCCATGCTTGGTTGATGCTTGAAAACCCCAAATTGACTTGGGTTGGAACCCCATTCATTTGTGCAAATGCTGTCAAAATTTCATTTTTCGTAGCCTTTGGCATCCATACCAATTTTGTGAGGTATGAATACCAATCTGTCTGGTCGTTGGATGTGCATTTGTATCCATACCAATTTCGAGGGAATCCATACCTTTCTCAAAAACTTTTCGTAGCCTTTGGTATCCATACCAATTTCGTGAGGTATGGATACCAAACATTTTGTTAGCTGGTTGTGCATTGGTGTCCATACCACCTTTTGGAGGTATCCATACCTTTTTCGAAATACTTCCAGAACACTTTCTTTTGGTTTTCGGTTGACTTGTTTAGTATTGTAATTGGTATATTCACCCTGTGCACTTCATTTTTGGTCGAGTTACTCCTTTCTAACCTACTTATGTATGATGGGTGATAAATGTTGATCTTTCAACATTCTTTGACGCGCATAAACTTTGTGAAAATTGTTGACGTGCGTTACATGAAATGAAAAGGTATGATATTTGTTATTTGGATACGTGGGAAATACTTGGTGGCTTTTGAGTGAAATGTAAGTTGATATACTAGGACCACCACACGGTGAGTTGCTAGGAAGGGTTCTACGAGGCCCATAAGACTTGGATAAGGGTTCCACGAGGTCCAAAAGACTCGGAAGAGAACTTCAATATTCTCAAGTTTAAATTGATGTACACGTGAGATTGATAAAGTGGGAAAATGATTGGACGTGGACACTTGTGAGACATGTGGATACTTGGAGACATAATCGGTTAGTTCACAGACATTATTGGATACTTGGTGGACACTTGTGAGTACTATTTGGACACTTGGGTATTTTTGGACACTAATATAATTCATTAAACTTTTCGGTACTTTGAGGGCATTAATCACTTGTTTTAGTCATCCATGCCATATCTTGCTTAAATCATTTTTGGTATCCAATTTCATGTGCACATATCATACTTTATACACCTCTCGTTTGTAGAATGGTTTCCTACTGGACTAGTATAGCTTAACCTATCAATTTTCAAGTACCCATGACGGAGCATGACATGGAGTACATACATGCATTAGTTTTGAAAGCTAAATGGAAGAGTTATTTATCATCTTAGAACTTGTATTTTTGTTAAAATGATTTTATAATTTGATTAAGTTTCCTCTTTTGACATTGGGTTGTAAGTACACATAAAATCTATTTATTTATATCTTTGGGTATATGGGTACGCTTAGACAATTGTAATTCGTTGACTACGACTTTCTATGTTTTATATGGACTTGATGTGGACCGTGGACTTGTTAACCATCCACGTGGAATTTATAAAATGCTTTATCTTTCAAATTTTGAGGGCGTGACAAAAACCCACACAATCGGCTAGATCTCAACACGTCCATAGATTACAGAATAGTTAAGGACCCAGAGTGTTACACTCTCTCTCTCTCTCTCTCTCTCTCTCTCTTGCGTTATGTGTTGTGTGTGTGCATGTGAACTTTCAAGTCTAGCCCATTTATACATGAGGCTACTGACCTCTAGAATTTTCTCCCTAATTCTACCGAATCCTAAGAGGTCTCATTCATTTAAGAGCATGAGTACATTCCTATACCATATTCGGAGTTATCTAACGGAATTTATGGCAGTAATTATTTTATGTGGATCACCCAATAATAGTAAATCACCTTACCTAGTATCCGGAAGATTTTACTTGGGCCCCAAGTTTCTTTGCCTCGCGGCGACACGTGCCGCATTCTAGTGTTGTTATGCCGTTAGCAAGGTTGAAATGATATTGGAAATATTCCTAAAAAAGTTTGACACATACCAAAAAGTATGCTATTTTATTTTATGGATTTTAAGTTACACAAAAATACATTTCCTAATCCTAACGGTCAGTGGGTCACCAAAAGTTAACTCCATTATATAATTATTTTTATCACTTGATTTGTTATTAAAAGTCGGAGTGTTACATTGTGGGTTTGGAAACGTTCTTATCCGGCATGGGTCTTGAGCCAATCGTAATGCCCCGAGGTCGCTACTACCTGTGCCATGGTCCCAGGAATTAGGAATAGTAGACGGGAGCCTATGGAATGGGAATATTGTGGATGGATGCCAAATAGATGTTATTATTTGGTGATGTTGTTAAGCACATGGTATGGCGACCGATCGTGAAGCCATGCACAGTATTTCCTGATATAGTTCCGTTGTGTGATCGGGCACTCGATGGATACTGTGGATAAAAGCCAATGATGGTTAGTGAAACCAAGTTGACTTGGATGATCGTATTGAATCCCATGAATCTATCATGTTGGGAATATTATCATTAAGATTGTCAAACTCCGAAATTATTTTTGTCAGTCTTGTTACTTGCTACATGAGTAAGTTTTTTGTAAATGGGCAGCTTTGGGTGTTCTATTGAGTGATTATCACTCGCGGTGCTATATTTTTGTCCGCCCAGGCATTTTATGCCAAATATGGAGAATAATGAAGGGTATGAAGAGCCAACCATAGAGTACGAAGCGACAGAGCAACATGAAGGAGCTGAACTATCGGAGTTGTGGCTCTACCAATAGTTCGGTAATTAGACGGCTTTGCGTTTATTTATGCTAAATCAATAAATGTTAAGTTTTTGACAATTTCAGTTGTAATAAGTCGGTTACCATTGGCAAATTTGAGATTTGAGAATTTTAATGCTTACTGAAATTGGTGCATTTTGTTTAAATAAATTGTAAATTTATTTCATACCGAATTTTTGAGGCGTTATAACTTGGTATTAGAGCTAACTTTGGTATCAGAGCTAATAGTGATGGAGCAAAGCTTTAATGGCATGGACAAAGAGGTAAGTATTGTGTTTCTCAGACCCCAACCAACGCTCATGTAAATTATTGTCACATATACATGATTCCATTGCTGTTAACAATGGTGATTCCGTAAGGGTTTTGTAACTTCTATCCCAACTTATATAACATCTATTCATATCATTGCCTTTTTTTTTTTTTTTTTTTTTTAAGTCAAGAATGTTGGAATAAGAAAAAAGATTCAAACTTCCATAGGCACATATACAAAACATATTCGTCCAAGGAAAATGGGATGACAAAAAATAATCTTCAAACTTAAATTGTCCATGTTTCTCTTGTACAAATTTGTTTTGTTTATATACATATCGAAGTTTGACCAAACTTATTTTTTACGTCAATCTTATAATTTACAAGCTCTATAAAGTGAATGATTCCGATCGTTGCAGTGGGCCCAAGAGAAGCTAAAAAGATTAAAAACTTGACCAATCTAGAAAACAATAAAACCTCGACTGGAGCCTCTTCCCGCAACAATATCTCCACTCCAAGTAAAGTACTCGAATTTCCGTTGTTAAAAAAAAAAAAAAAAGTGTAGTACTCAGTTATTGTCCAATTTTTGTCCAATTTTTGCTATACTTCGGTCACTCCAGTTTTCAATTTTCGGGTTTATTTTCATCCAAAAAAAATTGAAGTCGTTCAATTTGTAGAATCTGGTGACAAAAATATTTATATCGAAAAACAGTTTGATCAAACTTTCATTGGTAAACAAAAGAATTGCGCGGGAAAAAAATAAAAGGAAAGCCAAATATGATTTCAAACTACTTCTCACAAATACGATTTGTTCATATAGAAACAGGAGTCCGATCAAACTTTTTTTCAGCATTAGTACTATTTTTAGCGAGTTTTACAAGATAAACGATTCCAATCATTTTTTAAAATACGGATTAGACAAAAAAAAAAAAAAATTGAAACCGGAGAGGGGTGGACCATATAAAAACTGGACTGGCACTTGCTCTGCTACTCTGCTAGGGTTTCCTCAATAGTCGCGCAATCTTCCTCTCCTAGGTTTCTCTCTCTCTCTCTCTCTCTGTGTACAAGTTAATCTCTCTCTCACCTCCTCTCTCTCTCTAAATCTCAAATCTTCTTCTGATTTACACAGAATTCGCCCAAATTCAGAGCCTTTGTGGTTGATCTACCCAAAATAATGCCTCCACGATCGGCGAAGAAGACCGTGGCTGGACCGGGGGCGAAGCGAGGGGCTAGGGCCACTCGTGCGACCCCCAAGGGGCGGCAGAACCAGCCAGAAGTCACCGAACAGGAGGTCAACGTTGAGGAGGTTACGGTTGAAGTTAAAGAGGAGGTCAAGGTTGAGGAAGTTAACGTTGTTGTAGAAAAGGTAACCGAGCCCGAGCCTGAACCGGAGCCAGAGCCGGAGCTCAAGCCTGAAGCCGTCGAGCCAAAATCGGAGATGAAATTGGAGGCGAATGGCATGGTTTCTTCCAAGAGTAAGTTTTGATTTTGTTTTAGTTTTGTTTTGGTTAATTAGATCTGATATGTTTCGTGTGTGTTTTGATGCCGATTTCATGGGTTTGAATTGGTAAAAGGATGTGTTATTTGTGGGTTGTTTAGGAAGGTGATTTCTTGCTAATTTGCTACGGGGAAAGATAAACATGAAAGGCGGTGGTAACTTGTGACTAAAGAACAAGAAAATAGTTGAACTTAACTATTCTGTTGGTGCGCAAGATTGGTTAAAAGTGATTGCATAGATTATTTGTAATCCTGGTTGAGAATATTTGTCGTGTAGCCATCCGGAATAAAATTTGGACAAAAGACTTGTTTAGGTCTGGTTTGGAGTCTCTTCTGCTTATTTCTTTAGTTGACGGTTTCTGCCTAGGGTAATTATTATTTTTTGATCAGGTTCCCTTTTAATGTTGAATGAAACTTGAGATTTGATACGGTTATGTACATCAATTGTATTTTGATATCTAAGACTTAGGTTTTTTGTACTGGTGCTGCGTGTTTTGTAATTAGCAATCTGTTGACTCGAACAAATTTAGTATCCTTATCGGGTTTTTGTGGAAAGGTGATTTCTTGATTTAGAGTGAACCATAGTTATTGAAATCGTACGATTCGAATCTGATTTAGAGTGAACCATAGTTATCGAAATCGTACGATTCGCGATTCGAATCGTACGATTCGGTTCAATTCAAGGTGTTTTCGATATCAACCAATACTATGAATCGCAGGTGTAATAGAATCGCACACTAAATCGGTGAATCGTGAATTGAATCGGTGAATCGTTAATTGAATCGTAAGAATCGTACGATATCGTATGATTTAGTTCGATTTTAAACCCATGTTTTGCATGTGGGCCAAAATCAAATAATTGATAAGTTGTGGGGATTTCTTTAATTTTTCTGGCATATAAAGGGTCGACTCTCTTTTCAGAAGCTTCCATAGCACTTTCAAAAGATTGTACTAGAAAAAGTTACGGTTTTGCACCTATTGGGAAGACCACGACCACATCTCTTGCTATGAAAGCAAGTGTCTTGCCTATTTAGACCACTTGATCATCTATTTATCTTCTTAAACATTTATTTTATTGATTCCAACTCGAAATCTACCTTTTTTATGCATTTTTTTTAAAAAAGGACCGAATTGGAGCGATTCACTATTCCATTCACAATTCACGATTCACAACTGGATCATTTCGATTCTCGATTCGATTCACGATTTGACAACTATAAGTGAACAGTTTGAACGATCTGATGATTACAAGGAAAGACAAACATAGACTTTTGTCGCATGGAAGTTGGTTGTAATTTTTTACCTTGTAAGTAAAGAACATGGAAGTAGCTGAACCCAAAACCGTCAACATTTATTGGACAAAGTGATGTGTTCAATAGTTTTGCTATGAAATTAGTTTTATAAGATTGGGCAGATTCTGGTTTGCTGGCTTGCAGTCCCCCATGGGAAAGGTTTTCAGTAACGGAGTTTCGGATGTAATTTTCTTTGTTCATAGTGGTGAAGAGCCTTGATTGATGGCCAAAACAATTTTAAATTGTTGCTTGTCGGTTTAATTTGGCCAACAACTAGGGGAACTTTTTAATAAGTCAGAAGGATTTGAAAGATGCTTGATATACGACAGTGCTGGAAAGCCTCTGGTAATCCAGAATTTCACTTTGTTGACTTGCTCGATGCATTGTCCTTTTCTGTCTGGCAGAGGAAGACGAAGTGAAAGAGTCTGTTGATGAATACGAAAAAGATGAGCGATTGGACTTGGAGGACAATGAACCTGAATCTGAACCTGAAGAATATGGTACTGTGGACTATGATGAGAAGGAAATTGAACATGAGGGTGTTCATGAAGAGGGAGGTGACGGGGAGGAAGGAGCTGATGGGGAGGAAGAGGGCGATATGGTAGAGGATGAAATGGAAGATGTTCCTGAGGAACTTGAGGGTGAGGAAGATGAGGAGCATGCTGTTGAGGAGGAGCATGCCAATATGGTTGATGCAGAGGAAGAAGAACACCATGCAGTTTTTAAAGAGAGGCGCAAGCGGAAGGAGTTTGAAGTTTTTGTTGGGGGCTTGGACAAGGATGCTACTGAGGATGATCTTAGGAAAGTCTTTGCTGAAGTTGGCGAGGTGACTGAAGTCAGATTAATGATGAACTCTCAGACTAAGAAGAACAAGGGGTTTGCTTTTTTGCGTTTTGCGACTGTAGAACAAGCAAAACGAGCTTGTAATGATTTGAAAAACCCAGTGGTATTTTCTTGATCATATCCTAATTTTAGTTGTAGTTGAATTTACTTTTATGTTGAAAATCACGGCATCTTACAACCAATTCCAGGTCAAGGGTAAACAATGCGGTGTTACGCCTAGTCAAGATAGCGACACTCTGTTTTTGGGTAACATATGCAAGACCTGGACACAGGAAGCTGTAAGTAGTTGAGAAACTAATATGTGCTTGAGTATCAGATTGTCTCTATTTGGCCATGGAGAGTTATTTACTGTCTGACGTGTTAAATGTGCTTCCAGTTGAAAGCAAAGTTGAAGCATTATGGAGTGGATAATGTTGAAGATTTGACATTAGTTGAAGATAGTAATAGTGAGGGATTGAATCGGGGCTTTGCTTTCTTGGAATTCTCTTCTCGTTCTGATGCTATGGATGCTTTTAAGCGCCTGCAGAAGAGGGACATTGTATTTGGAGTTGACAGGCCAGCAAAGGTTTCCTTTGCAGATTCCTTTGTTGACCCTGGTGATGAAGTCATGGCTCAGGTAAATTCTTGGATCAACTTCTCTGTGTTCAATTAAGACTACTGCAGTTCTCATCTGTTTTAGCGCGATTTCATTGATCTTGCACGCAACTCCTAGCATGGACAGAAGCAGAATCTTCACTGGCTTCAAGCCTTGGACTTCATATCAACTGTGGGTTTTGTGGTGGATGCGTCTTTCACCATATTTTGTGGCCATTTAATTTTGATCTTGGTATATTGTGTGCAATATTGTCTGCCATGAGTAGAAAGGCGAGTGTAGAGATTTTGTTGCTCTACCTGTGTGTCTTTTTCTATTCTTGTTTATGTATGTTCGTTTTGGTGTCTGGCAATTGTATATGAACTTTATGTACACTCTGGGTTTGTCTTTTCGTTTGAAGCATGTTTGACCTGAAGCCCTGATTCTTCAAATCTAAGCCTTTGTCCCAAACCCTCTAGACTTTGTAGTGGTTAATTGGATACTTCATTTATTTCTGATGTAGGTTAAAACTGTGTTTGTGGATGGCTTGCCTGGTTCATGGGATGAGAGTCGTGTCCGGGAGCTTCTCAAAAATTTTGGAGAGGTCGAGAAGATTGAACTTGCTCGTAATATGCCATCTGCCAAGAGAAAGGATTTTGGTTTTGTTACTTTCAGTACCCATGATGCTGCAGTGACCTGTGCTAAGAGCATTAACAATGAAGAGTTGGGTGAAGGGGAACAGAAGGTCAGTCCTCCTGAAAAAAATATAATTTTCTTGTTTCATTATTCATGTGTTTTCCCCCTATCGAAAGCACGTTATGTTTCAGGCTAAAGTGAGGGCCAGATTGTCCAGACCTCTTCAGAGAGGCAAAGGAAAACATGTTTCTCGTGATTTCCGACCTGGACGTGGGGCTGCACGAGGTGCCAGGGGTCCCTGGGTTCGTCCAGTACCACGCAGCCTCCCTATGCGTGCTGCTAGAGGAATTGGAAGTCGTCTTCCTCCTATTGATCGTGGGTTGAAGAGGCCAATGGGATTTAGAGATAGACGCCCTATTATGACTGTTCCAGTTAGAGGCAGACCCTTGCCTCCCCCACCAAGGTCTTATGAGAGGAGACCACCGCCACCTGGTATGCGAGATTTCTCTATTGTGCTCAGTTGACTTTATTTCTCCCTACTGCATGGATGATTCATAAACACTGTTTCTGCAGTTCCTTCGTACCCCAAGAGTAGCCTGAAGAGGGATTATGGTCGACGTGATGAGCTTCCTCCTAGGGGTAGACCTGCTACTGACTATGCTCCACCTCCCAGAGTTCCTCCAGAGAGGCGTCCGTCATATAGGGAGGACTATTCCTCTCGCGGATCTGGGTACTCAGATTTGCCTAGGACATCGTCTCGCCCTGCAACAAGGAGACCTTATGTAGATGAGGGGTATGGGCAAAGGTTTGAAAGGCCCCCTCCAAGTTACCGCGAAGGACGTGGTCGGGATTATGACACTATTTCTGGGTCAAAACGCCCATATAGTTCAATGGTAAGCACATATTAGGGTTATCTATTTATATTATCTTGACACTATAATTTACTTTCTTAATTTACTCTGTTTTTTTCCTTTGCTTACATCAATACCAAGGATGATGTTCCTCCTCGGTATGCTGATGCTGGAGTACGCCAATCAAGGGCTCGTTTGGATTATGAATATGGTGGTGGCAGTTCACAATATGGGGATGCTTATAGTGACAGGTCTTTATTAGCATTCAGAGTTTAATAATTATTTTGTTTCATTTTCCCTTTCTTAATGGAATCTATCTCATGGTTTTTTAGGCTTGGGAGATCTAACATGGGATATGGTGGCAGCAGCAGAACTTCTGTTTCCAGTCAGGATTCACATGGGCTTTATAGTAGTCGGCAGGGAATGGGTTATGGAGGAGGTGCGTTTGGAAGATAGATAGGTTGTATCTCCAACATGTCACCAGTGGTGTTGGTCTTGTGTTAATGCTTTTGTCTCTTTCTATTTTGCAGGTGGTTATGGTGGTAGCGAAAGCGGGATGTATTCATCAAGCTATGGTGGGGATTATATGTCTCGTGGATCTGATGTATGCTTCTGTAACATCTGTTTATATGCCCTTTGCTGTTAACAATCATATTCTCTTGCATATATTTATTTTTGTTTGACATGGCAGGTTGGTGGTAGCTCTTACTCCTCACTGTATTCTGGTCGTGGCTTGGGTGGCAGTAGCTACATGGGCAGTGGCGGTTCCGGATCAGGTTCTGGCTCATATTATTGAGGTACGTGCGGTGCTTTTTTCTTTTTCTTCCTTTTGTCTTCCTTTTTGTTTTGTTTGCAAGGCACTTAGGTGGTTAGATATGTGGCTTCGTTTACTTTTTCAGTACCTAGGTTGGTGATAGGAATGCCATTATTTTATTCTCCTTAAGAGTTGTCCTTGGGGAAAAAAACCATTGTGGTTACTTGTGAATTTATGTGTGGCACAGATGTTAGTTGACAAAGAGGCTGCTGTAGGATGTGGATTAATTGAAGGTTATGCGGTATTATGCATACAGATATGGACAAGCTTATTGTGAAGCATAAATAGCCTCTTTTATGGTTGTGAGGAGTACTTAGCTTTGAGTTGAAGGGGATCTATTACTTCATACTATCAAGTTCTCAAGTTTGGATTCTGTCAGGTGTTATTTTTGCTGTAAGGGAACCTGAATTGTTAAGAGTTTAAACAGCATATGCTGAGTATGGTATTTTATGAATGCAAGTTTTTATTACTCCCAATCTTCATGTACGATTCCAGCTGGCGGACAGAGAAAGTATGTGAATATCTGTCTCCATGGATTTGATGACAGACAAAGTACCTTTTAATGTGGCCAGGGAACTTTGAATATGTTATTACCATGGAATCATTGGACAAGTATCAGCTAAGAGTGCTGAAGGTGTGAAAGTCTTCCTAACTCTATACATCTTCAAGACATTTGAAACCAAACCAACATCATGACCTTTGAAACCAAACCCACATCAAAGATGTCAAGAGTTATCCAGCAAAGAGAACAGTGGGTTGTTATTGTTTGCAACAGGCCAAGTATGCCTCAAAAGCTTTGTGATGATCTTCACTGCTTATGATTCCCTTGGAAACTAAATTCTCTCATTATTTGTCGAGACGTTAAGATGCCACTGGAAATTCAATAATGTCGGAAGAGGCTACTAGAATTGTTAAAAGCCTCTTCGCATTATCGTCTGTTCACCCGGTATTGCTTTTTACTTGCAGATGGTTTTTGACTTGTGTTTATGTTGGAGCATCGAGTCATTAGTTAAATCTTGTCAGATTAGTCCCTATAGTTCATATGAATATTAACTAGTCAAGGAGGCAAGTAGTTTGGGCAAAGAGGTGAACCTGCTTTATATGCATTTGTTATTCATATCCTCAAAGGTGTAGTGGCTTCTCATGTTCGATGTCAGCGTTTGGATGCTTCTAAATTGTTGTAACAAGCCTACGTATGTACGATGCTACTATCAGATGCGTCAAATGGTTCAAAGATTGGTAAATTTGATTGTAACGTCCTCACATCTTGGTATGATGTCATGGGAGTTTAAGTACGGTCTTGTTTATGGTTACGGAGTTAATCAGTTTGGTGGAAAAGATGGGAAAGAAGAAGACAACGCACAAGCTTTCTAACTTAATTGGTTTGGATTTAGAACCCTCCTATAATGACTTTAGCAGCCATTATTCAAGCAGTGAAGACTTATAGGGGCATTCTGTTACTTAAGACCGATTTGCATGGGGGATACATTTGATATGATGCAAAGAAGTTTCTAAAAAATTGGCAAATTTGGGAAGAAACTCAATTCTACTTGGCATAGAAAAGCTTAAAGTACTAAAACTGGATAACTTAAGGAGTGACCATAAACAAACTCAGATTTCCTGTTGTGGCGCTAAGGGGTAGTGCCATGTTCATAAACTCGGGTTAGCTGCCTTTGTTTGGAAGTGAGATCTACTGTGGACGTCTTCTAGTATGTCATTGCTTTAAGGCTTATGGATTTTAGAATAGTTCATGGTTGTCGGGGAATGGGCTGTTACCATTCTTTGTTTGGCTTGCAAGGTTTAGAGGGTTGAGTATGACGGATTATTTTTATTTTTATTTTTATTTTTTGCCTTGTTATCATATTGGAGAAAGTTTGAGGAATTTCAGTGCTCCTTGATGTTAGAGGGAGTTTCATCTAACTGTTATAATGAACACAATGATGGCTGCAAAACTTTCATGTAATCTCGATAAAGTGCTGTTTGCCACTGCTGATTTGTGTTTTTCAAATTCAAAGCTGTTGCATTGCCAAAAGGAGCATCTTGCTTAGATCTCCTAGCTTACTAGTAGAAGCCATCATCTTGGACTGCCATTTATTTTATGTTGAACTTCGATTATCATCGACATACATATACGTGTCTCTCATGCATTTGAATCATTAAGACTGGAAAACAAAGCAAGCTACTTGCCATTCAGGTAGTAAAAAGTCCCTTTTTTAAGTACTACTATACGAAAAGGAAAATGATAGATCTATTCCCTTTCAGCAGGATAAAGCGGGCTTTCCTCTTAAGTTTCTCCGTGTTTCAATATTTTCTCACTGTGTTTTTTTCCAAAGCTGGTTCAGAAGTTCCGTTAGTATTCAGGAGTTGAATCTGTGAACTTCCGGTGGATAGGTACAGTTTCAGTTTTCCAATAGAAAATACAAAAGCATGCTTATGGTTTGTAGTATTACTGTTCCTTCTGTTTCAGAGTCGATTACACGAGGTTAGGAAGTCCTTGGAAATTTTTTCCGTGTCGGTGTATTCAATGTTTCTCGTTTACATTGCCTCCTGATGTTATGTTCTTCTGTGCTTGTAGTGTCGAGCTTTTTAACCCTGATGTAACATGATATTTCTGTACGTTACTAAGAACATGATTTCGCAACTACTATATGCATGTAAATGGAGTATTTGAGAAATGGAAGGGAGACTGATACTATTGATTTGTGTTCTCTTTTTGTGTGGTGGATTGGAGAATATTTTTCACATATGGCTCTCATGTTTTTGCATTAGGCAGCTATATGATTTGCTTGATGTAATTTTGGATGACTAGACCTAGGCCTGTCAACGGGTCGGATATGATCTCGGATCCGAATCCGATAAGACGGGATCCGATATTCACAAATTCGAAAACGATAATCCGGATCTGGATCCAAATTTCGGATATCCGATCCGAAAATCCGATCTAGTAATTTAATTTTTTTTTTTTTATCCTTTCCAGCTAGCTTGCTTGCTTACGGTTCGGATCCGATCCGGATTTTATTACAATTTTCGGTTCCGGATTATTGGATTTGAAATATTGGATTCGGATCCGGATCAAGTCTGATCCGTTGACAGGCCTAGACAGTCTAGACCTTTCCATTGTCTTTGTAACTTTGGATTAATGAGCCGTTGTGGTAAATTTCATATCTGCATCTAACATGTTACTACTCAGAAAGTGTGATTTTACGATGAGTAGTTGTGTCTTACATTAACCCTTTCCTCTTATTGATTTTTTCAATTTTTTTGACTCTCCTCAAGAAGTTTCGAAAGTTTTTCTTTGCAAAAAAGTCTCAAAAACGACACAATAAGAGAAACAGTATTACTTTTATCTAAAGCTTAAAGACAAAAAAGTTTCAAGGAACACACCTTAAGCTGATAAAATCGAACCAATTTCGCAAAACCGTCCGCTCCTCGGCTAAGCTTGTCTTTTCTGTTTGGAACCCCAATAAATTAGATATTTTGGCGCTTGCAAACCACATTTTCTTTTTCCATCAAAGGGGAATGGCTTGGAGAAACCGTGTTCGCAAAAAACCACCATTCGCAAAAACAAGGGATAAAAAGACACAATACCCGAGTTGCATGCCATACCAACTGGCCTTACAACGGATACGGCTTTTGCTATGAGATTATTCCGAACCAATTATCTAATGGTCTTGTGGTATTGTCACGTGGTGCTTCAACAACCGTATTCACCACACATTATATTGAGCTCTACAGGAATGTGTGCTGAATACAGTGTTGGGATATGGAATAATTATTCGTTGTTTAGAGTTATACCCAGATTAACCTCTTGGGGTATATGTGATTTTTCCATCTCACCTATATCATGTGATTTTTGGACTTAATAACCATTGGTCCACACTTAGGATTTGAGCACGAGTTATTTACTAGTAGGATCTTGTTATGCAAAACTGACATCTCCTTGCGAGAGAGGTTATTATGTCAATATATCAACTAAAAAGCCAATTTAAGTCAGTTTTGATTTAAGTTAGTTTATGGAACAACGCTTAAATGTTATCAAGTGTGAACTTCTACTAAAAATACCGTTTTTCTGCTGTTGTAAAAAGTGGAAGTATGTTGTAATGTATGTGAAGAAGATAGTCTCTCATGCTAAAGAAAACAAGCCAAGATACTGAAAATACCGTTTAGACGACAGCAGGCCAAGATATCGAAAATACCGTCTGGACGACGACGAGGACCGTGGCAACTCAACCTGAATGACAATGTTGACTAGTAGTTAAGAATAGAGAGAGTACTATTCAAACATTCAAGTCAAGTCTTCAAAGTCCATCTAGTTAGGTCTTTGACGTTAACTTCAATGCAGATAATTCCTTCTTTGACTTACCATCTGATGAACCCTTCAAAAGGCTTCTCTCCCTTCTTTGCACCTCAAACCCAGTCATGACTAGCTACGGCACAAACACCATTCACCGGCCACCACCCACCACCGCTTCACCGCCTCTTTCCATCGACGCTCAACACGACGATTCGAAGTCATCCACTCGAAGGAACCGTAACAACTTCAAGCTCATATGCCCCTTCAACCTCCCCCCGACCGCAGAAGCTGCTGCCGTTCGGATCATCAGAAACCTATCCTATTTCGGATTATACTACGTAATCTTCATGTGGGTGATTCTCTTCATCGCCCTCTTACCGAAGAGAAAAGTCTCGTTGATCTTCTTGGTGGCGATGACCGTCGTGGCGTGCCTTTATTTGCTCCTACTGCGTTTGCTGCCGGATTCAGTTGTTCTTCATAAAGTCATCGACAAGAGACTGGTTTTTGCTTTGATTGTGATTGTGACCACGGTGGAGATGGTCCTGACGAGGGCGGCGATTCATTTTTTCGTGACGGTTGGGGCGGCGACCCCGGTGGTTATGGTTCATGCAGTTTTGAGGGTGAGGGATGACCTGTTTGTGAATGAGGAGGATTGTGCTGCTGGAGAGTTGGTTCCTCTTGTGCACAAGCAAACCGGGGATGTTGAATCATCTACTCCTTCGGTGTGATTACATGTTCTTTTAGGTGCAATAGACACTTGGTTTGTATCTATCGGTTAGTCTCTGTAAGAAAGTTTCGTCTTAGTGGTAGTTGAAATTGTCAAGTCGCATGCGGGCTCTCAGACAATTAACCGATTGAATTAGTCAGTACGATAGAAGTATCCTTCAGTTATGTTCTTTGTCTTTACTGTATGTAATTGGATACTTTCAGTTGTATTTGATTGTACTCGGTAGCGTTGATCTGATAAATGTTTTAATAAGTGTTCTAGCAGACCCTTCGAACATTGACTGACCCTTCAAATTTTTTATCCCTCTTCGAATTTGACATACAAGTAAAAGTTAGTAAAAGTTAACACTTTTTGACGACAAAATTGGGAGAGTTTGCTGGAATGTACTATCGAAAACTCATTCTTCGAAGTGCGAAGTGAGGTAACAAAGTACACTTTTGACGACATTTATTGTTATATCTGCATATTAATCCTTTAGGGCATTTGACGCCTGTTTATAAGCTCGAACCCAAACCTCTCTCTTAAGATAAGGCATTCAGTCTATTTTTTAATGAACTCGAGTACGAGTACAAACTAGAAGCAATTATTCAGTGGTCTTGCAGAATTCACAGCCCTACACCCTCACGCAGCGATGCTCCATCAAGTTATTAAGTAGTCTTGGGACACCATTTTTTCTTTTCGTAAACTAGTTTAAATTGAATACTTGTGGGTTCATCTCTCTCTATATATTCAAAACTGAGGGGTTCCATTTGGGATTTCCAACAGGGTAAACTTTTTCTTTTGGTTTTCATATTCTCTGTTGTAGGTATTCTTCAATCTTGGTCAGAATTCCTAGGTAAAAAAGGCTTTGCTTTTTCAGCAAAATTTAAAAAAACATAGACCATTTTAGGAAAAAGGCGCTAAAGACACAAAGGGGAAAAAAAAAAAAAATTTTTTTGAAAATGTTGGGCTGTCGATATTTTTCCATGTGGTATACCAGAAAACACCAATGAACAGTTTTTGTTGAGTTATTAATGTGGAGAGAACATCCACTCGATCAACAATGAACAACCAAATATTTCTCAATTTTCTGTTGATCGACGATGAGTATACAGTTAAGCTTAACGAAGGTGACATGTATTTTTTAATCTTCAAGAGTAGAATGGCGATTTCAATGCCGTGACAATATTTTTAATTATGTTTCTTTCTTTTTTCGAAAGTTTGTGAATATCAGGGCATTTGGGTCCTTTTACTATTTTATTTGGTTGTTGCCTAGATTTTTATTTTATTAGGTTTATGGGTCAGGTTATTTATACGATTTTTTTACAAGTTTAATTGCACTTGTCTGTTCCAAAATAAATTAGAAAATGCTCTAACCAACCCGAGCCGTCGCAGGATATTTTCAACCCATATAGTTCACTAACAACTTTGATGGGCGAACAACCCAACCCTTTAAGACATACTACAATCTCAGGTGACGAAGGCCCGAGACCAAATTTTCCCATAACTGTGGGCTCTTGAGTTGTTTTGCCCGGTAAGCTTATCTACAAGAAATTATGGTGAATTATACTATGCGATAATGATATTGCATTCATGGTATGATAACAACATTCAAGATTAATTTTTCAATTTATCAAAACAATCCCATAAAAACTAAAATGACTGAATTTAGTCGTGAAAAAATCTTCGAACCAATTTTTTTCTCATAATGTAGCCTCCTCCAACTTCAATTTCTGGCCCCACCACTGCTTGCCCGGCCCAGTGTCAAGCCCATGCCCGGTGTCATGCACATGTCGTGCCATGTCTTGCCTAGCCCAGTGTCATGCCCAAGTCATACCATGCCTTGCCTAGCTCGGTGTCAAGCACATGTCGTAAGCATACGTAGATTGAGCTATGCGAGCGGTTGTTATGACACTTTACAAGTTCTATTTTTGACATAGTAGTACATAGAAAAGTAGTCGTCAACGGGTGACTAAGTGATTCCCGCGGAGCCCTTGGGCAAGGTGTAGAGAATCATGTGTAATAATATCACACATCCTATGGTATTTTTTTTTTTATATAGATAAAGAGGTAGAAATTTCATTAAATTACCGGCCTGAGAAACAGTCAGAAGATAACCACACATCCTATGGTATTGTATATCCCACACTTTCAGCTGTGCATTTAAGCTAGATCATAAGGTTTTTCCATCGAATAGTGAATATGTTATCCCCTTTACTAAATAATCCAATTCAATTCTCATATTTGGTCAAACAAATGACCCCACATGATAATAGATACCAAAACTCCTATATGAACAGAAAAAAGTATCTTACGTTCTCTTCAAAAAAAGAGAAAAAAAAAAACAGAAAAAAGTAAATGATTTTTCTATTTTATCAAAAGCTGAAAAAAAGAAGAAGCAAAGATTCCCAAAATCCTTTAATGGTAAAAAAATGATTCATGTAGTTGACCCCAATTTGCGATCGCTTCTAGTCGTGAGCTGTCTTAAAAAAAAAAAAAAATTGTAGTCGTCCCAGTTAAGACATAAAGCTCGATTTGATTTGGTTTGTTTCGGTTTTTGTAAAGGGAGAACTAGTCCTCTTAGAATTTTCACTGGTTTTTGTGAAACAACACGGCAAAGGGAGAACTAGCCGTCATAGAATTTTCACTTCTCTTTGCGTAGACTCACTGAAAGCTCTTAAATCAAAGTGGAAACTTCCTCTCACTTCTCACTTCCAGGTTGAAGAATTGGCTTGTCTTTCCAATATAAAAACCTCCTCAATACACACTCTTTATTTGGGTGTACCATATGCACCTATTGTATGGTCCAGATTGTGTCACCTCATTGACAATCGTAACATTTTTTAGTTTTTCGTAACTTTTCAGCAATATGATTCGTAACATTTTCTATGATTCGTAACATTTTGGTGTGTCTCGTAACTTTTGCAAAAAAAATTCATAACCTTTACAAAAAATCCGTAACTTTTTCAAAAAATTCGTGACTTTTCCCAAAAAATCGTAACTTTTACATGGGTGTGCATTATACATACTCAAATAAGGGGTGTGTATTGTAGCCTTTTCCATTATTAAGGCCATTGATCAACAATTGTGCAAGCAGAAATATTACTATATTGACGCCATTGATCAACAATTATGGCCAACCCACCTGAAAATACCAGCAAAAACTGGTTCAAGTACTTCCAGTATCAGGAAGGCAGGGACACCCCTGCCGACGCCCGAAACATTCTGCTGATTGTAGCCGCCCTTATCGCTACGGTGACCTTCCAAGCCGGTGTTGCTCCTCCAGGCGGTGTGTGGCAAGAAGGACCAAGGGCAGGAAAGGCAATTTATGCAGCAGAAAAAGAAGCCTTCTATGTGTTCTTGATCTCCAACACCTTGGCTCTTTCATCGTCGATCCTCGTCATCATCTCACTTACAATTTCGTTCCCTTTCCGGCTTGAAATAGTTGTCGCCATGGTGTCAATGATCGTAACCTATGGTTCTGCAATTTTCGCTGTCACACCGGGTGATTCAGGGAGATTTCGATACGTTCTATTTGTAGCTTCGGGGCCTTTTGTTGTCAGATGTTTGATTCAGATCTTCAGGGCATTTCAAACAATGCCTGCCTATGATAGAATAGTGAAATATGTGTCCAAAGTTAGGGCACGGATGTAGGAGAAGAATTTGGGTACGGAGAGGGTACCATGTGATACCCTCTCGGCACATTCGGACCATCCGAAAATGCAACCGACGGTCTGAATTGCAAGTGCCGTCCGGATTTAAAAAAAAAAAGGAAAAGAAAATAAAAAATGTCCGGGATGAACTGCACCGGTACCAAGTCACCCATGCCCTATTCGCCCCCGAAATTTTCTCCGGATGCAGGGGTACGGAAAAATGCTTGTGTCCATTTCAAATTCTTTGTAATTTTTAGCTACTTTGAACTTCTGTGTCTTCAAATATCATAAAAATGTGAAAGTTCTTTTCTGGAATATTCCAATCCATAGACTGACAGGATGCTTACAAGTATGAAACTTCCTGATCGTGTCGTTTCCGTATCAAAAATAATTTTATAAAATGAAACAATTACTACTAGTCAAATGAATAGTCGTAAATATTCCGAGTATCACTCCTCAGGGATTAAAAGGCTAAATTGCAAATGTTTCAATCGATTTCTAAATTAATTCGATAAAAAGAGGTTTTGGTTTGATTTCCTAAAATTGTGAAAGCTAAATTAAAATTAAGCAATTAAAAAGTGAAAAGATTCGATAAGAGAAAAGTCTAGGGTTTTGAATCCACTTGACCCTTTATAACCTAGATTTATTACGATTGAGGATTTCTTATTCGGATTTACCGGATACTGTTAGGGTTCGCTGCCCGTGCGATATCTTCTAAAAATATTCGTATATCATTAAGCGGCGAAGATTATCTCCGGTTAGCACGAATCGTCTTACTAATATGATCTGTCTCTATGGCACGGGCCGGCTAATAACACGACGCGTCTTACGATAGTATAATCTATCACAGTTAATTACCACGAATTCAATTAAAACCGTTGCATGAAAAAGTATTTGAAACCGCGGATATCAAACACACAATTATATGAGAAAAATTAAACCAATTTCATAACATGAAATCATCTAGTTCACACAACCAAATCCGAATAATTAAATCCAGCAAAAGTAATAAAAACTACTTCCTCCGTTCCAAATTAAGAGTCCACTACGAAAAGTCGTGCCATTTTTCAAATCAAAAGATGAAGTACTTCCGTGTATCATTTTTTGAATTTTTTCGCACCAAATTAATTTGGTGCGAAAAAATTCAAGAAATGATATATGGAAGTACTTTATTTTTTTATTTGAAAAATGGTAAGAGAGAGAAAGTGGGGCTCTTATTTAGGAACGGAGGGAGTACGTTACTCGGAGTACAAGCTTCATCTACGCCCTAGAAAGGGGAGTTAGCCGGACATCGTCGTGGAAGACATTGAGATGCTAACGAACAGAAACATGGATCGACTAGTAGTGCTGTTCAAGATAAGTTAGGGTGATTTCTCCATCCTGGGTTGTAAGTGTTGGAAAATAGATCATTTCCTGGTCTAGGGAATCCCTGAGCCAAATTGACTTGCTCTTGGACATACTCTAGATACTAAGAAGCAATGGGACAATCACTCATTGAGTGACATGGACTAGAGCATAAGGCACATGCCTCTTGGAAAACATTACGCTGAGAAGAAGTAGAAGGGACTTGACCAACTGAGAGTAGCTGGTCAAGTTTACAGTCAAAACGGCCACTTGATCAGAAAGATCATTGGATTGTTTAATCTCATAGACTCCCCTTTGTGAACTAGGTGAGGGTCTCTCAGTAGAGGCAGAAGCATGGTGTTGGGAATTTTCACTGAGGTTGTCAAACAATTCCCATGCTTCGTTTCCATTTTTCAACATGAATGTGCCACTACAAGAGACGTCAACCATCTAACGGTTACATTCACTTAAGCCATCATAAAAACATTGGACAAGTTGCTACTTTGGCACTACCTGATGGGGGCACCGGCTAATGATGTCTCGAAACCTTTCCCAGGTTTCATGGAATTGCTCAGTTTCATGTTGAGAGAAAGTGGTGATGTCTCTCCTGATTTTATTTGTTTTGCCTATGGGAAAGTACTTTTTGAGAAACTCTTGTTGCATTTGTGCCCATGTAGAGATAGTGCATGCTTCCAAGGAATTGAGCCAATGTTTGGCTTTATCCTTAAGTGAAGAAGGGAAAAGCCCCAGCCTAAGAGCATCATCAGTGAAGTTTGAGATTTTTAAGGTGGAGCAGATTTCTAGGAATTCATCCAAGTGTTTGTATGGGTCCTCATTATTAAGTCCATAGAATGATGGGAGCATCTGAATAATGTTGGACATAATCTCATATTGAGTTGCCTAGACATCGAGCAATCGAATGCAGGAGGATGATGCGTATACTGAGGGAATAAAGTACTCCCTCAATTGCTTAGTGAGTGGCTGGTCATTAGGATCTCCTTCTAAGGCCATTGGTTCAGGTGGTTCTACGAGATCCCTAATGCGATTTTTGGCTCGAATCTTCCTAGCAGTTTTCTCTAACTCAAAGTCAATGAGAAGTAACTTAGGAGTAACGGATCGAAGCCCGTGTATAAAATATAAAACACACAAACTCTAAAGACTCTCCTAATTTTTTTTGCGAAGGAACAGGTGATGAAATCCCGAGACTCTTTTTAGAGCTAATTGAACTTAAAAACCCGTAAAAATGCGTAAAATGGATTTATTAGTAAAGTGGGAGTACGAGTGTCGAACCACAGGGACTAGCTGTTACTTTCAACTTAAAAACTGATTTCCAAAGCAACTTAAAGGTGAAGATTTTGTGATTTTAATTTAGAGGTAATTGAATTGAAAAGAGAATTTAGATTTTCTGTTTTTTTAACAAATGAGAGGAAGCTTATGGTACCGGTTTCACCACTAACTTCGCATTCAATAGTCTAATTATTTTGTAACAATCTCGTGACTACACCAATTAATGTGGTAGTGAACTCCCAGCTACAAGCTGAAGTACTATCGTCTAGAAATTCAAATATAAGTGAGCTAAAAATAAACCATCTTAGATGGGCACGGCCTTTCTACACTAAACTAGGGTCATAGGCACAACCCGTCTCATCTCAAGCAAGGCATAATTTTAACTCACTTAATATTTGGTAGCTTGAAAACAATTGTATAACCGTCGTATTGTTAATCACTGAAAATAAATATAGCATACACTGAATTTTACAATGAAATTTATTTGAAACAAAGTCTGGATTATACAATCACCATATTTTATTGGTCAAGCCACTAAATATTACAAAAGAAAATAAAATTTAGTTACAAAGTTAGGGCTCACCAATACCCTAAGAAAGGATTTAGCCGGCCATGGAGCAACTGATTAGAGCCATGAAAATGGCAGGAGAGTCTTCTGGTTCTGTTTCAATTCACTCTGTCGTCTCTCCTTTTTTTTTTTTCTCTATCAATCTCTCCCAAAAAATCCCCTTTTCAATGCAGCTGAGCTGCTCTTCTTGGACAGAGGGGAAGACAGAAGCAATTACTTCCCTCCTGCCATTTTAGACTTTACGTAACCAATATATAACTGAATCCTCCCACCAGATTATCCCTTTGGATAATCCACCAATTTGCTATACTGGGATTATTTGCACAGGGATTGATTAATTAATTGGTGGGCCACTGAGATTTCCTTTTGTTGAAAATCAATTGTAGAGCTCCACTAAGATTTGAATAACCAGCTTCATTCACCGGGTCTGCAATCACCTCGACTAATTTTCGAAATAGAGTTCGATCTCAGTCAAACTTCTTTTTTTAATGCCCGGAATAATTTGGTATGATGCATGTAATTAATGCACTTGACATGTGAATCGTAGGACAAAATCTGATGTCAAAATGACTCTGCATTATTTTAATTCACAATTCCCAGCCGCCCATATGCATTCATTTTCTTATTCAAATGGTGATGACACTGATGGGGCAGGAAAGATTATCCAGCGTTGTGTGCTCATGCCACACAACTCTCTTGATTTAAGGCCAAATGTGGTATCTTGCCCTTGGAACCTACAAATACAAAAATAGAACAAAGACATTAAATAATAATAATAAAGAACATAACAAATGTAAATTAGGCGGCCCAAATGCATACATTTCGGCACTTACATTTTGCTAGTCGTCAAGCAAAACAAAAAGAAAAACAAGACAAACTACACTAATATATATCCTGTGTCGGAGGATCAACGATTGCATTTAGCATATGCAACAAACCTTATAAATCCCTAGGCGGCCCTAGTAGGATGAATGAAGTCTCGTGAGACATTTCAGCAATGATTACCCACAAAACCTAAGAAATCGGATACTTTAAATGCAAGTTATATCCAACCGGCAACCTCTCATAGTACCACAATATTGGCCCTAGCAAGTCGAAGGTAAGATACTTCATTCACACAAAGAGTTAAACAAGTGAACTCCTTATCCAAATTTAGCACAAAAATCAATCCTCTTACCTACAGTCGGATAGATAATTCTCACGTGGCATGCGTGTAAGTGAAAACCACACATAAACATTCACTAATCTTGCAAACAGTTCACACACCACTAATAGCTCGGTATTTCTTTAAACACACCCCTTTCCTCTATTCAAATGAGTCATTTTTTTCCTTTTTCAAAAGCTGCAAAAAAGAAGCAACAAAGATCCCAAAATTCTTTTAATGGTAAAAAAAGGAGTTCATGTAGTTCGACCCCAATTTGCGATCACTTCCAGTCGTGAGCTGTCTTCCAAAAAAAAAAAAAATGTAGCCGACCCAATTTGATTAAGACATTAAGCTCGATTTGATTTGGTTTGTTTCGGTTTTCGTAAGTGGCAAAGGGAAAACTTTTTAGAATTTTCACTGGTTTTAGTGAAACAACATGGCAAAAGGGAGAAGCAGCCGTCTTAGAATTTTCACTGGTTTTAGTGAAACAACGGCAAAAGGGAGAACTAGCCGTCTTTGAATTTTCACCTCTCTTTGCATAGACTCACTGAAAGCTCTTTCAATCAAATTGGAAACTTCCTCTCACTTCTCACCTCCATGTTTGTCTTTCCATTATAAAAACCTCCTCATGTGCAAGAAGAAATATCATTAAGGCCATTGATAAACAATTGTGCAAGCAGAAATATTATAGTGAGGTCATTGATCAACAATTATGGCCAACCCACCTAAAACTACTGGCAAAAACTGGTTCAAGTACTTCCAGTATCAGGAAGGCAGGGACACCCCTGCCGACGCCCGAAACATTCTGCTGATTGTTGCTGCCCTTATCGCGACGGTGACCTTCCAAGCCGGTGTTGCTCCTCCGGGCGGTGTTTGGCAAGAAGGACTAAGGGCAGGAAAGGCAATTTATGCATCAAAAAAAGTAGCCTTCTATGTGTTCTTGATCTCCAACACCTTGGCTCTTTCATCGTCGATCCTAGTCATCATCTCACTTACAATTACGTTCCCTTTCCGGCTTGAAATAGTTGTCGCCATGGTGTCGATGATCGTAACCTATGGTTCTGCAATTTTCGCTGTCACACCGGGTGAATCAGGGAGATTTCGATACGTTCTATTTGTAGCTTTGGGGCCCTTTGTTTTCAGATGTTTGATTCAGATCTTCAGGGCATTTCAAACAATGCCTGCCTATGATAGAATAGTGAAAGAACGGATGCAGGAGAAGAATTTGGGTACGGAGAGGGTTACCACGTGATACCCTCTCGGCGCATCCGGACCGTCCAAAAATGCAACCGACAGTCTGAATCAAAGTTGCTGTCCAGATTTTTTTTAAAAAAATAAAATAAAATAAAAAGTGTGCTTTAATCCAGACCGTCCTTTGCATTTTTGCCTCGTCACCCATACCTTATTTGCCCCCAAAATTTTCTCCACATGCAGGGATATGGAAAATGTTTGTGTCCATTGCAAATTCTAGGCACTTAGAAAGTTCCAGAAACTTGTAATTTTTTGCTACTTTGAACTTCTTTGTCTTCAAATGTTATAAATATTTGAGAATTCTTTTCTGGACTATTACAATCCATAGACCGACAGAAAACTTACAATTATAAAAACTTCCTCTCCGGATTCATTTTTGCGACTATCATTCAATTTACGATCGCTTCCCGTCGTGAGCTGTCTTCAAATTAGCCCTACGCGTGTCTTGATCACCGCATAAGTTTCAAAGAGCGACGTATAAATAACGACGATGTTCGGTAAAGCCTAGTGAGCTTATATTTTGTAGGGTCTTTGTAAACCCTCATGTCTAATATCTTCTTCTTGTGTCCGACACAACCCTACAACCATGATCGGCATTTTTCCTCAACAGAAGTCACCCGGACCTTTGAAAATAACAGTAGCGATATAAAGAAAAACCACAGGAGCCAAACTACGACCTAGAATAAACCCAAAATTCAGCAGTAAACTGCTACGCAGATTCATTTACTGTCAACAAATTTCAGCATCATTTTCAATTAGTTAGAAAATTTAATCGCCAGATGAAGAAAGAGAGCACAAAAAGTAACAACAGTCCATTTAAGATAAAGAGGGATCTTAAACTAATTTTAGGTAGGGATTTTGGAATAATTCCAGTAAGACCAAGAAAACCCCTTTCTACTCTGGTAAAAATTGAATTTCGATTTGGCCAATATAATCCTTTTTGAATCCTTTTTACCATGGTGGCAATCATTACCTAGTTAGTTTTGCTTATGCATTGGGGTCGTAACCAGTAATCAATTTGATTTGAGGAACTCAATAATGAGAGAGAGAGAGAGAGAGAGAGGAGAGAAGATGAAAAGATTGATGCGGTCAAGCACATATTGTGTTTGGTTTGGTTTTGAGTTTTGATTTTTGTAATAATTAGAGGAAGAAATAGGGATAATAATTAAAAAATAAGTATTAATGATTGGAGAGAGATAGAGAGAAAAATAAAAATAATATTTAAAAATAGGGGTAATAATTGAATAATAATTGAGAAAACCGGTTCTTAAGAACCAAACCAAACAAGGTGTTTTTTGTTTGACACTTCTGCTTGGAGTCTTGTACAATCTTTTTTTGATAACCAGTCCTGTACAACACGAGAGCTTGGTAATAGGGATAAACCGTAAATCCAGACATCTCGAGCTCAAAATTCGGGAAGAGGCCTGAAAAACTTCAATAATGCTAGGTACCCAACCCATTACCCCCGAAATTACCCAACCCACACACTTAGCAGTGCTCGAAAAACTTCTCTCGTGAATTTCCTAGGATCAACGTGGATGGCCTATCTTTGACCCGACCGTAAAGGCGATTAATCGAGGTGTGCGAAAGCTGACCCCAGATACCCTTGACCGCCAAACGACAAAAGTTAGTGTTGGGACCTCATATTCACTAACAGCAGCACAAACGAATACTCCTTCCCACTTCCAGCTTCCAGGAACTTTATATGCAGAAGGCAGAAGACTTCATTGACCATAAAAAAAATACTTCCAAGCTTTGTCATTCGAATAAATACCTCCTCGTAGGCAAGCATAAATATTAAGCCCATTGATCCACTAATATGGCCAACCCACCTGAAAATACTGGCAAAAACTGGTTCAAGTACTTCCAGTATCAGAAAGGCAAGGACTCCCCCGGCAATGCCCGAAACATTCTGCTGATTGTTGCCGCCCTTGTCGCGACGGTGACCTTCCAAGCCAGTGTTTCTCCTCCAGGTGGCGTTTGGCAAGAAGGAAGAAGGGTAGGAAAGGCAATTTATGCAGCAGATAGAGAAGCCTTTTTTGAGTTCTTGACTTTCAACACTTTGTAGGGTACCCTAGAATTTAGGCACTTTCATAGAGTACTCTAGGATTTTAGGCATTTTCATAGGATACCCTAGTCGTAGGGTGCCCTAGAGTTTAGGTTTAGGGCTCACTTTCCTATTATAGGGTTTTAGAGGTTTAGGCACTTTCAAATGGTATCGCTTTGACTTGATGGGAAATTTTCAGAGTTAAGCTTGACCTGATGGTAATTATGGAATCCAAAGATGACCTGATGGTTTTACGTGGGCTCTTGAGTTGTTATGCCTACACAGTAAGCTTATCTACGAGTGTCGAGCAACGAAATTTCTAGCTAACACTTTCCACTAAGGCCAAGTTTCGTCACTGTTTAAGTCAATAAAACTGTAGAAATAAAGGATCCTTTTCACATACATAATATTCAATGATTCCAAAGGCTCATGCCTATTGTGCAACGATATCTAAAGCATTTCCAGAAGTATTTTTAATCACTGATCATTTTTCTATAGAAATACTACGTTTGTATTTTTCAATATTATTTCTTCAATTTCAAAATATGTGTACAAAAAACTTGCAAATTCAACAATCATGCCAATGTCGAAATGGAGGGAGAAAAGGAGCAACTCCGTTTCCTGTTTTCCGGTTCGGCAGCACCCCCTTTATACTAGCCTTAGATCCTTCCTGTTAATACAAGTGAAAACAATATAAGTGAGCTAAAAATAAACCATCTTAGATGGGCACGGCCTTTCTATGCTAAACTAGGGTTATAGGCACAGCCCATCTCATCTCAAGCAAGGCATCAAGGGCACTTAAATTATTATCCTTTTATCCACTAAGAATTAGAAAATCATTCTGAGCATTTTAAGGAGTTATGTTTCCATCCCAAGATTCAAATAATCCCTAAATTGTCCTTTATATATATAACATATTAATGAATTGAGGACTAAATTAAAAGTTGCATATAGGAGTGGAAGAAAGTGGACCAATTTCTAAATTATGAGATCCTCCACTGCAATTACGTGATTTGGGGATAAAACCCAATCCCTAAAATCATGCTCCTTCAAACGGAATTCCCATTTAACACCAAAAATCCCAAATCAGTTTTCATCCATTCCAACATCCGTGGCGTTAAACTCAATCACTAACTCGATTCCTTGAATTTACGGATAAACCACATCCCCATATTTACGGTAACTTCCTTGTTCCATTATAAAAACTAGAACCTCATTTCTACAATGGTTGAAATTGGGGACGAAATCTTTTCGGATGAAATCAGCATCGAGGTGGTCCCAACTCGACATCCCAAAAATTCAATCCTCGTGGTCCCATTGCCGGCGACAATCCTCCCTCCTATCTAAATCGGTGTCGTCTCTTTGCTGTACCAAATCTTTCGTCTTCGCCTTCCGAAATCGTCGTCTCAAATCAAGATCCATCAATGTCCACCGTCGCCGCAACCCATTGCCGGTCACTCCTATCTCTCTTCGTTGGCGCAAACCAATTTTTTTTTTCAAGATTTAATTAAGAAATTAAAGGAAGACATTTATTTACTTTTAGGATTCTACATTTTGTGCATTTTGAATCTCTTTTGGATGATGAAGCTTGGCTTTCAATCACAATGGAGGTTATGCTAATTTTTCAGTGCTAGCAGATCGGTGGACTGAAGAACAAATCTTAGTATCAGGCATTCTTTCCTTAATTTTGCACCGTTCCATGAATCAAGCACTAGTCGAAACTGTTTTTTTTAATTTTTATCATGATTACTGAAAGATATGGTGGATATACAATTTTTACCATGATCATGAAACTTTGGTCATCTATTTTATTTTTTTTCTTACCATGATTATTGAAAGAAGTTGTGGATCAAACTTCGGTGGCCTTTTTTTTTTTTTTTTACCATGATGGAAATAAGTAAACGCCAAAAAACATAGTAGAGTTTTAAAGTCAAACAATCAATGTGATCCACCACCCAAAAATTATGGTAAAAAATAAATTACATGCCAGTAAACATGGTAAATTAAAAAATAAATGGATTAATTTGACTTACATATCTCATCCAATAATCATGGTAAAAATAAACAACAAATATGGTTAAATTTAGTTCTTCAAAAGTTGATACATCACTAAGAAAAGATGGTAAAAATAAGTAAACGCCAAAAAACATAGTAGAGTTTTAAAGTCAAACAATCAATGTGATCCACCACCTAAAAATTATGGTAAAAGATAAATTACATGCCAGTAAATATGGTAAATTAAAAAATAAATGGATTAATTTGACTTACAAATATCATCCAATAATCATGGTAAAAATAAACAGCAAATATGGTTAAATTTAGTTCTTCAAAAGTTTACCATGATTATCGATGGAAGTTTCGATGGCAAATTAAACAAAAAGAATTTTGCGTTAGTTTCAAGAAGAAGATAACAAAGATTATTATTATTTTTTATCCGAGATAACAAAGATTTGAACTTCTTCCCTTTTCATTTTCAAATAATCAACCAAATCCCACCTAATTAGGAAACTATATCCCACCTAATTAGGCAACAAAATATACATATTCATATTTATCACTAAATAAGGGTAGATAAGGTATTTTACAATTGAAAAGGATGAAAACATAACTTCGTAAAACAAGGGGGATGAAAATCTAAATAGTGTCCAAAAAACGGATGATTATTTAATTACCTCCTTAATATGGGGTAGCTTGAAAACAATTGTATAACCGTTGTATTTTTAATCACAGAAAATAAATACATAATTTTAACTCACTTAAATAAATTGAATCCTCCCACCAGATTATCCCTTTGAATAATCAACCAATTTGCTATACTGAGATTGTTTGCACATGGGATTGATTAATCAATGGGTGAGCCACTGAGATTTCCTTTCGTTGACAATCAATTGCAGAGCTCCACTGAGATTTGAATAACCAGCTCCATCGGGTCTGCGATCACCTCGACTAATTTTCGAAACGGAGTCCGATCGGGGCTCGGGATCAATCAAACTTCTTATTTTAATGCCCGGAATAATTTGGTATGATGCATGTAATTAATGCACTTGACATGTGAAT
The DNA here is from genome assembly GCA_020921065.1 of Vaccinium darrowii. Classification (NCBI taxonomy): domain Eukaryota; kingdom Viridiplantae; phylum Streptophyta; class Magnoliopsida; order Ericales; family Ericaceae; genus Vaccinium; species Vaccinium darrowii. The sequence goes on from CM037157.1 coordinate 22,895,107, forward strand.
CGTAGGCAAAATCTAATGTCAAAATGACACCGCATTATTTTAATTCACAATTCCCAGCCGCCCACGTGCATTCATTTTCTTATTCAATTGGTGATGACACTGATGGGGCAGGAAAGATTATCTAGCGTTGTGTGCTCATGCCACGCAACTCTCTTGATTTAAGGCCAAATGTGGTATCCTGTCCTCGGACCTACAAATACAAAAATACAACAGACAGTAAATAATAATAATAATAAAGAACATAACAAATGTAAATTAGGCGGCCCAAATGTATACATTTCGGCACTTATCACACCTCCCAACTTACATTTTGCTAGTCCTCGAGCAAAACAAAAAGAAAAACAAGACAAACTAAACTAATATATATCCTGTGTCGGAGGATCAACACGATTGCATTTAGCATATGCAACAAGCCTTTTAAACCCTAGGCAGCCCTAGTAGAACGAGTGAAGTCTCGTGAAGGTTTTCAGCAGTTATTACCCACAAAACACTAAGAAATCGGATACTTTAAATGCAAGTTATATCCAACCGGCAACCTCTCATAGTACCACAATATCGGCCCAAGCAAGTCAAAGGCAAGATACTTCATTCATACAAAGAGTTAAACATGTGAACTCCTTATCCAAATTTAGCACAAAAATCAATCCTCTTACCTACAATCGGATAGAGAATTCTCACGTGGCATGCGTGTAAGTGGAAACCACACATAAACATTCACAAATCTTGCAAACAGTTCACACATCACTGATAGCACGGTATTTCTTTAAGCACACTCCTTTTCTCTATTCAAATGAGTCATTTTTTTCGTTTTTCATTTTTTTTATATGGTTGTGCAATGACTGGCCTAGTGTCAGGCCCATGCCCGGTGTCATACACATCTCGTGCCATGCCTTACCTAACCCAATGTCTTGACATAGTAGTACTTAGAAAAGTAGTCGTCAACGGGTGACTAAGTGATCCCCGCACATTCAGTTTCAGATGTGCATTTAAGTTAGATCATAAGGTTTTTTCATCGAATAGTGAATATGTTATCCCCTTCGATTCTCATATTTGGTCAAACAAAAGACCCCACATGATAATAGATACCAAAAACTCCTATAGGAACAGAAAAAGGTAAATGATTTTTCTATTTATCAAAAGCTGAAAAAAGAAGAAGCAAAGATCCCAAAAATCCTTTAATGGTAAAAAAAGGGGTTCATGTAGTTCAACCCCAATTTGCGATCGCTTCCAGTCGTGAGCTGTCTTGAAATATATATATATATATATATATATATATATATATATATATATATATATATATATATAGTCGACCTAATTTGATTAAGACATTAAGCTCGATTTGATTTGGTTTGTTTCGGTTTTCGTAAGTGGCAAAGGGAAAACTTTTTAGAATTTTCGCTGGTTTTAGTGGAACAACATGGCAAAAGGGAGAAGCAGCCGTCTTAGAATTTTCACTGGTTTTAGTGAAACAACGGCAAAAGGGAGAACTAGCCGTCTTTGAATTTTCACCTCTCTTTGCATAGACTCACTGAAAGCTCTTTCAATCAAATTGGAAACTTCCTCTCACTTCTCACCTCCATGTTTGTCTTTCCATTATAAAAACCTCCTCATGTGCAAGAAGAAATATCATTAAGGCCATTGATAAACAATTGTGCAAGCAGAAATATTATAGTGAGGTCATTGATCAACAATTATGGCCAACCCACCTAAAACTACTGGCAAAAACTGGTTCAAGTACTTCCAGTATCAGGAAGGCAGGGACACCCCTGCCGACGCCCGAAACATTCTGCTGATTGTTGCTGCCCTTATCGCGACGGTGACCTTCCAAGCCGGTGTTGCTCCTCCGGGCGGTGTTTGGCAAGAAGGACTAAGGGCAGGAAAGGCAATTTATGCATCAAAAAAAGTAGCCTTCTATGTGTTCTTGATCTCCAACACCTTGGCTCTTTCATCGTCGATCCTAGTCATCATCTCACTTACAATTACGTTCCCTTTCCGGCTTGAAATAGTTGTCGCCATGGTGTCGATGATCGTAACCTATGGTTCTGCAATTTTCGCTGTCACACCGGGTGAATCAGGGAGATTTCGATACGTTCTATTTGTAGCTTTGGGGCCCTTTGTTTTCAGATGTTTGATTCAGATCTTCAGGGCATTTCAAACAATGCCTGCCTATGAAAGAATAGTGAAAGAACGGATGCAGGAGAAGAATTTGGGTACGGAGAGGGTTACCACGTGATACCCTCTCGGCGCATGCGGACCGTCCAAAAATGCAACCGATAGTCTGAATCAAAGTTGCTGTCCAGATTTTTTTAAAAAAAATAAAATAAAATAAAAAGTGTGCTTTAATCCAGACCGTCCTTTGCATTTTTTGCCTCGTCACCCATACCTTATTTGCCCCCAAAATTTTCTCCACATGCAGGGATATGGAAAATGTTTGTGTCCGTTGCAAATTCTAGGCACTTAGAAAGTTCCAGAAACTTGTAATTTTTTGCTACTTTGAACTTCTTTGTCTTCAAATGTTATAAATATTTGAGAATTCTTTTCTGGACTATTACAATCCATAGACCGACAGAAAACTTACAATTATAAAAACTTCCTCTCCGGATTCATTTTTGCGACTATCATTCAATTTACGATCGCTTCCCGTCGTGAGCTGTCTTCAAATTAGCCCTACGCATGTCTTGATCACCGCATAAGTTTCAAAGAGCGACGTATAAATAATGACGATGTTCGGTAAAGCCTAGTGAGCTTATATTTTGTAGGGTCTTTGTAAACCCTTATGTCTAATATCTTCTTCTTGTGTCCGACACAACCCTACAACCATGATCGGCATTTTTCCCTAGCAGAAGTCACCCGGACCTTTGAAAATAACAGTAGCGATATAAAGAAAAACCACAGGAGCCAAACTACGACCTAGAATAAACCCAAAATTCAGCAGTAAACTGCTACGCAGATTCATTTACTGTCAACAAATTTCAGCATCATTTTCAATTAGTTAGAAAATTTAATCGCCAGATGAAGAAAGAGAGCACAAAAAGTAACAACAGTCCATTTAAGATAAAGAGGGATCTTAAACTAATTTTAGGTAGGGATTTTGGAATAATTCCAGTAAGACCAAGAAAACCCCTTTCTACTCTGGTAAAAATTGAATTTCGATTTGGCCAATATAATCCTTTTTGAATCCTTTTTACCATGGTGGCAATCATTACCTAGTAAGTTTTACTTATGCATTAGGGTCGTAATCAGTAATCAATTTGATTTGAGGAACTCAATAATGAGAGAGAGAGAGAGAGAGAGAGAGAGGAGAAGATGAAAAGATTGATGAGGTCAAGCACATATTGTGTTTGGTTTGGTTTTGAGTTTTGATTTTTGTAATAATTAGAGGAAGAAATAGGGATAATAATTAAAAAAGTAGGTATTAATGATTGGAGAGAGATAGAGAGAAAAATAAAAATAAAATTTAAAAATAGGGGTAATAAATGAATAATAATTGAGAAAACCGGTTCTTAAGAACCAAACCAAACAAGGTGTTTTTTGTCTGACACTTCTGCTTGGAGTCTTGTACAATCTTTTTTTGATAACCAGTCCTGTACAACACGAGAGCTTGGTAATAGGGATAAACCGTAAATCCAGACATCTCGAGCTCAAAATTCGGGAAGAGGCCTGAAAAACTTCAATAATGCTAGGTACCCAACCCATTACCCCCGAAATTACCCAACCCACACACTTAGCAGTGCTCGAAAAACTTCTCTCGTGAATTTCCTAGGATCAACGTGGATGGCCTATCTTTGACCCGACCGTAAAGGCGATTAATCGAGGTGTGCGAAAGCTGACCCCAGATACCCTTGACCGCCAAACGACAAAAGTTAGTGTTGGGACCTCATATTCACTAACAGCAGCACAAACGAATACTCCTTCCCACTTCCAGCTTCCAGGATCTTTATATGCAGAAGGCAGAAGACTTCATTGACCATAAAAAACTACTTCCAAGCTTTGTCATTCGAATAAATACCTCCTCGTAGGCAAGCATAAATATTAAGCCCATTGATCCACTAATATGGCCAACCCACCTGAAAATACTGGCAAAAACTGGTTCAAGTACTTCCAGTATCAGAAAGGCAAGGACTCCCCCGGCAATGCCCGAAACATTCTGCTGATTGTTGCCGCCCTTGTCGCGACAGTGACCTTCCAAGCCAGTGTTTCTCCTCCAGGTGGCGTTTGGCAAGAAGGAAGAAGGGTAGGAAAGGCAATTTATGCAGCAGATAGAGAAGCCTTTTTTGAGTGCTTGACTTTCAACACTTCGTAGGGTATCGTAGAATTTAGGCATTTTCATAGAGTACTCTAGGATTTTAGGCATTTTCATAGGATACCCTAGTCGTAGGGTACCCTAGAGTTTAGGTTTAGGGCTCACTTTCCTATTATAGGATTTTAGTGGTTTAGGCACTTTCAAATGGTATCGCTTTGACTTGATAGGAAATTTTCAGAGTTAAGCTTGACCTGATGGTAATTATGGGATCCAAAGATGACCTGATGATTTTATGTGGGCTCTCGAGTTGTTATGCCTACACAGTAAGCTTATCTACGAGTGTCGAGCAACGAAATTTCTAGCTAACACTTTCCACTAAGGCCAAGTTTCGTCACTGTTTAAATCAATAAAACTGTAGAAATAAAGGAGCCTTTTCACATACATAATATTCAATGATTCCAAAGGCTCATGCCTATTGTGCAACGATATCTAAAGCATTTCCAAAGGTATTTTTAATCACTGATCATTTTTCTATAGAAATACTACGTTTGTATTTTTCAATATTATTTCTTCAATTTCAAAATATGTGTACAAAAAACTTGCAAATTCAACAATCATGCCAATGTCGAAATGGAGGGAGAAAAGGAGCAACTCCGTTTCCTGTTTTCCGGTTGGGCAGCACCCCCTTTATACTAGCCTTAGATCCTTCCTCTTTTTTTTTTTTTTTTTTTTGAAAATGGCAAGATATATTATAAATGACTTAAGACAAATCTTTTAACAATATAGGTTCTAAGTTGGGCGGAATACAACCCATAAAGCAAAGTAAGTTCCTATTTTGACAATTTGATGCTATCCAATGTGCTGCCAAATTAGTGTTCCTCCTACACCACCTAAAAATCCATCGCCTATTCTTTGCCCAAGACTTGATATCATCAACAATGGCCGAGATAGCCCAGGGACAATCAGAGTGTGCATTTGTCATGTAATGCACCAGGTTCTTGCAATTGGTGTCAAAGACTACGGACTCAAGGTTTTCCTCCATTGCCACAGAGCACGCAATCCGTAACGCCCAAGCTTCTATAGAAAGTGCCGACTCAACCAAAACTTTGCCACACCGCCACCATCGAGCTGATCCACCACTATCTCTAGCAATGATGCCAAAGGCAGCCAAGCTGCGGGAGGATGTAAAAGCTCCATCAGAGTTAATTTTGATCCAAGAAGCTGGGGGAGGTTCCCACTTCTCTGGTTCCACCTGAGCCCTGAAAGGGCTAGGATGCTTAGTGAGAATAGCCGCCAAGTAATCCCGCTTCATAACCATAGCCTGTTCAATAACCTCGCAAGGATCTGGAAGCTTATGATTAAACACAAGGTTATTTCTTCCCTTCCAAATAGCCCAACAAGTTTGAAAAATAAACCATCTTAGATGGGCACCGCCTTTCTACGCTAAACTAGGGTTATAGGCACAGCCCATCTCATCTCAAGCAAGGCATAATTTTAACTCACTTAATATTTGGTAGCTTGAAAACAATTGTATAACCGTTGTATTTTTAATCACAGAAAATAAATACATAATTTTAACTCACTTAATAAACTGAATCCTCCCACCAGATTATCCCTTTGAATAATCAACCAATTTGCTATACTGAGATTGTTTGCACATGGGATTGATTAATCAATGGGTGAGCCACTGAGATTTCCTTTCGTTGAAAATCAATTGCAGAGCTCCACTGAGATTTGAATAACCAGCTCCATCGGGTCTGATCGGGGCTCGGGATCAATCAAACTTCTTATTTTAATGCCCGGAATAATTTGGTATGATGCATGTAATTAATGCACTTGACATGTGAATTGTAGGGCAAAATCTAATGTCAAAATGACACCGCATTATTTTAATTCACAATTCCCAGCCGCCCACGTGCATTCATTTTCTTATTCAATTGGTGATGACACTGATGGGGCAGGAAAGATTATCCAGCGTTGTGTGCTCATGCCACGCAACTCTTTTGATTTAAGGCCAAATGTGGTATCCTGTCCTCGGACCTACAAATACAAAAATACAACAGACAGTAAATAATAATAATAAAGAACATAACAAATGTAAATTAGGCGGCCCAAATGTATACATTTCGGCACTTATCACACCTCCCAACTTACATTTTGCTAGTCCTCGAGCAAAACAAAAAGAAAAACAAGACAAACTACACTAATATATATCCTGTGTCGGAGGATCAACGATTGCATTTAGCATATGCAACAAGCCTTTTAAATCCCTAGGCAGCCCTAGTAGAACGAGTGAAGTCTCGTGAAGGTTTTCAGCAGTGATTACCCACAAAACACTAAGAAATCGGAGACTTTAAATGCAAATTATATCCAACCGGCAACCTCTCATAGTACCACAATATCGGCCCAAGCAAGTCAAAGGCAAGATACTTCATTCATACAAAGAGTTAAACAAGTGAACTCCTTATCCAAATTTAGCACAAAAATCAATCCTCTTACCTACAGTCGGATAGAGAATTCTCACGTGGCATGTGTGTAAGTGGAAACCACACATAAACATTCACTAATCTTGCAAACAGTTCACACATCACTAATAGCTCGGTATTTCTTTAAGCACACTCCTTTCGTCTATTCAAATGAGTCATTTTTTTCCTTTTTCATTTTTTTTATATGGTCGTGCAATGACCGGCCCAGTGTCAGGCCCATGCCCGGTGTCATGCACATCTCGTGTCATGCCTTGCCTAACCCAATGTCTTGACATAGTAGTACTTAGAAAAGTAGTCGTCAACAGGTGACTAAGTGATCCCCGCACGTTCAGTTTCAGATGTGCATTTAAGCTAGATCATAAGGTTTTTTCATCGAATAGTGAATATGTTATCCCCTTTCGATTCTCATATTTGGTCAAACAAAAGACCCCACATGATAATAGATACCAAAAACTCCTATAGGAACAGAAAAAGGTAAATAATTTTTCTATTTATCAAAAGCTGAAAAAAAGAAGAAGCAAAGATCCCAAAAATCCTTTAATGGTAAAAAAGGGGTTCATGTAGTTCGACCCCAATTTGCGATCGCTTCCAATCGTGAGCTGTCTTGAAAAAAAATATATATATAGTCGACCTAATTTGATTAAGACATTAAGCTCGATTTGATTTGGTTTGTTTCGGTTTTCGTAAGTGGCAACGGGAAAACTTTTTAGAATTTTCACTGGTTTTAGTGAAACAACACGGCAAAAGGGAGAAGCAGCCGTCTTTGAATTTTCACTGGTTTTAGTGAAACAACGGCAAAAGGGAGAACTAGCCGTCTTTGAATTTTCGCCTCTCTTTGCATAGACTCACTGAAAGCTCTTTCAATCAAATTGGAAACTTCCTCTCACTTCTCACCTCCATGTTTGTCTTTCCATTATAAAAACCTCCTCATGTGCAAGAAGAAATATCATTAAGGCCATTGATAAACAATTGTGCAAGCAGAAATATTATAGTGAGGTCATTGATCAACTATTATGGCCAACCCACCTAAAAATACTGGCAAAAACTGGTTCAAGTACTTCCAGTATCAGGAAGGCAGGGACACCCCTGCCGACGCCCGAAACATTCTGCTGATTGTTGCTGCCCTTATCGCTACGGTGACCTTCCAAGCCGGTGTTGCTCCTCCGGGCGGTGTTTGGCAAGAAGGACCAAGGCCAGGAAAGGCAATTTATGCATCAAAAAAAGTAGCCTTCTATGTGTTCTTGATCTCCAACACCTTGGCTCTTTCATCGTCGATCCTAGTCATCATCTCACTTACAATTACCTTCCCTTTCCGGCTTGAAATAGTTGTCGCCATGGTGTCGATGATCATAACCTATGGTTCTGCAATTTTCGCTGTCACACCGGGTGAATCAGGGAGATTTCGATTCGTTCTATTTGTAGCTTTGGGGCCTTTTGTTGTCAGATGTTTGATTCAGATCTTCAGGGCATTTAAAACAATGCCTGCCTATGATAGAATAGTGAAAGAACGGATGCAGGAGAAGAATTTGGGCACGGAGAGGGTTACCACGTGATACCCTCTCGGCGCATCCGGACCGTCCAAAAATGCAACCGACAGTCTAAATCAAAGTTGCTGTCCAGATTTTTTTTAAAAAAATAAAATAAAATAAAAAGTGTGCTTTAATCCAGACCGTCCTTTGCATTTTTGCCTAGTCACCCATACCTCATTTGCCCCCAAAATTTTCTCCAGATGCAGGGATATGGAAAATGTTTGTGTCCATTGCAAATTCTAGGCACTTAGAAAGTTCCAGAAACTTGTAATTTTTTGCTACTTTGAACTTCTTTGTCTTCAAATGTTATAAATATTTGAGAATTCTTTTCTGGACTATTACAATCCATAGACCGACAGAAAACTTACAATTATAAAAACTTCCTCTCCGGATTCATTTTTGCGACTATCATTCAATTTACGATCGATTCCAGTCGTGAGCTGTCTTCAAATTTGCCCTACGCGTGTCTTGATCACCGCCTAAGTTTCAAAGAGCGTCGTATAAATAACGACGACGTTTGGTAAAGCCCTATGAGCTTATATTTTGTAAGGTCTTTGTAAACCCTTATGTCTAATACTATCTTCTTCTCCTCTCCGATAACAGTAGTGATATAAAGCAAAACGACAGGAGCCAAACTACCACCTAGCATAAACCCAAAATTCAGCAGTAAATTGCTACGCAGATTCATTTACTGTCAACAAATTCCAGCATCATTTTCAATTAGTTAGAAAATTTAATCGCCATATGAAGAAAGAGAGCATATAAAGTAACAACATTTCATGTATGATAAACAGGGATCTTAAACTAATTTTAGGTAGGGTTTTGGAGTAATTCCAGTAGGACCAAGTATTTATCTACCGTGTAAGTCTTCAAAAAATATCATAAAAGATAGCAAATTCAAGTATCCAAAGCTAGGTATTCATGCATCACATTCAAACCCAAGCATCGCAAATACTTGAGTTCACTATGTGTAACATACACAAACGTTGTTCATTCGAAAATTTCTATACGTGGTTGCGTACCTAAAGCATATACTAAACAACATACACCAAGCATCCCCAAAATCAAACTAACCATCACAAATAAAAGAATTCGAAATCCATAAAATGTAAAAGCATCGAGAAGCTGCAAGATATAGAAGAGCATTAAACTCATGCTCAAGTAGAGCATCCATACAGAACACTTCCACTGCTAATAATCCTAAATTAAACCATATGTTCCATGGATCCTTCATTTTTGAAGCAGTACCCATATTGATGTCTCCGACACGCATATCCATTTTGGACACTTGGATCCTCTTTTGTCATCATATTTACAGAAAAAATAATATTAAATTTGCTAGAAAAGCGATATTTCTAGTTTTCCACATGGACATAAAATAGCAAAAACATATTTTTCTTACCCCCTTATTGTTTAAATACATTTTTAATACATAATAAAAAAAACTACGCAATATATACTAAAAACAAAGATCATGACGTGTGTCCCTATACCCACACCCAATTAAGGACACATGTCCTAGTATCCTAATATTTCAGTTTAGGAAGGTCTGACTCTTGAACTCCCACTTGCACCCTATACTCGCACCCTGAGTTCATGTAACAAGATTAAACCTACAATTCATCCAAAACAAGCTACAAAAAGATCAAATTTGGACACAGAAGACCACTGAACATGCAAAATCTAACTACCCAAAATCTGCATATAGTAGTTGGGGGCGAATTGAAACAGTTAAACCCCAATTAACATCTCTCCAAATTCAGGATTCTGGCGTAGGCATTCCACTGTTGTGACTCAAGAACCATCAAACTTGCATCCGCTAGTCGACATCGAACATCCGATTTTAGCGGAACAAACAGACATCAAACTAATGCTCATCCATCAAAAGCAAAATCAACTTTTACCATTTTCCAAATCCAACTAACCATCACAAATAAAAGAAAACCATAAAAAGAAGAAAGAATCAAGAAGGCTGCAAAATATAGAAAAGCATTATACAAATGCCTAAGTAAATCATCCATACAAAACACTTTCCTTGTTTATAAACCTAAATGAAACCTACAATCATCCAAAACAAGCTACAACAAGATCAAATCTGGACACAGAACAGCACTAAAGTTGAAAAATCTAACTACCCAAAACCTACATATGCTAGTTAAGGGAATCGAACCTGTTAAACTCCCACTATAACATCTCTCGAAAACTCACGATTCCGGCGTGGGCATTCTCTTCACTTTCTTGTTCCTCTTCTCCGAAAACGCCTTCCCAAATGCCTCAACGATCCGCTGCTGTGACTCCAAAATCATCTCCGTCCTCTTCATCTCCATCTCCATCCTCATCGCCTCCACCTCCCTCGCCATCTCCATCTTCATCCTCTCCATCCTCACAAACCCATCTCCCAACGCCTTTATCGCCCCCACTATCTCCCCCACCCCCACCCCCTCCCCCTCTCTCTTCTTCCCAACCCCCTCACCACCACATCCACTCCTCTTCCCAAACCCCCACTTCTCCGCAGACCCGTCTCTCAAAACCCTAGCCGCCCCAAAATTGGCATTAGGGTTAGGGCTAGGGTTAGTGTAAATCTTGGCCTGAGCCGGGTGCCCGCTAGATCGGGTCGGAAGCCTGATCCGAAACCCGCCTTTCCCAGCAGACCCATTACTAACACTCCTATTCTGATGAATTACACCACCACGCTTGACGCTCTGATACAACTCCTCTTCCTCATCAACATCATCATTATCATCCTCATCATCGTTCTCATCGGGGCTTAGATCTGCGGCGGCGGCGGCCGCAACGGGGCCCTTCTCCATGTTTTCCATCCGCTTAAAGTGGACCCAGGAGGAGTTGAATCTCAGGCCTTTTGGGTGCGACGAAGCGCGTTGGAGCTCGGCACGGTACCGCTTACGGAGCTTCTCCATCTTGTGGCGGCACTGGACGGAGGTCTTGGTGGGGTTTTCCGTCGGACAGCGGGCGGCGACGTCGTCGGCCACCTCCTGCCAGTGGTTAGCCCTAAGATTCCCTCGCCGGAGAGAGTACCACTTGTCGCGATACGCATCGATCAGAGCCACCGTCTCGTCGTGGGTCCAGCACGGCGGTGGGAGCCGCCGCGAAGACCCGGCGGCTGCGACGGAGACGGCCGGCTGGGCTAGGAGAGGAGGCGGTGGTGAGTCGGCCATGGGTTAAGGCGGTGAACGGATGAGATTGGGAAAAAAGAAGAGAGAGAGAGAGGAGAGAGAGGCGGCTGTTGAGTGGCGGTGGGTGAAGGATGAGATTATGTGGCGGTAACATGATGGTAATTAATAGGGCGGATTAGGGGTCATTTTGTTTTAAGGGTGGGGATGGTGAGCGGGCGGCTAGAAAGTGGAGAGAGAGCCACCGTTTAGGGGGAGGGAGGGCTATCGTGCACGGGGGGTGCGCATGGGAACAAGGGGAGGGGTGTGTTGTGTTTGACCGTCAGGAATAGGTGGGCCGTGTTTGGTACCCGCCGCCCACGGCCCGGGTGGGGCGGGGTTGGCTCGCTCTCTCTGATTTTTACTGTACGGCATTGTTTTTTTCGGGCAACCATCTTCTTTCTTTCTTTCTTGGGGAAGCGGTGATTTTGGATTGTGTTTGATTGGTTGGTTGGTGTTTAAAATAGCACTCACATTCATTACAGCAGAGCCCCCCCTTAAAATGGGCCTTTTCACTTTTGTCACCAGGGCTCCGTGGGAGAGAGTATTTGATGAACCGGTTTTTTTTTTTAGGGTAAAAAATGTACTTGTCCCTTAAATTATTCAATTTTTAGTTAAATTCCCCTCCAACGAGTAATTGAATTTACTTGCCCCTTCAACTATATAAACGTTAGTTAATTGGTCGAATCCCTCACTTTCCATCCAATTCATAGACAGAAAACTTAACAAAAATCCCAAGTGGTGCTTTTGAAGGGCATTTACGTCTTTCACCCAACAATATATGTGTATATGTTTGTAATCCCATCTTCTTCCCAAAAACATCAGTCCCCATTCTCTAACTCTTACATTTGCGTCTTTCACGAAGTTTGTTGAGCACAACCCAACTATTGAAGGGGATATGAAAATAAGCATTATCAGATTCATACCCATGTTTTTAATTCGAAAAAGCCTAAAGGGTAAGGCTTAAACTGGTAGGTTCACAAATAGAGACCAACAAAGTAGAGCACTTTTTAAGTAATATATATATATATATATATATATATATATATATATATATATATATATATATATATGAGGAACTCTCTAGTCCGGGACCCTTGGGTCCGGATCTCATAGTTCCGGATCAAATTTTGACGATCCGAACCGTCCAATGTGTTCAAAAGGTGTTTTCCAAGGCCCACGCGAAAAATCTTCAAAAAAAAATACCGGGAAGGGCTTGATCCACGCAATTTTGTAAATATGCAGTTTTTGCGAAAAATTGCGTGGATCAAGCCCTTCCCGGTATTTTTTTTTTGAAGATTTCCCGCGTGGGCCATGGAAAACACCTTTTGAACACATTGGACGGCTCGGATCGTCAAAAAAATATCGGGAAGGGCTTCAAAATGCTTCAATCCGGGAAATCCGGGATCCTTGACAGGATCTCCCGTGTATATATATATATATATATATATATATATATATATATATATATATATATATATACACGGGGGCTTCAAAATGCTTCAATCCGGGAAATCCGGGATCCTTGACAGGATCTCCCGTGTATATATATATATATGGGGGCGGTTCCGTTAACACAACGAATAACACAACATTTGACACAAATTTTTTTTTGTGAACCCCAAGCGAATGATCGGAGTCGTTCAATTTATTTAAAATATGTTTTTAAGATAACCTGTAAAAAATCAACTCATTTGAATATCGATAAGGGCTTGATCAGTTCATTTAGTTGATATATATATATATATATATACAATCCGGTTCCAATCCGGACACCCAGATTTAGCTTATGTCCGGACTTTCATTTTCAGCCGTTGGATGCGATCCAACGGCTCTGATAAAAGGGGGAAACACGCGGGTCAAATGGACCACGGGTCCGGGTAAAACACTCCGCGGGTCGTCTATTGAAACCAAACCGGTCATTCTTCCCCTATACGCTACTGGAACGAAGAGAGAGAGAGAGAGGAGAGGCGATTGAGGCGATTCAAGCCATCGAAGAGAGAGAGGGAGACAGAAATCGCGATTCAACCGAAGAAATCGAGGTCGAAGAAACATTAGTTTGAAACCCTAGATCTGTTCCAAACAGAAAAACGAGAGGGAGAGACAAATTCGAACCTGGGAAAGTCGATTTCTTCGTCTCCGACCTTGATTTCTTCGGTTGAATCGCAATTTCTGTCTCCCTTTCTCTCTTCGATGGCTTGAATCGCCTCAATCGCCTCTCCTCTCTCTCTCTCTTCGTTCCAGTAGCGTATAGGGGAAGAATGACCCGTTTGGTTTCAATAGACGACCCGCGGAGTGTTTTACCCGGACCCGTGGTCCATTTGACCCGCGTGTTTCCCCCTTTTATCAGAGCCGTTGGATCGCATCCAACGGCTGAAAATGAAAGTTCGGACATAAGCTAAATCCGGGTGTCCGGATTGGAACCGGATTGTATATATATATATATATATATATATATATATATATATATATATATATATATATATATATATATTTTTTTTTTTTAAAATGTGTTTTCCAAGGTCCACGCGGGAAATCTTCAAAAAAAAAATACCCGATTTTTTGACGAATCTTCACGTAGGCCCTTAAAAATGCATTTTAAAACATTGAGCGATTCGGATCATCAAAATTTGATCCAGAAAAGTGAGGTCCGCACCAAATTTTAATAAGGGATTCCTTAGGAGAACATTTGTGTGTGTATATATATATACACACACACACACACAACATGGAGTACATATTTAAAAAAAAAAAAAAACCGTTCATTTTTTAGTGTATTCCTTTGGAGCTATTACTAATGAGAAAATCGTACAGAGAACTATGATACATACAAAGTGGGTTCCTTTGGAGCTCTCAATTGTTTGCTTTAAAACCCATTTTAATTGTTCATTAATTGTCTCGATTTTCTACCACTCGGTTGTGTCCAACTCAATAGGAAAAAAAACTTACATTTTGGTTTTGCTTTCTTTGGAACTCTTAAGATCCATGCCATCTTTCCATAATCCAGAGTCGCCAATCCAGTCTCTCTTTGATCGATTCTTTGGAGCTCTCAAGATCAATTCCTTTGGTCTATGGGTCTCTCTTTGATGGACTAGTTTGGGTGGAAAAGTCTATTTTACCCTTTAGTTGGTAGTAAATTGAGATGATTATGGTTTTTCCCTACTTTTTCCGTTAATTTGGATGGATGTGACCAATTGGCTAATGTTTACATAGTTGAAGGAGCAAGTAAATTCAATTGGTAGTAGAAGGGAAAATTAACTAAAAATGGAATAGTTTAAGGGGCAAGTAGATTATTAACCCTTTTTTTATTTTTTATTTTTCGTATTTTCTCGGACATACACATGCATGAGGCCCACATTATGTGAGAGAGCGTTGCAAATACTGATTATAAGGAAAAAATTTCCCGTGGACATTTTTCTGGTGTCTTTTTTTCACCTTTTTATGATATTTTTTCTTTAGTTCAATTTAAAAGAATTCATTTTTCTTAAGTTTTAATTAAAAAATAACCGAAAGGACGGTGCCAAAGAGAATTAAAATACCAGCATTCCACAATGTGTTTTTCTTACGAAACATCAAAATGTAGTAATATTAATGAAAAAATTTAATTTTGTCACGCCCTCAATTTTCAACTCAATTTAACCAATAACATTTTATACACAAATAGTAATCCTACCCATACATACATACCCATTACATGATATGCAAAATCATTACAAATCTCATACATAAAAATGAGGTGAGTTAAACTAGTACTATTCCTCACATTTCTCTCAAGTCAAAAAATAAGTAAATTAAGTTACATTTTCATCTTCAGAACATCTATATTACATTACACAATGCTTTTCAGAATGTCTCTCTCACAAGTGTCCTCCGTGGCACGTTGGAGGGCCGTGATCGAATTTTAAAGTTTCTTCTCAACCAATCCGATGGCTAAAATTACTTTCATTTCAAAATCAAAACCCAAAATTAAAGGAATTATCTTATAAGGCTGAGATTGAGAGAAACAAATCAAACGGCTTAGAGAGATTTCACTCAATTTCATCCCACCTAATCAGGGATACAGAATCAAAGCAAAGGAAGCTTTGAATGAGATTTGCAATATAACCATGATGCAGAAATTTGCAATAGAAAATGTCCACCGTTATCTTTTATCGTTGCCAAATAGGGGTCGCAAAAATATATGCACGGGATATTCTATGGGCAAACATGAGCGAAAACATTTTCTATATTGCAAATTCCTTAACAAACCTTTGATTTCCTTAACCTATAATTTCAAAATTCGAATGAGATATTCTATGAAAAGAAAGCTTTTTTTTTAGCCCTTTTAATATATGCACGGGAATTATCAGTATTTCCTTTACCGTTCACAAATTTCCTTTGATTGCGTGCAGTAACATTTCCTTCCTTGATTGCAGTAATATTTCCTTTGATTGCGATTCAAAAAAATTTCCCACTAAAGTTGTTTTCATTCAAAAAGGCTTCATTAGTTTCCCAAAAAATATTGGTATTCATATTATTTACCTTGGTTGTTTTCTTTCTCAATTGTCTTACATATTTGATTCTAGGTAACCATCACTCATAATCACATGCCTACTCCAATTATCACAAGCTATTGACAAAAAAGAAAAAAAAGGAAGACATATAATTTGAGGTTTCCCTAAAATTATAATGAAAGATTTTTCTTTATATATACTGTGGTACTTTCGAAATTAAATGAAATATATAAGGATTACAATGTTATGTCATATATATACGTATATATAAGGGCAGATATTGGGGCGGTGAATTATGACCCCTAACCTTACCTATTACCTAAAAAATTGGAAAAAAACCCTTTTCATTTAGGGGGAGTTCTTGAATGGATTTGATGGGATAAAATGAGAAAGTTGATTTTAGTTGGTGTTTTATGGATGGGTAATAAAATCACATTGTTTTCCCAATAGATAAAATTTAGGTGATAAAATAGTTGTGAACCACTATGAGTTTCAAAAATGGTTGATAAAATCTAGTGTGATAAAATTTATTCGTAAAAGAATGATAATAAAACAAAAAGATGATAAAATTAAATAATCCATTCAAAAACTCTCCCTTAGAGACGGGGCGGAGTGAGTTTAGGGTGAGGCGAATTTCATTGCCATCCCTGTCCATGTGCACGATTAAGTAAAAGGTCCAGTAATGTGAGACGGATTGATTATCTAAGAATGAGGGCCATGTTGAAGCCCAGGGTCCGGAACAAGAACGGGAGACACGTGCCAACTTATCCTGCAACAAATACTAATCCCAATGGTGGACGAAGGGTCGAGATTTCTCCACCCCACTCAAAGTGACGTGCCGTAGCGAAAGGAATATTCCTTTGGCAATGTCCATGTGTTAGGGTTTCGTTGCACAGACAGCCACCCACGTATATAAATGTACCACTCCTTCCCATTCGTCACTGCTGCACACTTCAATAGCTGCTGATTGCCAGTAGGAGTCATCATATCAAAGAACAAAGATGGAGCAGACATTCATCATGATCAAGCCTGATGGTGTCCAAAGAGGCCTGGTATTTCCTCATACCTACTCCCCCTTTGTTTTTTACCTTTTCTTTGCAATGTATGTAGATGAATTTTTGTGGGTAGTATGTAGATCGCAAAGGGTATTTAAATTTCTGGGTTCTGTTTGCTACCCCCTTTTGTTTGGTTCATTAGATTTATAGATCTTGTGTTTTAATCCTTGGAAGATCCGAAAGTCGGTTTTAATTTTGTGGGTGTCTTTTTCTTTTGTTTCGTGAATTCATGATTCTTGCTGATGTTGTACCGTTTGGAAGCCGAGAAAGTATTTGGAAAAGAAGAGAAAATATTGATCTTCCGCTAATTTTAAGTGTGCCTGTTTTTTGGCTCTTGAATTTATGCAGCTTAATTGGGATGGTTTTTAGATCTAGTGTTTGATTACAGGGGAAATGTATGCGATGTAAATTTTATATTTTTCACTGAATGGAAAAGTAGATGGTACAGGTATATGCTTTGGTGAACACAATTCAACCTTTCTTCCCAATTTTCAATTGGATTTTATGTTTTCTTTGTTGAAATCAACTCCAGGGGTTCGTTAATATACAAGTTATTTCTCTTTTCTGTTGTTCTCCTGGTAACAAAATTTGCAACTCTGATTTAGGTTTTTGTTTTCGTGTAGTTGAATGAATTTTTGAACCGGCCTCTGTTTGATGCTTGGAAGCCTCGAAACAGTCTTTTATATTTTTGCCTTTCGGGGTGTTGATATTATGAAACTTAATTGTAATTTGCTTTGAATGTTTGGTTACAGTAAAAAGTGAGGGACGTGAGCTACAGATTTTTCATGGCATGGACATGTAGAGTTATCTGCTTTAATGAACCCACTGCAATGTATTTTTCGCTTTTGAATTGGGCTTTTGTATCATTTTCTGGAATTATTATCCAGTAGCTTCATATGTAAAAAAAAAAAAAAATCCAGAAGTTTTTTAAGCTTTATTTTCCTTTTTTTTTTTTAAACCAATTTTGGCTTTGGCTACTGTGAGCGCACGTCTTCTTTTATGCCTATTATTAAGAGTTTCTGTCATTGGAACTAACATAAAAATGAATAAGCATAGTCTAATGGTATGCTATTTTGTTTCAGGTTGGTGAGATTATCAGCAGATTTGAGAAGAAGGGTTTCTATTTGAAGGGTACTTCTTTTACCTTTAGGATGTGCTTGCTTCTGTAATACTTAGATACCCAATCAATTTCTAATAACAATTTTGGAAAATTTTAAGGTACTCTTTGAGTTGTCAATTTGTTCTTGCAAGAATAGTATGCAATACAAATGATTGGCATTTGGTCAGCTGGTTTTAATTTTTTGCTGTGCTGATCTTTTTGTTTTGGAGTATTTGGACTAATCCACTGCCCACATGCCAGCGACACACTTGATAGGCATATTCACTGGAGTTTGGTCACAGATTTTTTTTGTTGGATTTATCAAAAGTGAAAAGGAAAAGTTGATTAAGATAATAAGACTATGACGTGAATGCTCAAAATTAAATTATTTGGTTTCTCTATAATTTGTTTCCTTGATACCTTTCTCAAAATTCATGATCCATCCACAACATTAATTCGTGATCCAGACACAAAGTTCATAACATTTGTAGTAGTTATTTTGGTCTGCTTGCTATTCGTAATTTGGCATTTTTGGATTTAGGTTTGAAGCTCGTGTCTGTGGAGCAATCTTTTGCTGAAAAGCACTATGCGGACTTGTCTTCAAAGCCCTTCTTCAACGGGCTGGTTGAATACATCATCTCTGGTCCTGTTGTTGCAATGGTTTGGGAGGGTAAGAATGTCGTGACAACTGGTCGTAAGATTATTGGAGCCACAAACCCCTCTGAGTCTGCTCCCGGAACCATCCGAGGAGATTTTGCAGTTGAGATTGGCAGGTAACTTCCTGTTTTTTAGTCATCTATTATTTCTTAAATTAGGAGTATTGTTTTCATCATAAAAAATATGGCAAATTTGGTGATTTTTTCTTGTTATAACGAAATCTACTATGATTTTTGAATAGTTATCCCTTTCACTTTCCTTCAGCTGTAAGCATGTAAAAAAGTGCTCCTTTTTATGTGGAAAAGAACCCCCTTAAGTAATTAGGGCAAGTTGCTCAATCTCCAATACTGCATCGCCTATGGGGTGTTTACGAAGACCGTTAAATACGCATTTGTATAATTATTATGGCTTTAAGGTCAAGGTTAGCAAGAAGCAGTTCTGAAAAAAAAAAAGGTTTAGCAAGAAGCCCATTGTTTAATAAAGTTGAATGCATATGCAACATACACTGAGGACTGTAAATGTTTGAGAGCATTATGTTGAAATCGATTAGTGTCATTATCCATCCCTATATTGGGAGGATCATTTTTACAATCAAAGTTTTCATAACATGATCAAACGAGGAAAAAAAATCTAAAATTTTCAAAAGGTTTGCTTGTGCCCCCCTATGGAAAACTATCTTATGCGGACCATTTACTTGTGGGCTTACAGGAATGTCATCCATGGGAGTGATTCAGTTGAGAGCGCTAGGAAAGAGATTGCACTCTGGTTCCCAGAAGGCGTTGCACAGTGGCAGAGCAGTGCCCACCCTTGGATCTACGAGTAAAATGCAGCGTCCGCCCTTTGATCTACATTTCAAAGTCACTTCTGCCATTGATCGGACAACTCATCTCTCTGCCTTGTTTGTTTTGGTTAATGGTTAATTATGAACTTCTTTAAGTTTTGACTGTTTGGTTACTAGAACCTGGTGATTTTAGTGCTGCTTTATTTGACCATGGTGAGGATGTTTTAAGAAATGGGAATCTGGTGATGTTATTGGTATCTGTGGAAGTTCTTGGTTTTATTGGCTGTTCTTCAAGACTTCACCAAACGCCCAGCCCCTTCTTGGTAATGATTTCGTCCCAGTTTGCCAGTACCTATGATTCTTAAATAGGAATTTGCTCAGTGTGGTGTCCTGAAGCACCGTCTCGTGGTGGTCCATCCTTTTTTCGGCCCGCATATTAAAGTTTGTGGTTCTTATCTCAATATGCGCATATTAAGTTTGTGGTTCTCATCTCAATATGTGGTGAAAAAAGAGCTTCGGGCAATGATCTCACACTTTAATGGTGGAGTAATGAATTTCTATTAGTGGACCGAGGTAAATGTTCCAGTCCTCACTTCTCTTGAGGGTTTATCAATGTCATCCGTGTAACTTGGCTTAAGTTGCGCATGCGTGAACGTGAGCGGAAGCGTGAGGGGAAAACATTTTTTGAAAAATTCCATATTACTAAAATTAGCAAGAGTGCTGGTGGAGGATTAGTAACCCCATTATGTGACTATAAGATCTTGGCACTCAACCAATTTCCTTGTACATCAACTAAAAGATCTTAAAATCTTCTTTATACCCCAACCGTTATACCAATGGACCCGACTACATGTACAGAGGGTAGTGTTCAGAAAATGTACTGATCGTGTTCTAGGACTCACTTTTGGGTCCCAGAACACGATCAGTACATTTTCTGGACACTACCCTCTGTACCCATATGTTTACTGTTATACCAATGCTAACCCCATCTTCCTTGCTCTCTCCCTTCCGATGCCGAAACAACACCCGGTCCCTTTTAGCTCATCCACCACCAAGGATCCACAGCCAAACCTCTCTTTCGAGGCTAAGGCGAAATTTGAGTGCGAGGCATTACAAGTCAAAAGTATTGTTGATGAAAAATTTAATATAATATACTATATGTTTTTTGAAAATTATAAAGTTAATACTCATAAAATACCTAGTGTCTATCATATTCAATTCTAATCCCTCCGTCCCATATAATTTGTCTGACACAGAATCCGAAGATGCAATTAAAATTAGTTCTTAATAGAACAAACATTGATCTAATAATCTGTGCAGAATTTTTTTTTTTTCCTTGACAGAAGTACTATATTTTTTTGAGCTCTTCGAATCCGTGCCAGACCATCTTTTTGAGCCGTGAGGGAGTATTGTTTTACATGGAATGGGGAATATGATAGAGATGAATCTTATGTGACCATCATTAATCCCGACAAAAAAACTCTCTTTCTAGGAGGCCTTTTAGCTAGGGTTGCACATATATTGGGCCGGGCCGGATTCTGACCGGGGCTTAGACTAGCTAATAACGAGATGAGTTTTCAATTTCCTAAACTCCTAAACACGGTTTTGAGTCTCCTCTTCACATACATCAACTATTTTTTTGGAGTTTTAGGACTTTTTAGCTAGAAATGGAAAACTTTGTGTATGCCCAAGCCCGGCCTATTAGTAATAGAGTTTCATTTATATTCCCAAGCCCTGAAGCCTGGCCCTCTTAAAGTTTCATTTCCCAAACCCGTCTAACTTGCCCATTTATTTTTTTAAAATATAGTACAAAAGTATAAATTATTCATCCACACTATTATAAATTAGATTTTACAACCATAATAATTATAGTTATACGAAGACCAAGAAATCTATGCGTCTATATACTTTAAAAAATAGGGTAATGCGTTTATATATAAGTATGCTAATGGTTTTTTTTCTTGCTAATATTTATTTATAGTACAAATATAGAATGCACATCATTGCCATTATTTTATATTGGGCCGGGCTTAATTTTTAGAGGCATTTCCAAGCCCAGCCCATTAATCAAATGGGCTTAGATTTAATGGCTTTTTTCTTGGTAATATTTACCCCCTCCAGCCCAATTTGTTTACTCGTTATGGGAATTCTTCCAATTTATTGACTCAAATGCTTTGGGTTGAAAAGTACATAAATTTCCAAAAAATGCCCTTTAAAACTGTACAATTACTTTAAGAGATGTGTTAGAATTTTATTTAAAAATGGTATAATTGAAACTTTGCCCTTCTGGTGAACAAACAAACAAAATGGGATGGAGGGATTACTTAGAGAATGACCATCATGACCATTTTATATTGGGCCGGGCCAGGCTTAATTTTTAGAGATATTCTCAAGCCCAATCCATTAACCAAACATGCATAAAAACTAACTAAGCCCATCTCATCCTGATGGGCCTAAATATATATCCCAAACCCTTGAAACAATAGGTTGGGTTGGATGAACTAGCGAGCCAGTATGCCTAAATATATATCTCTTATTGAGTTTTACCTAAGCGAGGATTTTTTTTTATCAATTGAGATAATTTTTGAAAAGTCAAATATATTTTTCATATACACATGTATGAAAGTGAGGCCTTCCAATATTGCGAGCCAACACACGCCGGCCTTAATTGCCTAGTGCTTAGGCTGCCCTAGATAAGGTGGAGAAAGTGGGGGCTTGATGTTCCTGTAGTAACCCAAGTTACTACATCCCTGTAATGACCGCAACTGTGAATCCTCTGAAATCTTCATTTGTGATCAGAACCGTTCATTTTTTTCAGGAATGTTAATCACATTATGGGTATAAAAAATTATGATCATCGAAGATTGGTAGACACACAATTGAGACAAATTTTCCTTACAGTTTATTCTACAAAATGATATTAGCCATCGATATAAATGATATCCGATTATATAGGTACCAATAGCTAATTAATTTGATTTTTTTGCAGGAATGATCTACTCAACATTCCCGACAAATTGTACAGTTCCGATCCTAAATACAGATTACAAAGGGCCTACAATTAAGGTCATTATGAGGATGTAGTGACTTGGGTCACTACGGGTACCACAACTCCGAGAAAATGAGCTATGTTCTAGAACAGCTAAAGCATGCATGATAATTCAGGAACTTCAAGCCCATCCCCTTGGCAACTTCGATCCAAATGATTTAATCGTATGTTACTTGGATTGATTTCGCAATCTCTGTTTCAATGGAATTGGCCAATGCCTTATGTAGAGGGTCGAAATAATTAGGCCCACGTCGCCCGACCCACGTCTTGGACCAGTCGGCCCACTCATTCGGACCACAATTGAGGTGCAGGAGATCACTCAAGCCAAGGGAATCAAGAGATTCCACTCGGCGCCAATAAACCATCGCAAACATGCAGTATAGCCTCCAGATATTGTACGAGCCAGACACGTGGCATGAACCATAGCAAGAACCGTACGCCCCTACTGCCAGGTCGGGACCATATGAGCTACGACTCAGCCACTTGGCTCGCCAATTCACTAAACACATGTCTTTCTGATGAGCGCCGATGACAACATGCCTAGGCTATACCAACCAACTGCAATATAGCCTCCAGATATCATACGGGTCGGGCACGCGGCATGAACCATTGCAAGAATCGTATGCCCCAACCGCCAGGTCGGGACCATATGAGCTATGACCCAACCACTTGGCTCGCCAATTCACTTGGCTCGCCAATTCACTTGGCTCACATGGTCCTACCAGGTCGGGACCATATGAGCTATGACTCGCCACAGCGCGTGCGCGGCATTAGGTTAGATGGTGGACGTCGAACTCTGATTGTCGGAAAAGGATATGGGCAATGTCACCATCACGAGGATGGCATGTAGAATCCATATCTGGAACACAAAGGCACCCCTATAAATACCGCGTGGATAAACCCCAAGAGATAGGCCACTTTTCTTCCTCAAAAAGCTCTGTCTTTCCCTTCTCACTAGGGACCAACTTAGCCATTGTAGTGCCCTATGGTCGACCTCAACCTGTCGGACACTAACTTGGCTTTTGGTTTTGTAGGCTAGAGGATGGAGGGCTAGACCACAATCAAGGTCATCTCAGAAAAGTCTAAGTCTATCAAGGTCATCTCAGAAAAGTCTAAGTCTAAGTCGCAGAAAAAGGAGTTAGACACCACCCCACACTTCTAGTGATTCATACTACCACCCCCATGAACTAGAACTCAGCAATCAATTGCTACATGAAGTGAAATAAACAAAAACCTCGGCAATCGAAGAAACCCAATTGCAAGTCGTGGCTAGCTCATGCGGTAAAGCTTTTGAATGCCCCACATTGCATCTCGCGATCAAGTCTCATTCCCACCTCCTCATGTAATAGATTAGGAATGACGAATGGCAAAAAAGACAAAAAAAAAAAAAAAAAAAAACCCAGAAGAAACCCAATTGGATAACATCCACAAGTAAGCTCTTCAAATTCCATCACAGTTACCCAAAATCCGAGGTTTTTAAGTAATTATTGTTCCCACAACAGAAGATTTTTAAGTCCAATCTTTCAAGTTAGTAGCCATATCATAGAATTGCACTTACAGCCCGAATTCAATTTTCTGTTCGGTTCCACATACAACTTATCATCTACTCATCACAAGGGGTAAACTACGTGCATTTTTTTGGCATAACCATTTAAAGAAAGCTCCAATGAAAACCCATTCTATAGAGGCTCAATTCAGAAACAATGGAGAGGTCTTCACCTCGTACTTGCCCAACTAAATCTGTCACCAGATCGATCACACAAACTCAATACCCCCAATTTTCTGTTCTCAAAAATCAAATCAGAAGCTTAAAAAGACCAACGCAGGAAGAGAAATTTCACATGATGGAAGGAAACTTGCTTATGAGAGCCCCCTAAATCGCATGAAACTTACTAATAGTACCATGCTACCGTCTAAGAAGGGCATATGAGGGTAAGTCTTCGAGCCGTGTTATGTCTTCAAGCAGAAGCTCCCTTTCCAGCTGACGACGAGTAGCTTTCATGACCGTCTGCAAGAAAAAATATTTTCAAAAATTCCAGAAGACTTAAAAATGTTGGAACTAGAATAAGACACGGATTTGGAAAAAATAAAACAAGTTCAAAAATGAAATAACAATAAGCCAATACTACACCCTTAAATATAAGCAACAAATGTTGGCAACAGAGAGTACTTAGGAATATTTGATGACCAATCACTAGGAATTTTGTTTTCTAGATTCCGGAATTTTTTTTTACACATTCGAATAAACATGCTTCGTAAAGCAACAGGAACTGTCTTTGCAGCTTTCTTAACAGGATTTGAACCAGCAAGAAAAACGATTTTGTTCATTTTCAATGGCTCATCCAGTACGCAGATCTTTCTGCTAAGTAAAACAAGAGAATCTTTCTATCCCATAAATTGCCAAATAAAAAGATTAAGACAGCTATGATAATGTTACCAAGTATTTTCCCTCTTATAATTTCAATAACAATTCAAAAGCCTATGGACATATGACATTGCTACTGATTCAAATTCTTGCTTAACCAGGGTGTAAAGATGGTTCTAACATCATATTTGAAAGCAACATTTTTCTAAGCTTAAAACAAAATACAAGACACTGCCAATGAACATGCACAAGGTCCCATGCTGCGAATAAAGGGGGTTGCCACATTGGTGAAGGACTGCTAAGGTGGCTTCCTAACAATTATACCACAATATTAACTCATATAATTCTAAGTTCTTTCTAATCGAAGAACACTTACATTGAAGTCCATGTATGATGCATGCATGGAAAGCCATTGATGATCCATCAGCTTGAACGTGATGCAATAGAGAAGGTCGAATGCAGATTCGTTTTCTGTAAGTAAAAAGGCCAAAAATAAAATAAAATAATGAATGAATCACAGAAAACGAATATGTTTAAACTGGTTGATTAGTTAAGACTCAAGAATGAAACTAAATAAAGTTGAGTGTTATGCTCCTACTATAATAAAACCAATTCAACATTCATGTCCCTTATTTTTCCAATAACAAATTGATGGAGCTTGACTAAGTATTGGGGTCTCAAGACAGGGTCTTTCTTACCTGAAAGAAACTTCAAGAAGGTCGCTCCTACCATGTTTCGCGGCTTTACTGCATATTTGAATTTCATAATTAGCAGATGAACTTCATTTGACATAAATCTGTAACATTTCCATTGTTAAATAAATTACGTGGCGCTTGCATTATTGAATCATTTTATAAGATTTTCTGTACCAATATAAATAGGTTTAGGTGGGGAGACCAGGGACAACATAAAACATAACCAAATAAATGGGTCCTCGCTTCTCCAAATCCAAAAATATCCTAGATCCATTATGCCTACCACAAATCAAAAACAAGAAGAAGAAGAAGAAGAAGAAGAAGAAGAAGAAAGAAAGAAAGAAAGAAAGAAAAGCAACAAAAAGAATAAGCACATTTCGCATAAAAGCATATCGTCACACACAGATTTTATCTTCCTGTGGGGACGTAAAACTACCTGTGCAACAGACACCAAAGTGAAATAGCAAGAAGCAAAAGTAGTTCCAATGAAAACTGTGCATATGGTAGCAAATAACAGTTTCATAACAAGTTTATGACTAAAAAACTTTCCAGAGGAAAGAATAGGCACAGGATAAAAGAAAGAATAACAGAAGAGAAAACCTGCTTCAAGATCAAGCATCTGAATAAGCATAAATGTGATGTTCACACCAGCAACAGCAAATGGATATTCCCACATGGCCCTGTCACCAACCTGCTTTCGGAGAAGATCTTGGAAGGATTTCTGAAAGTGGAAATGGCAATTTAAGATGGATGAATTGAGACGTCCATACTATGAGTGAAGATAAAACAGATACAAGAGTTTGACTACATGGGCACCAGGGAAGGAAAAAAAAAGTAGAAAAGTGTGAGGTTTTTGCTGAATGATACTGACACATGATGCATAGGAAGCAGCAACATGTATGCAACAACCACTACTTTTAGGCTCATGTTCAGGTTGCTATCAACTTCAGCCTTTTTAATTATGTCTTCCAGTCATGAGAAATTTCAAAAGTTTCTAGATTCACTATACTTGGAAATAAGGAGCATAACAAATCAAAGCTGCCAGACATATTCTCAGTATTTCATTTGGTGGAGCTTTGAATATTCAGACCTAGAATTGCATTAACATGAAATAATATCAGGATTTCCTAATTTGGAACTATTTAATACAAAACTCTGCTATCAAAAGGAATCATTCAATGCCAAGAGGCCCTTGGCCTAACGGCATCAGGAGTGCACTTAGGTGCCAGGAGAAAGGACTAAAGGAGGTTATGAGTTCAACTCCTGTTCTAAGGTGCGAATCTAACTATTCTCACATTATTGACTTCCGCTGACAAAAAAAGTTATATGAACTTGAGGTTATAAACCACAAATCACATCTAATGTAGTGAAGTGCCGATAGTCGTTCTACAGCGACATGACAAGCTTTTAAAAGTTGTTCAAGATTTGGAAGAGAAGTGACGCAAAAGTCATTTCGCCTCTTAACCCCAAATGAGGGGATTGATATTGTTTTGTCTAACTACGGAGATCAAGTACACCATGAGTTGTCTCAATTTAGAGTTGTCTCAATTTATGGATTTCAGCCATCCAAAATCAAGAAGATAGTTTGATGGAATAGGCCCTAATAGCGTCTAGCACATTCATGGACTAAATGAGGCATACCTCATAATGGTTTTATGGTTCCAGCTCTTAGCACATGCTAGTTAAGTAATTTAGTTTCTATGCACAGTGCTAGCTTATCTCAAGATCACAGTTATGTTGGGTAAGGATCTTTATTTTGCTGATCTTGAAGTACCTTACTAAACCACAAGTTCATAAAATAGTGATTGAGTTAGTGCAATGTCTATAAGATATCCAGCATCTCTCATAACTCAGAGGCGGAGTTGCCATGACACAGCCACAATAAGTAAATCAGTTACCACTGTCACCAAAAGTCACATGACAAGTAGTGGCCGTGTTACCGTTCACGAGACAATTATCCACCAACCAATAATGTCAATGTAATTTTCTTTTTCCACTTGTAGATCGTAAGCAATGTAGGAATTTTATGAAAAAGATCTTTCCGATCTCTCTCTTTTTTTTTTTTATCTACTCATAATCTGTTTTTTATTAGATCGTATCTAACGTCCTTGTATATTTGTAGTTCCTATATTTATATTCTCTACTTCTATTATCTTGAGCTACGCATACATTGCCTTGGTCTAGATGACAAAAAAATGCCAATATTAAGTTGATGAGAAAGTCATTGTCCAAACTACACTGTTTCTTCCGGATCCACCAGCCAAAAGAAAGTGCTGTTGATAAACAACTCCAACCGAAGTGTTGCTTGGTGGTGTTTGCATTCCTTTGGCATACTTCATAGCTCTATGCTCCAACAACACAGATCAGTAACAGACTATTTAAAGGCAATTTGGGGCAACTGAGTAATCAAAGTATGTTTCAAGACAACCTGGATATTACTCTCTACACAAGTTGGGATAATTCCAGGTTTGCAGAATTTCTCGCTACACTCTAAAAGAGATGGATTTAAGCCCTAAGCGTAATGATTCCAACAAAGGATTCTGCAAGCATCCCAACTAGGAAGTATTATTTTTGAATTTTGAGAGATTTCTCAAAACATAGAATTTCTTCCCTACTTTCCTTTTCTTTCCTTCCACTTCTCCCTACTAGCAAGTAAGTTAAAAATGAAGAGACGCAGGTAGACAGGAAGGCAGGGAGAAGGTAGTAACAGAGGTGAGAATTGGAAATACCTGAAAGTTCCTAGCAAAGTACAGCAAGTTCTCCAGTGATATTAAACCACCGCCCCTACAAGAGAACCCATATACGAATATCAAAAACAGCAGAGATAGATGATAAGCAGCCTACCAAACAAATCAGACTAAAGCTAGGAGCAAAACAAAGGAAATAGTGTGGTACCTAAAGTCAGTAGATGGATCTTTTCCTTGCCAACCCATTTCCTTCCACTGTTCAGATATTAAACCGTTAAGTTTTTCTTCAGGAAAGGAAGCATTCCACAAAGCCTTCAAAGCTTCCTACAACAGCACAGCAGTAAGAAAAATCGAGTGAGATCACAGATGCTCGCTCTTCAAGTTACACCGAATGCTCTGCATCAATTAAACAAGTTAAATCACTGTTGCATTTGAAAAATCATGAAAAAATGCAGTTTGTCTATGCAAATTTTATACTTTCCAATAATTCACCGAGCAAGAAGAGCACCTGGTGTTCTGGATCTGAACTATTGTAGGCGACATCTATACGGTTCTGTAGCCTCTGTAAACAATCCTCCTGACACGAAGTGAAGCAATATCAAGGACTTCAGGTCATTATTTTATAATCACCATAACAGGCCAGAACAGAGCTGAGAAATACCAAATAAAACACATATGGTAGATTCAGCTGGAAACTGTTTTGTTGCTCTAGTTGTTCTTATATGGTACATTATAGGAGGGTATAGATGAAAACCCATTCATGTATCTACTGCCCCTATTGTTAGTTAAATATGATTGGACATAATCCAACAGCAATTTATCATACCAACACCTGCCTCATGTTGAAGATTTATCCTTCTGTTTACAGTGTACACATTGGAGCCAGCTACATTGTCATTACATTGCTGAATACTAGTGCTAGCCCCAATCAAATTCTAGTGAAGATCTCCACGCCATTACATTGACAAGGAAGACATATTTAACTAACAAATGGCTAATGTCAAGAAGGATCAGAAGTCCTAATAATTGAAATCAAACACAATCCGACAATGACAATGAAAGATTTCAATTTTGTAAACAAGAAATTTTCAGAGACTCCTTAATAAGAGGTTACAAATCCTAAACAAGTAGGAGGCCGCAAAGGCGAAAAAGAATGATAACGGCGAAAGGACTATTGAAAAGTTAATTGAAAATTAAAAAAGGTCTTCTCAAACTTTTCTTTGAAGGCACCTTTACCTTATTTGGCAGTCTCATGTTACAATGTTCAACCAATTCCTAAATTCGTAGGTAGAAGAAAATGGTGCAAAACTAACAAAAATGAAACACATTTGTCATTTCCAATATTCAGCAATAGTATCCAAATCCCGTTGATTTCGGACGGTATATCCCTGAAAATCAGTACAAAGTGAAACACAAAACCCGTATGCCAAGTACCATAAAAGAAAATCATGATATGTCAGTTTCCTTTTGCACCTACAGACAGACAAAAATGCCATTTTATTTAAATTCAGTTTCTTAAAAAAAAATTTGCACATCAAATGGGATACATAAACCTAACAAAAGCAACATTAAGGAGAAGAGAATATTATTTTCATTTGCTATCTGTCCGACTTCATTCAAATTAACTAGAACATATCACAAAGAAAAATGGAGATCATGCCAATTCCTAATGTCACAGATAGATGAAAACATGAATAGCAGGTCAGTAAGATTACAATTATGGTTGTTACCTGGGCAGGAGTCAAATCAAATGAAGGGCGGGCATCATTCTCTCTTCTTTGGGCACAAACACATGAAAGACCTCTGCCAAGCCATGCCGCTGATCCTGCCACAGCCTCAGCTGCAACACCACAGATCCATTTCCACTTAAAGATGAGCACTTACTCTAAAATAAAACATATCATGACAAGGAAAATATCACTCAATTCATTGCTCTCCCTACAAGCTTGAACTTGCTTACAGTTGCACGCATGCCTCATGCTTAATTCTTAAAACAAAAACATCCAGACAAATTTAAAAAATGATATGTATGGCTAAGGGATAAAGTAGTTGATCGGAATAAACTCCAGATCCGACAACAATGACCACAACCAAAGGAAATTAAGTCACAGCAACCGTATATTTCACAAAATGTGCACTGTTCAACTTTTTGAAAGCACTTGAAATTACAAAAATACCTCATCTCCAAAATCATTTTGGGAAAACAACAACTATTTTTATAGCCATTTTATTTCACCGTGTATATAACATGATATGGTTCACCTTGATTCTCAATCCAATTAATCTTTTCCAAATTTGGAACCAGACAACTTATAACATTTCTTAAAAAAAAAAAAAAATCAAGTAATAATCGGCAACTCCAAGCAGCTCACTCACCACAATACTGGACTAGATTTCAATCCACGGATTCGAATTTCGAACTACTATAGATCACTTCCGAGATAGCTTTCTGTATATCGATATATATACGTATAGCTAAAGAGGAGGAGATTATACCAGAAGTAGAATGGCAGGGGTTCCCTCGGTCGAGACCTTGCGAAATCCTCCTAACAGCTACGAATGAGCCACCACCTCGATCATCCATTTCGCTTCGGCCTTTGGAAAAAACAACTACAGCGCCATTGACAGACAAAAACTATCCAACATCACAACGAACTCACACACTCAAATCCTTTCGAATCTGACAAACTCGCTTATACAAAAAAAACAGAGCACACACTGGATTCAAGAACAACAAATTCCTTCTTCCTATTCGAACCGAATGTGATTGAACGAACGACAGCCTCGTCGATCTCGAACAAATTCTTGAGATTTAAGTACTGAACCGATTCCTTGAGGAGAATCTGCGGTTACTTCGTTTGATCAGAGGTAGGGTTTCAAGATCTGCTACGAAGCCAACGCCATTAGAGGCTCTCTCTCTCTCTCTCTCTCTATCTCTATCCAACACACTGGTAGTAGAGATATACAGAGGTGGCAGCGATATTTTTATGTGATTGTTTTTGGATATATGAGGTTGCGGAAAGGGGGGTTGGTTATATTTGCTTTTAAATAGCGATTGATGTGGTTTTTTCAAGAAAGGAAAAAGGGGTAACGGATTGGCGTTTTGTAACGCGATGACGAGGTGTTTGGCCATCCGAACTTAAAAGCGGGAGAGAGAGAGAGAGAGAGGCTTTTTACAGGCGCAACGAACTTTGGGTATTATCGTAATTTCGTGTGTTTGAGGAAATGATATTCGCACTGCACTTAATTCTCAGTACACACATAATACTTCATCTATCCCCAATTTTTTGTCCCATTTAACAGTGTCTGTTGTCCAAAAAAAAAATATTGTCCCAGTTCAAAAATAGTGGGTAAAAGGACGAGTTTACTATTTTGCCCTTCACTTTTGAAATTAATTAGTACTAGAAAAGGCAATGTTGAAGTTTTGAGGGGCAAAAGGAAAAAATAAAAGTTACGACAAGTGTAATGAGCATGTTTCCTTGAGAAGTTAGATTCTCCAAAAGAGACCAATAGATTTGGACGAAGGGATTATATACTAACAATTTGTTATTTTCTCTCTTCTTTACTCAGATCACGCCTTCAGACCACCACCGTCGTCCCTGTCTTTAATAGTTCTACCATGCCCTTTTATCTTGTTCGTCCACCACCTCCCTTGCCTAATCCTCATGCATCTCTAGTTTCCGAACAATTTCAAATTACTATTTGAATCCTAGGCGTTGTTTGAAAACACTTCAGAACTTAAAAATAGATGTATTAAATGGTAAACAATTAAATTGGCTCTCAATCACCCTTCAAGTAGGTTTGATAAACACATACCATACTATTTAAAATTTCATGTGGCTAAAATTATAAATACATGTTGCAACCCCTTCTTCCACCACATCTTGTATCACCGCCACTACTACGACCAAAACAACAACCACAACCACCATCACTACCACCGCCTCAACCACTACCATGATCACCGTTTGATAACGTGATACACTCGTAGAGTTTCGTGTCACCCCCTATTTGCCACCCCCTAACGTGATACAACTATACATTCCAGCTATTTGCCACCCCCTCTATTTTTCTCCATCAATTTTTCCTCCATTGAAACATACACTTTCCTTATTAAAACAAGCTTGAGAGAATGACATTCTTAGGTTTCCAGGTGGAGTATCGCAAGGAAACTTTGGAGGGCATGATGTTTGATCTCTAAAAGCATTTCTAACTATTCACAGAGTTAAAGGTTCCTTCCACTTCTGCTCACTTGGGACTGGGTTACATGAGCAGCATATATACATTTCCTCGTACTCCTTGGTATTATTTAATTCCACTACTTATGTGAAGCTTTTGACATTAATCATCACTACTAGATTTTATTGCACTCTGCACTGCACATGCTTGCGTCCTCGTTGTCCTTTCTTTCCTTCGGGTGAGCTAGGTCATCGGGACACGAGCATGGGCTAAATCACATTCTAGATATTGTGTTCATGGTCTTGCGGGTTGTGCATGGACTATATATCCTTTTGAGCAATGCTTACTGCAGTATGCATATTTATATCTATCTTGGCAGGTTATGCTACACACTTCTTCTTTTCTTCTTTTTAATTTGCTTTGTCCTTCCTGGGGTATGTCCCTTGTAGGCTGTACATTTGGTTGACCTCTTTTTATTTCAAGCTGATTTACAAAAAAAAAAAAAAAGTTTCTAACTTAGCTTTGGAGGCCATAACTTGGTGATACTCTAGTATTTTAGACTACTTTTGTGGACATATTGCAAGCATTTTGTGGAAACACAGCCAGTAGTACTTTTGTGGAAATATTTTGACTATTTTGTAAAGGAAGTCTTGAAGCTGCAGAATATCGTAATCAGTTTGTATGGACTGTTTCACACTAGGTATCCTTGGTGATACCAGGATTTTTTTTGTGGTATCCTTGGTGATACCAAGATTGTAACGATCCAGAAATTCTATTACCTCAAAAGTACAAATAATGTCTATTAAATAAAAATTACAAATTTGGGTTTAAATAATCTTCAAGAAAAATACATGACGACTATTTCTCCAAGTAACTCCCTCGTCCTCAAGTACTTCAACACTGGACGCTACTAATCTGCCTCGTACAGGGTACTTCACTACACGAGAAGTATACCATATGATGACAATAAAAAGATATATGAAAATTAATAAACAATATTATCAACTTCAACCGAAATACATATGCAAAGCCACAAATAAATATGCATCTACAAATACATGTGCAAATCCAGGAATAAAGTCTTAAAAATAACACAAAAAGCAGAGGCTTCTTTCCTTTGGGTAAAAAACCAGTTTTTGGTTTTTTAGTTTTTCTATTGTCCCTATTCAAAAAAATTTTGCATTCGTTAGTTTTGCATCAAGATTTTGTGGTTTCTGGATTCCTCTCGACGAGACGAATCTAACAAGTATAAATTTATGGTCAAAACTCAAATTTTTTTGAATAAAGCCAAAATAATCCACCTATTTTGGCTTTATTCAAAAAAATATTTGGTTTGACCATATATTTATACTTGTTAGATTCGTCTCGTCGAGAGGAATCTAGAAATCACAAAATCTTTATGCAAAACTAACGAATGCAAAAAAATTTTGAATAAGGACAAATGAAAAAATCAAAAAACCAAAAATCGGTTTTTTACCCAAAAGAGGCTTCTGAGAGAGAAAAATAAAAAAAAAAACTTGGGCTAAAAAGTCGCATCAATTACTAAAAGACCGTTTTGCCCTCATGAAAAAAGGAAGAAGTTGGTCACATGGGATGTTGGTAGGGGTGGACCATATGTCTATGACAGGAAGAGTTCATTTAAGTTTGTCCCCACACAATTTTGTACTTCGGTCGTGGAACTACTTGTAGAGTAAATTTGAGTCTTGGTCCCCTATACGCATGGGTTGCTTCCTTTGCATTTCTCATTCCAACTCTGCATGTATTAATTGATTGTATGCTCACACTTTTAATTATGCCCACTATTTCTTATTCATGTCTCACATAAGCTTAAAATGGACACAAACCATCCATCATACTCACTTTTTTTTTTTCCCTCTTTGGATTCTAATTTTTCTTTAGATTCTGGTAAGTTGTTGATTTTCTACATTATAATTCAACTTTGCTAAAGTATTTCAACAATACGTGCATAATAAATTTTCAGAGAAAAACAATGTACGAAAATATAATAATCAGTCAGAAAGTTCTTCTATCTAGTTTATTTTTCAATAATGCAGAAGCCAAATCTTGATCGGCCTTACACCCTATTACTCTCTCCATTTCAAATTGTTGGACACATTTGAGAATTTCAACTTTTTAAACAGATATGAAATAATTGCATTCAATAAATGCATTCACATTAAACAAATTCATTAATTTCCAATAGTGCCCTTATATTTTCAACTTTTGAATGAAATGATGGTCGTTGGTGAAGGGGTTATTTTGGAATATTGAATAAATTTTGTTTTGACTTTTCAAAGAGGACTAACAATTTGGAACACTCCAAAATAGTAAAAAGGACATGCAATTTGGATTTTAAAAATAAATTTGGGAAGGAAATTTAACTAAGCCTTCCTTAAAAAAAAAATTGACATCCCCAAATCTGAAGTCAAACTTTTTGGGGATGCCATAAGTTCATTTCTTAAATTATGTATAGGGTTATCTAAGTATGAAACAAAATTGGGCGGCAGCACATTGAAAGTAGGATTAGTAATTAAAGGCTTGTGGAGAATCTCAACATCATTAATCATTGTGCTGAAACCAATGTAAGTGTGGGTGTGACTCTACTCTCCACTCAGGTGCTTTCATTTGCTACTCACATGTGATCCATCCCCACAAATCATATGCATTCCTAATCGGATTTCCTGTCCTGATAAAGATTTTGAGGCATTCATGTTTTTTTATTTTTCTTTAGAGAAGAGCAAGAAATTCATTAATACTTTCTCCGTCCCTTTTGAAAGTATTCAGTTTTGGAAATTTAAGTAATTAAGGAGAGACATTATCATTACACGTTTCCCATTAACTTTTTACTCATTAATTTTTTAAAAGGACAAAATAATAATTGTACACATTAACTTTTTGAAATAGATACTTATTAAGGGACAACCCAAAATAGAATATTGGACTATTATTTGGGAATGAAGGGAGTAATAACGAAGTTAAAACTTACTGTGCGCAGCATAGGGATAGAGCCAGAAAATATATTCAGAGGTGGCACCAAGAAATACCATATTCTCAGTATTAAAAAAAAAAACGCAGTGTTATAAGGTAAACTTGCAATAGTAGAAAAAAAAAACACATTTTCATGGTTTAATCATCTGTGAACATAAAACAAACATAGTTAAATGATCTACTAGCTCCGTCGCATTAAATTTGTCCGGTTTGCAAAACAAGAGCTTAAATATAAGACATTTTAAAGAAAAATGTCAAGCTTTTTATATAACTTGAAAGAAATCATTGATATCTAGTGTAAAGGGAAAAATTCAAAAAAACCCCTGATGTTTGGACCGATTATTATAGAGACACCTGACCTTCAATAAACGTTAACTAAACCCCTGATCTTTACACTCCGTCATCAATTAACACCCTCGTCCCATTTTCCGTCCAATGACTAACGGAAAAGCTGATGTGGCGATACTTTGAGACACCTGGGCTAATATTTGGCAATGACATGGATGTTCTACGCCTACGTGGCGCTGCCACGTGGCTCGGTGGGCCCCGCCAACTTATCTTTGAAAAAAAAAATAAAATCTAAAACTCTGTCACTCTCTCCTCCCTCAAAACCACCCACCACCACTTCCACTGTGTTCCCAACTCCGGCGACCGCCACCACCGTCGACAGAACTACTGGGTATCGGCGACCCGGCTCGACGGTGTGTCTGCAACCAAAGCATCTTCAGATCAGTACCATCAGAGAGTCTTAAGAGATCGACATCGTAAACATCGTGCGAGAGGAATTTGGCCATGGCGGCGACGAAGCTGAATTTTCTAGTGCCAGAGGAGCCCTATAGTAAATAGCTTTGCTTCCAAACGCGACCTAAGCAGTTGTAGTACTGTTTGGATCTGAGAAACGACTCGAGGTCGGACTTGACCCGGTTCTTCAAATTCGAATCTATGGCGATCGTTTGGAGAGTCAAGTCCGTTGGAGATGAGGTTTCAGAATCCATTGTTTGTCCTTTTTCACCCTTAGAGTAAAATTCTTGATGAAACCTTTTCCATTGTTGGCTCTGAAAACGGCGTTGGTCCATGATACCCATTACCCATGCGTCGAGAAACTCATCGTGAACCGTCTGATTATCGTCGATGCAAAGAATGATGTCGTTTGATTTTTTGCCGGCGAAGAGGTATGGGCTTTTCTGGTTCGGAGAGGCATACTTGTAGTGGTTGTGGCGGTGGGTGGTCGGAAGAGGCGCAAGGGAGGGGTTGGGTTTGGGGGAGGAGGGAGTGACAGATTTTTTTTTTAGAGATAAGTGGGCGGGGCCCACCGAGCCACGTGGCACCGCCACGTAGGCATAGAACATCCATGTCATTGCCAAATATTAACCCAAGTGTCTCAAAGTATCCAAGTAAACGCCACATCAGCTTTTCCGTTAGTTATTGAACGGAAAATGGGACGAGGGTGTTAATTGATGACGGAGTGCAAAGGTAAGGGGTTTAGTTAACGTTTATTGAAGGTCAGGTGTCTCTATAATAATCGGTCCAAACGTCAGGGGTTTTTTTGAATTTTTCCCTAGTGTAAATTATAAAAAAAAAATGGAAAATTTGAAATTATTTTTTAATTCTTCGTTTGAGGACCGAACAAACATTTTGAAAAGAAAGGTCAATTAATTAGCTTGGTTTGGGAGTTCGGAAACATAGATGCATTATTTCGGAAACATAGAGGTATTAATTCGGAAACATTGAGCCACTCCCCCTTAAGTCTCATATAGGGATCTTTGTCCTTCATAATTAGATTGAGAGACGGAGAATCACTCTTCACAGTTCGTCCTAAAGATGATTAGGAGAAGGATTTTCTCTCTAGGCAAATTAAAAAAAAAAAATTCTTTACTAGACTTGGGGTTAGCATGTGGAAGGATTTTTTTTTTTTTTTTTACTGGACTTAGGGGAAGTAGGGATGGCATGTGCCACTCCCCCCATCAGTAGCCTCTGTCCTTGGCGCAGATAGTACAATAAGAACAGTAAATGCCTAAGGCCATCCATAGTGGTGAAGTTAAAAGACAGATTAGTGTAAGAAACTAACAGTTAGCAACAAAATATTTGGTTTTCGGTACATAGTGGTGTAGCTATGGTGTAGCTAACTTGTGTCAGAGTTAGGGAAGAGCTAACTCAGAAGCTACAGTTCACCTCTGCTGGAGCAAGTGCCCAAGCGAGGCCCACCCTTGGAAAAGTGCACGGAAGAGGGATGGTCTGATGACACGGAAGAGAGAAAGAGAGAGGGAGGGAAAAAGTAAGAGAGAGGAAGGGAGAGGAAGGAAAGAGGAGAGAGAAAAAGGTGGTATTCTCACACATTTTTTTTACACTTTAACAACATTTTAACAACACCACTACAACACTTCTTAACTTAACAACACATTTTGTCATAACAACACATAAATGGGTCCCATTTTTTACACTTTTGTGTCATATAACTACACAAATTTAACTTCACCACTACGGATGGCCTAATGCACATTGACAACGCGACATATAAAAAAAACGCGGTGAAAAAACAAAGGATAGGCTAATGCCAAGGTTGTTTCACACGTAACGAGGCAGTCCTAGAGGAACCTGGGGTGGGTGCTGCACAGTTGTGTGCTGTGCGGGCACAACGTCGCAGTGTCGGTGTCATGCCAACGATAGGAGACATTCATGCGTAGAGCTCGTCGAGTTCTACATGTATATAAAAAATCAGCTCGATCAAATATTGATAAGTGCCTCATCAGAACGTATGTAACTTGTTGCAGTGGTTTTGATTTTCTGATGAGGCACTTAACGATATTCAATCGAGCTAATTTTTAGTACACTAGTAGTACTGGACGAGTTCTATGTGGTGAATGTCTCTTATTGTCGTATCGACATTGACTCGGCGGCATCTGCCCCCGCACAGCACATGGCTCTGCAGTACACACCCCAAGTCCGTCATAGAGATACTAGTAAAGGGGTATTTAGACACCTCATTAATTATCCCCTTTTACTTTTATACTAGTGAGGTGATCGCTGGCGAGGCCCGCGCCCACGATCAAAATATATGCGTTTACAAAAGATATTTACTTGGTGAAATTTGATCATCAAAGTCGCTTATTGTATATGAATTGATTTGGAAGGAGACCATGCAAAAATTCACCTCAATCATTTAAAAGTACTCGATCAAACGACCCCAAATTTTTGTAGGCAATTTGAAATACCATAGTTAGAATTTTTTACTAAGTACTGAACCAATCTAATCGAGTTATTTTATTCTGTCTCTCAGAAACTGAAATTTCACCAATGTGGTATAATGGTATTTCAAAACGAAAGATCCACATGTCATGTTTATTCTAGAATTGTGCTTGTCTCGAAGAGTCACTGTTTTAATTTTTCATGATGGCATAGGAATTGATAATGATCATAATATACACTCGCGACGACCTCAAATAGAAGGTTTGGAAAATAAACATAGAAACGAAATTGTCAGAAAGATACATGATTTTCTTAATTCGAATTTTTATTACGGGATCGAAACCTGCAATATTACCCACCGAATGTGGGTAAAGTTATCCTCACCCTAGTCGAGAGTGAATAAAATTGCTCTCGGTGTAAGGGAGTAAGAAATCTAAAAAATACATGCACTAAATTCCATTGGTAACTTTATCCAATATAAATCAAGGGCTAATTATGTATTAATAATATCACAGTTTTTAACTTTATTCTCAAATTTACTATAAATTTCTTTTAGCAATCACAGTTTTAAAAGAATGTGCTTGCGAACACGCTTTTTTATTACTTATAGTGTTTTTTTTTTTAGAGATTATAGACTTTAATTCTAAAATGTACTCCCTCCGTCCCAATTTAAATGCTCCCTACGGTTATGCGTGTTTTTTTAAAACTCTTATAGTTTTCATTCTATAATGTATTTTATATGCAATATGGATCTTATTTGATAGATCTCAATTAGTTCTATTAGACAAATTTTTTAAAAACTTCGGAAACCTTACCAATAAAAAGATATAGACGTTTGAAAATGGCACGGATATACGTAGGGAGCATTTAAAATGGGACGGAGGGAGTACTTTGTAAACAAAAAGACCTTAAATATGTGTTTACGCTTCTAAATATACTGTAAATTTCTTTTGTCAATCACGCTTTTTAAAGAACGTGCTTGCGTGACACGTTTTTTTATTATATATATATAGAGTCCCGAGCCGTCCAATGTGTTCAAAAGGTGTTTTCAAGGGTCCACGTGAGAAATCTTCAAAAAAAAAAAAAAAGGGGAAGCGCTAGATCCAAGCTGTTTTTTGCAAAACTGTAAATGTACAGTTTTTGCGAAAAACTGATTGGATCAAGCCCTTCCCGGTATTTTTTTCCAAAGATTTTTTGCGTCGACCCTTGAAAACACCTTTTGAACACATTGGACAGCTCGGATTTCCCAAAAACAATTTTTAAAAGCATTAAAACACCGAAAAACCTTCAATCCGGGATCCTTGATAGGATCCGTGGCGTATATATATATTTTCGAGATTACGGGCTTAATTCTAAAACGTCTTTGTAAACAAAAGAGCCTAAATATGTTTTCACGCTTGTAGAAGGTGTGTTATTTGGGCATATTTGCTTTACTTAAAAAAAAAAGGGATAAAAACTCATCCAGGTACTTACAGAAAACGACAAAAGCTATAGAGAGATGGGGTATGTAATTGTGGAAGCAATATCAGTTCAAAAAAAATTGTGGAAGCAATAGAGAAGGCCACGTGATGCTGACACTCTAGATTTAGACATGGAAAAAGGTAGAAGGCAAAGGGCAAAATGGTAATTTCGCCAGGGACGAAAACAGTAGGCATCACTGCCTCTTTATTTATAGTAGATAGATATTTTCACTTCTAAGCTTCTAGCTGTTTATTAGCTAGGTGAATGTGCAGATACCTCCTAAATCGCACCGGAAGCACTCTATCTCTTATATACCGTGGTGCCAATGAATGTGCAGATTTTCTAGCGCGTCTTGGAACAGAACAGGTGGAAGACCTTGTGGTGTCATCTGCTCCTCCTCTGGGCATTTGGGAATATCTGATAAGGGATAGTCTCAATATCTATCAGTATCTGGACTAAAATGCCTTTCCTTCTAGCTACTGCCTTTATGCTAGTTCTTGTTAAAACTTGGGTCTGTAATTCTCTAACTGCACTCTTGCTGCAGCATGCTACTTTCGTTTAAAGCTCTAGTAATCTATTTCCGTTTAACCCAAAAAAAAAAAAAAAAAAAGAAACCAAAATGAGTTAGAGTTTTGGTTATTGGAATTATGGTGAGAATTTATCTTATTTCCCATTATCCATCTTGGAAGTATAGTGAGAAGTCTAATCTAGAGTACTATACCTAATCTCTTGTACATGCTCTAACAGAGCTCATTTTAGGTAATTTTCGTGAAAGAAGAGGTTAAGAACAACAAAACTAAACATAAACAAAAAGAGAACAACAAACTTTGAAAGGGGTAGGTCAATTCTTAGATTTAAGTTTGTTCTCTCTAGTATCTCATGTTTAAAACCTTTTAGGCACAACTAATTTCTGTTGGGCTAGTGTATATGGGAATTCCCCCAGCTTTAATCGCCCTCGGCAAAGGGTTTGGTTATTCTCCAAAACTTAGTTGAGATGTGCCTAAGCTGACCCAGACACTCCGATTTATTTTTAAAAAACCCGAACTTTGAAAAACAGGAAAGGTGGTTAAAGATGTACGTATATCTAGTTTATGTGTAATCCTCTCACGAATCAAACTTTGGAGTCACTGAAAATTTACCCGATTGTTGATTTTAGGGCACCGAAATTAATCGAGGCGCTTGTGGCCCTGAATCTTTAATAACAGCATATGTCCCACACATTCCATTCGTAAATTTCTTGTACCTACCAACACAAACTTACGCTTTAAAAATTTTAGTTCTTGCGTTCTTGGTACTTGGCCATAATCTTTTTTCCTCGGCATGTCCATAATATTTTCCAGTTACATGCATGCATGTACAACTTTCCAACAAAGTGGAACATACGGCGACAGGATAACTGTACAAGCTATTTATTAGTAGTAATTAAGATTAGATTCCGCTAACACGAAGGGTTCGTCAAGTAGTCTTGGCACGTGATTTAGAGATTTGTTTTCTTTTAAGGTCTGAAGTTCGATTCTCCATGCCAATATAACTTTTAAGGCCACTTCACGTTCACGTGTGAAGTTGTGAAATGGATATTAAAAAGACTGTAGGAATTAGTTCGAGGTACGAGGGAGCTGGCCTGAGATACTAGGCATTACAAAAAGAAATTTTAAAAAATTTGATTCCGTCAAAAATTAGATGTACTTGTCATACATATTGCACCTACAAAAGCAAGAATAGTACATAGACAAACTATAAACATGTACTATTGGCTTTGGATAACGGGGTAACACCTGGTGGTTGATCTCAAGGTTGTGGAGAATTATAAAAAATGGATTACTTTAGACAAAAAAAATTGGTACTTTGGTAAGTAGGTGTATCCAACACAAAGCACAATTGCAAGCTATATCAAATTCTAGATTTTCTTTTTTGACAAACAGTACTTATAAGACTCTTAACCTTATTATCCGGCAAATCAAGGGGTACAGATACCCTTGTATAGATCATGTACAGATGGGTCTCGGGAACCCACTTGTGGGTCCCACACAAACGATTCGAGCCATTCAAATATCTTAGAATAATTTTCCAAGGGGCTCCGCGAGAAATCAGCTCCATCGGACGTGTGTAAGTGGTTCATTCAAAATCGGATCGTTCGTGTGGGACCTACTTGTGGGTCTCCGAGACCCATCTGTATATGGTTTGTACAATGCATCTGGACCAGTAGCAAGGTTCATTATTATCTCCAATTTCAGTTGTTTAAGAAAAACTAAAAAAAAAAGTAACGTACGAGAAAGAGGAAATATATTTTCTTGTAAGTGTTCATTTGAAAACAAAATGAAGAGAAAGGACATGAAATAGGTGCAATAACGACATGGTGTTGGGAAATACAAAAAAATCTTATTGACGCATTTACGTTTAGTTGCACTTTTTATGAAGAACAAAGTCCTATCACATCACTCACCACAGACCCTACATCTCCAACCATACTTCATTTCTTCATTTTCATTCTTCATATCTTCAGAATAAAGAATGCAGCCTCCAACCATGTTTCAATTCCATCGATCCTTCAAAATAAACAATCAAATGTGATTCTTCATATATGGTGACACCTTCAAAATTTGAAGAATGTTCTCCATATATGTTTTCATAATAAATGATGCATAATTAACTCTTAACATTATGATGGATGATTGAGTTTTGAGTGTATTTTTTGAAAAATTAATGAAGATAGAAATAGAGAAGTGTGGTTGGATTATAAGTAAATATAACAATCTTCCATAGAGACAGCTCATACATCATGAAGCCTATGAAGCTTGGGCTTTAGGCCAACCAAAAAATCAAAATTTTAGGGGCCCCAATTATTTAGGAAACCTATATATATATATATATATATATATATATATATATATATATATATATATATATATATATATATATATATATATATATATATATATATATATATACTAGGTCCAATATAATTTTTGTGTATAATTAGTACCCTTGCCGCTAAAAGTACGAGAAGACAAATGTTCAAATCATGGATTTCAAATATTGTAGCGGTTGTATATTTTTGGATGAGGATGAGTGGATGACTATAGGTTTGCATTTTGTAATGGTGAATCTTTTGTAATGGTTTTTATAAAGACTCCTTATTAACCAATTTTTGTAGCCAAAATATAGGATGAGCCTCGTTTAATAAGTTCGATTTAGGCATCCAAAATCT
The DNA here is from genome assembly GCA_020921065.1 of Vaccinium darrowii. NCBI lineage: Eukaryota > Viridiplantae > Streptophyta > Magnoliopsida > Ericales > Ericaceae > Vaccinium > Vaccinium darrowii. The sequence continues at coordinate 22,938,438 of CM037157.1, forward strand.
ATGAGCCGGCTCTGATCTTCCAATTCCATTTATGCATAAAGAATGATATTTTGATACTTCAAAATGAAGAATTGGGTTGGAAATGCTCAGGGTAAATGGTACCCTCCGTCCCAATTTGTTTGTCTAATTTTAGTATTTCAACTGACAAAATGATTACTACTAAAGAATTTTGAATTTCCAAAAATGCCCCTCGCTTTTTTGACATTAAATAAGATTGCGCACTCTCTAATGCATAATTTTATAAATGAGATTGGGCTAGGGAAACCTTTTTAAATCAACTTACAATGGGACAAACAATTTGGCATATGAAAATGTCGAAAGGTAGACAAACAAATTGGGATGGAAGGACTATGAAAATTTATGCATGTTCAGTTATCGGCTGTCCATGAACAATTTAATATCCTTCTGTTTTTGTTTCCTCCTAACCCCCTACTAACTCACTTATAAATATTTTATGATATTCATGCTTTTTCTAAAAAAAAAAAAAAAAAAAAAAACCCATTGGAGCAATATATTGATGCCCACCAAAACTAAGACATTGATTCCAAGTGCATATGCGTGGGTGTAAGATGACCAAACATGAATAGTCATTTTATACTAGTGGGTTGTAAAAGTTGATTTTCTTTGAAAAAGTAGAGGAACCAAAGTATCTTCCAACATGGGGCAAAAGAAAAGGTCCTCCCCTTTCCAAGTAACACACATTCATTCACTAAAAGATATTGAGGGGTGGGTGTCTTTTCACCAAACCTTTCTAACTTTTCCTGAATTAATAGCCACCTAATTCAGAATGGTGTATGTGGAAAGATAGGATCAGTGACCATACAGCTTTTTAACCTGCAATATCTGGGTGAGAAGAGAAAAGAAACGATTATGTTTTCTCGCTATCTCATTTGGATAGACGAAGGGGTGCTTTGGGTAAAAAACCAAAAACCAAAAACCAAAAAATCACTTTTGTCCTTATTCAAATTTTTTTTGCATTTGTTAGTTTCGCGTCAAGATTTTGTGGTTTCTAGATTCCTCTCGGCGAGACGAATCTAACGAGTATAAATTTATGATCAAACCAAATATTTTTTTGAATAAAGCCGAAATACTTGGATTATTGGCCAATAATCCACCTATTTTGGCTTTATTAAAAAAAATTTGAGTTTTGACCATAATTTTATACTTGTTAGATTCGTCTCGTCGAGAGGAATCCAGAAACCACAAAATCTTGATGCGAAACTAACAAATGCAAAAAAAAATTGAATAAGGACAAAAGTGGTTTTTTGGTTTTTTGGTTTTTGGTTTTTTACCCAAAGCACCCCAAAATAAAAGTAAATGTCCTTCACTTTTCTTTTCTCATCGAATCTCACCAAAAGTTGTAATAATAAAAAATGGCTTTTCAAAGAGTTCGTGACTCTCACCATCTCTCACCTCTTTCGCCATCCAAAAATAAAAATGGAAGAAAATACTCTCTCACTCAATTTCTTTTCTTTTGAGAACCCTTAATTCAAAGGGGATGTAAAATCAATGCCACCCACATTAGTTGCCGAAAGCCTAATTTTTTGAGCTGGCAACTGTGATGGTTGTGGGCTTGGGAGTGATTTTTTAAATGGGCTTTCTTAGGATTTGTGGGCCAGAAGTAATTTGCCAGCAATGGAGGCAGTTGGGGTCTTGTTTGGACCCTACCCCACTTTAACTAATTCATATTTCTTGAATCCAAGTCCAAGTAACATTTAACAAACTGAATTTTCTGCTGATTTTGCCTTGACTATCTGTCCATCATTTATTCTGTTGCTTTAAGGTGAGACTCTCAAAGTTGCAGGTAGTAGGAGTAGTTTATAATAAGCAGATGTGGTACACGGGTCACTAAATAAATTGCATAAAAAATTGCATCTTAAATTAAATGAAGATGCTTTTAACCTTATCTAACATAAATAAAGAAGAATTTTTATGTATAAATGCAAAAATATGTTAACATAGATGCAGCCACTAGGGCTAGTTTGGTGGCCAAACCTGGGACTTCCCTTAAGGAGGTCACGGGTTTGAGATAGCGTGGCCAACTTAGAGTTGAATATCCACTTACTCTTGTCACTTTTTTCCCTAAGTTTTTACCAAGAATATTTATTGTCATTCTAACATAAACAATACAAATTGATAAAAGGAAATCAACAGTAAAAACAAATAACATATAACTAATTCCTTAGAAAAATACTTCAAGTATGTTTTAATGAAATACTTCAGATATCCATTTTTTCCCCTTGGAGTAGAATATTACAGGTATTTGTAAATTATAAATAATTGCCAACACCTCTTTTTCATAGGTGGATAGTTCCAAGTATTTACGAGCTAATGCCTTGCTGATAAAAGCAATGGGATGGCTTGTTTAAGGCATCCTTTCCTAAGCAACAGAGTAAAAGTTTCGCACATATGGACTTCGAGTCTTCTTTCAGAGGGCCTGTTGCGGGTCTGGAGTCTATGGTAACGCCCAAAGGAGAGATGCTACAACAGGTAGCCCCCTCCAGGCCTCCTCCACCCTTTCCGTTAGCAAAAATCGAGTCGAAGGCTAGCAAATTTTTCCATATCCCTGAACAATCCTTCTAGAATACCCAGTTAATCCCAAAAATTACTGTAATGCTAGAGTAGGCAGCCTAGGACAATCCCTCATTCAGCTTAATTTTCACCTGAAACTCCATTATATCAGATATTTATATATCCCAAATACTCAATGCTAGTTTGCCAAAATGCACACTTAGAGTTCTTAACAGACAATTGATTTGACCTCAAGATCTCCAAAGCAGTGCACAAAAACTGTAAGTGGTCTTTCCAAGACTGACTATGGATCAAAATATCATCAAAGAACACCAAGATAAACTTTCTCAAGAATGACTTGTAAATGTTCCTATTCATTGAGGATTGAAATGTAGAAGGAGCATTGGTAAGTCCGAATGGCATGAGCAAGAACTCGTAGTGACCCTCTTGTGTACGAAATGCAGTTTTTTCCATGTCATTGGGTTACACTTTGATTTGACAGTATGAACTCTCTAATCTAGCTTCGAAAAAACTCCTAGATGCTGTTCATCAAGCAACGCTTCAATGGTAGTTATCGGGATTTTTGTCCTTAGTAGTGAGCTTATTGAGTTCCTTATACCCGATGCACATACACCAAGTATTATCCTTTTTCTTTACCAGTAAAACAGATGATGAAAATGGCTCACTCTTGGCCTTATAACACCAGATTGTAGAATCTCCTTAACCACTTTCTCCATTCAATTTTTTCAGATATAAGGATATCTGTAAGGCTTAACACTCACAGGTTCACTACCACTTTCTCAATTTAATTTTGGGGTTTGTTGACTCATGACTATCATCCATATCTTCCTCATCTTCGCCAATTAACACGAATAGTTGTTTCTACTTACATCTGTGACCTCTTGTATACCTTTCGGGCTTTCATCACGATTAGAACATAAACCATTATAGCTTTCTTCCATTTCTTTCGCAGTCACCTTCTTAATGGGAATGGGAGAACAATTGGAGTTACTATTGAATTGAAATGCATACATGGGCGGTTACATTAGGGTTTGAGGGGGTTCGCTGGGTTAAAAAATACGCTAAGATCGTATATTATGTGGGTATATTTTGAATTTTTTGTAGTATTGTTTGCACTGTATCACTGGCATATTTTTGAATGTAAAAAAAGAAATTTATTAATCTAATGTAGAAAGTACAAAGATTGAAAGGGGCTAAAGCATGGGGCAACACGACAAGGGAGAAGCATCCCATCTAGGTTGACACACAACACTCACGAGAATCATATGCCGCAGAAGCCCTCAAAGACTACAAGGTTGGCAAGAGGTCAACATAGTGGAAAGGGAAACATGGCTAGGCTTCAAAAACCAAAATAGAAAATAATCAGAGCAAAGCTAAACAAAAGTAGAACTGATACAACCCAAAAAAAAAGAAAAGAAAAAATGAACTGATATAACCCAAAACAGACTTGATACAACTCTCAAAGACTGCCCCTAGAATTCAAAGAGTAGCAGAAACTGGATCCTTTGTCCAAATCAATCCATTGGCAGCATAAAATCCACAGCAAAATCCCTCAGCAGTTAGCACTAGCATGGCTTCTGCATTGACTCACGCACCCCTTCCTCTAACTCATGCTCACTAAACATACACTATATCATGAGGAACACACAACATGCATGGACTCACGTACCCCAATCACACGCACACTTGATCATTGTTATGACGCCAAAGTAAATTAAAATTAACCTAGATTTGTGAGTAAGTAGATAATAGTGCTCAACGAAACAAAATAAATCAAGCCCAATACACTTTCAACAATAATAAATATCTTTATTCATATCGTGTATCCTGTAAACAATGTTATAATGCATTTTTGTCAATATTGAAAGAAAATCCTAGAGCCGGCCGAGAATGCAGGTGCCTTTGGTTCACATCTTACCCCAGGCTATCATCACAGGTTTCAGTTTTATGGAACTTGGAGTTGTTGGTAGCCAAGAAGTTGTTGTGGGTTTGACTGGGATTCTGGTACGTCGGGCAATAGCACCTGCGCTATCTTCTTGCAGCCTAGCCAAGCCAATAGCTGAGTATTGTTGGCTGGTTGGAACATTTAAACCCCAATCCTTATATCATCCCTCAAGCAACTCACAAAAAATTCTCCAGTCAACCCATTGGTTCAATTGGCCAATTCCTCACATCGGTCTTGATAGGATCTGACCATGCTAATTTTTCGAAGTTTAGTTCATTCCCCAATTGCATTTTCAAATGCGTACGGACCAAACCTCACTTGCAAGCCATAGATGAAATGATTCCACTCCAATTGCTTTTGAGCTTTCTCGAACCATTGGATGGCCTTCTCGTCCAAATGCATGACCTCAAGTTTTTACTTTTTATGTTACTACTATTTGTTTGAATTCGAAGAAACGGTCACGCTTTCGACCCCACAGGATCTTCTCCTTGATATCTAGGGAAATCAAATTTTGTCTACCAAATATGAGTTGAACCCGAAGAGATGAAACCATATTTTTGCCGGGTTTGTGACGTGTCTTCGTTTTCAGAGGCGGAATTGGAAATCTTTAAGGCCATCCAATCACACTTCAGACTCATGGCTACAATCAAATCTCTGATTTCACTCATTGACTGTGCTTGTCTCACTGAATTCTCCTGGAATTGTCAAATACGTGTCGTGCTGGCTTGTTTACTAAATTGTGCCGTGCCATGCCGGCCCATTTACTTAATCGTGCCGCATCATGCTTTGCCATTTCTCTGTTTTTCTTTCGAAAACTTCCTCTGTTCTGTTTCTCTAAGTGACCAAGATCTCAGTTCATTTCAGGCTTTTGGATGCCGTGCTCGTTGTGTCAGCATTCAGTGTAGTTGTTCTGACTATATTAATCTGTCACTGGATGGATGTGAGAGAGGCGAGGTTGGCTGAGGAGGCGAGGTTGCAGGCGGTGAGGGAAAGGAGGGCAGCTGAGGTGAGGTTGGCGGAGAGAGACATAGAATCTTCGATTTGCAAGAGCGATTGGCCAAAATGGAGTCGGAGACGCAACTTTTGGCTGTCCGGGACCGATGCGCCGACGCTGAGGTGGTGGGGTTTGAGGCGGAGCTGGTGGTGGATGCAGAGGCGCAGCGTGTGAGGCCGGTGGCGGCAGATCGATTTGTCGGCTCTGTGAGGTCAATCAGAACGACTTTAGGTGAGAGGTTCGCGTGGACATAGACGTGTCAAACGGGCCGTGCCGTGCCGACAAGGCCCGGTTAGCTTCATGCGAACCGTGCTTCATGCCGTGCCAGCCCATTTACTTAATCGTGTCGCGTCGTGCCGCGCCATTTCTCTATTTTTCTTTCGAAAAGTTCCTCTGCTCTTTTTCTCTTAGTGACCAAGATCTCTGTTCATTTCAGGCTTTTGGACGTGAGGGAGATGATGGGTATAGTAAAATTCGTGCTTGTTGTGTCAGCATTCAGTGTAGTTGTTCTTACTATATTTATCCGTTGCTTGTTGGATGCAAGGGAGGCAAGGTTGGCCGAGAAGGCGAGGTTGGCGGAGGAGGAGAGGCTACAGGCGGTGAGGGATAGGAGGGCGGCGATTAGGGAAAGGAGGGAAGCTGAGGCGAGGTTGGTGGAGAGACACGAAATTTTCAGCTATGCAAGAGCGATTGGCCCAAATGGAGTCGGAGGTGCAACTTTTGGCTGTTTGGGACCGATACGCCAACATCGAGGCGGTGGGGTTGGCGGCGGAGTTGGTGGTGGACGCAGAGGCGCAGCGTGTGAGGCGGGCGCCGGCGAATGGAGGGCTTGGCAAGCTTCTCGTCTGTTATGTTTGGTTTATTTTTTTCTAATTGTATATAAAAATTAAAAATTTATTTTAGTTAGAACTAAAATACCATGTTTAATCGTTTTTATCCTATATAGCAGCTGAGGTGTTTTTATTTTACAGAAACCTAAGGCCCATTTTTTGATTTCGCTTTAAGCCTCAAAATCTCAGGGCCGGCCCCGTACAAACACCAACACGGAATTGCAATAGGACATATAGGCTCGTCATTTCTTTAAAAAAAAATTACGACACAGACACGTTGGGGACGCGTTGAATATAACAAATATTGATATTATAGATTTATCTTAAGAATTTATGTTAACGTTATGAACATTACCGTTATCAAACTTAAATTACTAACATGTGGATACAAATCAAATGTCCCTCCATGAGTATGCATCTATGGAAATTTTCACTATGGGATGAGTTTTAACAATTGAATTCTAGCCTCCTAATGAGTCCTTGATTAGCATGTCCAAGAGTGTTCCCAATTTGTCCTATAGTTTATACAGTGTGTCCTAAGTAAAAGAAATATAGTGAAAATGCCAGATGTATGGCAAAACGATCAAAATTTTGAGTACCTAAAGCATATCTAAAGCCCTAGGAATCCCACCAAAACCTTTCCAAAAATACTCTGATTCTTCACTTTTCTGGAGAAAACCTCAGCAAATTGATCAATACAATGAGTAACAGAAACCATCTTAATTAAAGAAGAACCCCAATCAGAAGCGAAAGAAATGAAAGAGCATACACCAACACTTTCTAAAATGTTCACAATGTCGTAAATGCGCGCCAACCTGCCACATTGATTAGATTCAAGAAACACAATACAGGGTTGAGAAAGGAAAAGAAATAAAGAGGTAACATCTGTATCAACATCCATTTGGAGGTTTGTTGACGATGATGAGAAAACAAAATTTCTGAGAATCAAAGAACATATTGAAGATCAAGAGCAAGTAAATTTCTTTAGTTTTTGATCCCCCATACCATTTTTTATATCAAATTTGCCGTGTTATCTTACCTGCTTCACTTATTTGTTTTTTCTTGCTTGAGGGCATGCAATTTAAGTATTTTTTTCACTTGCTATTAATTTGATAAATCAAATGACAGAGCTTTGATGGTAATAACGTGAGATCTTCAGGTCTTTTCATTATTTGTAATTGCTTTACGTTTGTGTGGTATACCTGTGTCATTTGTTTTGTTTTTTTGTCTCCTTTCTCTAATCTCCTTTTTTGTTTATGCTTTTATTTCTCTCTCTCTCTCTCTCTCTCTCTCTCTCTCTTCTTCACCAATCGAGAGCCTTCAATCCTTCACTCACAGTCATCGGATCACCTCTCAGGTACGAAATACTCAATCTCTCCCCTCTGTCGACATGGAACAAGAGGTCTTCTTTCACTCTCTTTCGTAGACCAGAGATGGTATGGACTTTCTGAAATTTGATCAGCATTTGAGATTGTTGGTTTTGGTGCTGCTGTACAAAGAGGTATTTGAGTGAGGAAGGCGGTGACGAGACCAAATGTATTAGTTGTTATTAAATATAATTTTTTAAACAAACTTGTAATAGAGGTAAACTGCACTGAGTTCAGAACACAAATCTTAAATTTGATGACTAATTTGAGATTAAATTGTAAATTTAGATATCCTAATCTTGGATGTGGCACTCCTCACGCTTGGGATCGAAACGCGCGGTTGGTGGTGTGACAACCAAGTTGATTCCAAGGAACTCTGTGATTCCAACCAAGAAATCTCAAGTTTTCACCACTTACCAGGATCAACAGACCACTGTCTCCAATGAGGTACCATTTGACCGCCTTCTAAATATAAATGTTTTTCATCCCTCCCTACTTATGCTGAAAAAACATAAAGTTGGATAATCTGAATTAGGAGTATATTTGTGTTAACTTGTGCTGCTTCTACTGATTTCATGTTTTTGAAGGTGAAAGGAGTCTCACAAATGATAACAGAAACCTTGGCAAATTTGATCTAACCGGAATTCCTCCAACTCCAAGGTTAGCTTATCATCCTTTTTAGAATTTCAGTTAAAACTGGTTTCCTATAGTTGGAAATGTGATCATAATTGATTCTTTGGTTGAACAGATGTACTCCTAAAATTGAAGTCACATTTGAAGTAGACACAACGGTATCTTAACGGTAAAGGCTGAATACATGGGCACAGGAAAATTATAGGAGATCACAATCACCAACAAGGGCCGTTTCAGCCAACATGAGATTGATCAGATGGTTAGAGAGGCAGAGGAGTTTTCAGAGGAAGATAAGAAGGTGAAAGAGAGGATTGATGCCCATAACGGCATGGAGACCTATGCATGCCACATGAAGAACCACATTAATGGCAAAATAGGTGGCTCGTTAGTCTGATGTTAATTTGTTTCATAAAAGAAAGGTTCAATCTTGAAGAGGAAGAGTTTGGTCAAGAGATTTACGTTTAGTGAGATACTGTTTGCTAGGCGTGATTTGAAATATCAGTGTTTAGGATTTTTGTTATGCAAGGGACATATAGGCATATAGCTAATCTCCTCACATTCAGTACAGTTTGTTTAGGATTTGAGAATCGTGATGAATTTAGCCTCTGATTACATCTTTTTTGTGTTATTTTTGTTTTGGTTCAACCTTGATGAGTTTAGGCTCTGATTTTACGTCTCTTGGGAATAGACCAAAAACAACCCTAAATCAAAGACAGATTCAACAATTAATCGTGAAACAATCTCCCTATTCTATGAATATAAATTTTCCAGTTTTTTGAATTACTTAGTATTTAAGTATATTTCTCTACAACTTCTTCTGAAATAGATGCTCTTAGAACGTCTTGCATGCCTTCAAAATGTGCTTACAATTGAGTTGAAATTGGATTGTTAAGTTGCTTGGGTACTATTGTTTATTTGATTGCGTTGAGGATGGTGCTTTACTTGAATAATTACTTGATTAATTATGTTGATGTTGTAGGAATGCCAATCACAACAATACTAGCTCAACTTCGATTGATTCTGAACTCATGGTTTGCGTGTTAGTTTTCGATTGTCTACCCGTATGAGGCTCTTAATTTAAGGACAAAGGGGTTGGGCTTAATTTTTAGGGTTTTCTCTATGTTAAAAAGACTTTTAGCAATCGAAACTTGAAGTGTCGGACTTTAGTATTGGCTTTTGTTTTGAAGAGTGTAAAAATGTATTATGTATGCTCTCAGTATTGTGTAACCCTTGATATATTTATTTGAAGAATGGATTAAAGTGTTTGGGTTAAGTTCTGGTCCTTGTGTATGAAGAGATGCTTATCATATTACAGTATAATAGTATTTGGGTTTCTTGGCTTGCAAGTTGCAATATAAGCAATGGTGATTATTCTTACAATGCAATTTATGTTTACCATCTTGTTAAGGTATTATATGATCTGGCATTGTATGTGAACTCTGGGCATTATGTATTAAACTTAGAATCTAAAACTGGAATGGCAAAGGACTTGCTGGTTGTATATTAACCAGTTTAGGGTGGTTGCAGGTTGTTCATGTGAGGGGTAGCGTTTGTTAGGATTATTTTCATGTTTGTTTGTTTTGTTATTCAAGTCCTTTTCTTCTTATTTGAGTCAAAGAACTACTGGTGCATGGCATATTCTATGGTTTACAAATCGATTTGTTGTCTACTTGTATGTGAAGTGTGCTTTAATATTGGTAATGGTAGGTTATTGTCTTCCCATATAATATAGGTTAAGATATTCAAGGGGACCAATGATCTTCCAAGATCATTAAAAGCTTTGAATAAAAAAAAAAGGAAGCCATGCCCGATCAATTTTGGCAGTCTAGAATGCATTCGTAGAAAAGGCTGTGCTACTTTCAATTTACAAATCTCATTTTCGTGGATTAAGGAGAGAGGTGAGAGATATTTTCAAATGGGGTAAAATGCTCTGTATATTTGCAGATAGGGAGAACAAACAGAAGGAGACGTGCATGAGTTGCTATCTACGTGTCCCATTTTGTTCCATGTTTTTTTTTTCCACACATGCGTTTAAGTTTCACGCTTTTTAAGCCAAGTGGGAACATGTTTCTTTTTTTTTTTTTCTTTCCACACATGCATTAAAGATACCTTTCCTATGTCTATAAAGACAATGACATGCTTGAATAGACAAATACTGTGTGCACGAAACACACAGAAAATGAGGATAAGGAAACAATCGCATTTTGGATTGTTATTGGGGTAGAAAAGAAGGAAAGACATCTTTAACGTGAAGAGCAACTGAAAACAGAAACCTTGAACAAAGAAAATTAGTCCTTTCTACTCTATTCACGTAGCCCTTGAGCAACTGAGCATGGTACTCAAGAAACTCACAAAAAAAAAAAAATTCACAAAAATCCTCCTTTTGTAACCCTTTGCCTCTCAAATCGAACTCCATTTTTGTAATTGGCTGGCAAGATTTCCTCTCCACTTTGGCCAGCCCTTTGAAGTAAGGATCGGCTGGTGCCGGAAAGAAACATCATAAAAAAGAACTCATAGTCTGGCCCTAAGGTTCATAGAAATCTAATAAGCCTGTTAGATAACATTAAAAGAACTTACCTAAAATAAAGATGACAGGTATGATCATTAATAAAGCTTCCTCAACGCAACACAAAAAACTCTATAAAAAAACCCATAACTTTTCCACCATCACTTTATTACCTTTTGAAATAAAAAAAACCCAATTCTTTGTTGCCCTAGCCAATAGATCCAACTCATCTTGTTTTGAAATTCAACAAAGTTAATTCAAAGGATATCCATGATTTATGGTTGCCTCTTGTTTTAGTACTCTTTGGAGTTATTTTAACATATCTAGATCCTCCATGGTTTGGATTCATCGAAGATCCAAGAATCACCTCACACGGATTCTTCATCATTACCGTCATTTGGATAGCGTTGATGGAAATTACAGCAAGAGCTCATCTGCCTAAGAGATGGGAACGACAAGAAAAAAAGCATTATTTATACTACAATGCGTATTTTGATAATTTAAAATACTCTTATTTGGATGTGATCATTACTATCTGTAATGCATTTCAAGTTTAATTCCAATAATGTAAAAATGTTTAATACGCAGTAATCTCCTCTGGGGAAACCAAAGAGGAAAAAAAAAGGTATAAAAATGATATTAATAACAAAAATAAAATAAAATACACAAGTTAATAATGAGCACGGGACTCCGTGCATACACGGAGGAGCCAACTAGTTTAATAAAAGAAAATACTTATCCTGACCCAAAACCTGCACAGGCTATACCTCTTCTGTGGGTGAAACTCCTGCATCACAACAAAATGAACACTTGTTTACATAACGCAAATGGCTTACAAGAGGCCTTTACTCAGTTATGTGTAGAGCATTAATATCTTTTGCCAGTTCATAATGAAAAAGGAAACTAATTACATGCACTTTAGATTAAACAGTTCTACCATAAACTATACCCCGTAATCACCATATCAAACCTTAACCCCTCCCCTAATAACTAAAACTACAGCGGCTGTGTTTGGTTAGACAGTTTAGTTTAGTTTTCATGATGTCAGGAGGTCTAATGAGTGGAGAGAGATAGAGAGAGAAATGAGAGTAATGATGATGTCATCAAAACTAAAACTAAAACTAAAACTAAACAGGGAAACGAATAAGGCCGCATGTTCTCAGCCCTCAAGACACAGTTCACAGCCCCAGGGTAGTCCAAAAGTCAGTCCCTAAACTCTGCCATGGCCTCCTAGCTTTTGGCCTTCAACTTAACCCCAAAACCAAGATTCGACTGCTGCCAAGATCTCCAGTTCGTAGAAAATTTAGGCAGCTAAAAGTGTGAAAATTCATGCACCAAATTTTTTTTTTGGAAACTTACCAGCACAAAAACAATTATCAGGCGTCCAGTCTGAGAACATGTGCTACCATGATTGCTCTTACCTCACCAATATAATTCATCAAACAGGTATAAAATTTAATCTTAGCTAAGATATATATCTATAGGATACGAATAACTTGAATATACATACATGCGTGCATACATATACATAAATATACATTAACACTGTTAAACTAACTGAGATGTGTACTTGCATAAGCACTGCATCACGGATTTCTCGTGACGTTTTGATGAAATAAGCTTGAGAAGTTGCAACAATGACATCAAAGTGAGCCTTGAAACCATGGACAATAACGGGTGAAACCGAAATTCTGATACAATAAAGCAGATCTAGATGTTTTTTGGAGTTTAAACAGTCGCAGCAAACCAAACAGAAGTCATTGTCGGCAAGACGAAGCAGGGTCGGAGAGGAACAATCACTATCGGGTTCAAACAATTCTGGCGGCACAACATCATCCAAGCCCCTTATAGGGGCTGAATAATTCCATTTCCCGAGCAAATCATAGGCGTGAAGCATGCCGTATCGGAACCAGAACAAAGTTGTGCCTGCTACCACGGGGCGCTCATCTGAGGAGGGAGCACAATCAATCTGATGATGCAATTGCTCCCACTTTTTTCGACTCTGCATCATATAAACAAATGAATTCATCTTGAGTCGATCCCACTAATACCTGATTGATGCTAGGCAGAGCCGCGGAAAAGGCTCTATGAATCGAGGGCTTTAGACAAGGTGGATTAATGGAACTCCAAGAATCAGACTTGGGATCGAAAACTTCGGCGCATGGGTGAGGACCACCATCAAGTTAAGGTTAAGGTTTACCAATTATGAAATACTTTCGACATAATTTCCTCTTCGCATTGAACTACTTTAAGGTCCAAGTTTTCAATTCAACAAACAAAATTAGTAGCATGGGAGAAGGAGATCATTCATACATATCGTGTGAATAGGTAAGGCCGCAGTATATGCAGTTATGAAGTTCTATTTTAAGGAGAAAACTATATCCAATCGAGAAGCCAAGTATCATCTAAACAATAGTTTTCCTAAAAGCTGTTGTGGATTCTTTTTGCATAACATTGCCAACATTGGACGTGTACAAAGGAAAATAGGTAAGCGTGTATACCTGGATCGACTAAAATGAATGGACCTCATTCACTAAGTCAAGAACTAATTGAGGTGAATAAAATAAATGGATCAGAGATGGGGCTCAACCAGAATTGTGAAGCATGAGAAAGGTGCAAACCTAAGTATGCAGGGAGAGGATCATAAACTATGCCTGGGGAATTTTTAGCTTAGTTCTGACATAGAGGATCACTTAAAGCAATTTGAGAAAGTAGAGGACACCAATGTTGTCCCTTTAATACGCAAATGCAGAAGCGAAGACTACTGTCCTTGGAAATCAGGTTCAAGTAGTTTGAATTTAACGAATATGCGATTTAGAGCAACATAGGATATATTACAAACCAAAAGATATACCTAAGAACTACCATCGCAGTGCTAGTTGCGTAGTTATATCTTACACATCAAAATATATAGAGACACCGTTCAAAGTCAAAAAGCATGCCTAGGCAGATGCTAAACAGAATCTACAGAGCAGGTGCCCTGCATTGGGCTTGGGCGTTGATTTTTGTCGTTGAAGGTTTACAAAAAAGGGCCCCAAAAAGTAAAGTTATGTTTAGATGCATGCATAGTGCAGAAATCAAAACCAGCTATAAGGCCTTTTGCCGCCATGCCTAGTAAAGATCAGTCCGTGAATCTTGCCATCATTTGAGATGCCAAAAAATAAGAAGTTAGATGGACCAAGGTTGTGGGTTTCTACAAAGTTGGTATGCTCCAATGGCCCAATTTTCCATTAATGACGGGAACTTTCCACAACCAATTTCCTGTTCTTATGCACACTTCTTTCATCTCTCCATCACGAAGATGATGGTGCATTTTCTCTTCAAGTACCTGGCCAAGGTTTCAGAGTCAAGAATTCTTGTTTAGTAATATGGTGGGAAGAGTATGGAGATAAACAGATGTATAAATATACCTTTGTCAGCTGGACAGTGCTCTGAAAGATACATCCAAATTGTTCAGCTTGAAACCACTTTTGCATGATGGAGGGTAGACATGAGGTCACTGTCATGTCTAAGGATAGATTAAGCACAAAGTTAGAGATGCAACGCAGAATATATGTGAATATGATGCACTTTTTTTGTGAAGTAGAGGAAATGTGAGGGTAATGCACTTGGTACAATACGCTGCCATTTGTGTTCCAACTGCGTTCCACTCTGTCGTGGTCCTTGTTCAATATAATAACATCGAAGATCCACTGTTTGTGACATCCAAAAACTATGTTGTACCCTGGTTTGACCCCATGGTCCTTTAGAAAAAGCTAACTAGTGGTCTTTGAAGCTGTGATTAATCATGCGTATTGGCCAGACCTTTTAACCATTTTTTAGTAGTATCCAAAAGCTGTTAGGCTGTTGGTGAAAGAAGCACCTGAATTCTAATGGTACAACCTGCATATTTCAAGAACACCGGTATTTAATGATTTAGAATGTTTTTGTGTCTCATTCCTTTTCAAAGAGTAAGGTGTTGAAGCATTACCGTTAGTTCATGAGGGTTGTCTTGTGCTATCTTCTTAACAAAACATGGTTGTTCAATGCCTATGACTTTTGAAATAATGCGGAAGCGGTTATTTTACTCCTAGAGGGGGGTGAATAGGAGTTTTGATAAAAATTACCAGTTTTTAAGTTGAATAACCGATTAAAAATTATTAAATAAAAAACTGGTTAATTGTCTTTATTAAATCAATTTAACCAAACCACAAGCAGTGCAGTGAAAATAAAAAGGAGACAAGATACTCACGATTTACGTGGAAAAACTTAGGGTCCTAAATAACCCTAAGCCAAAACCACGGCCTAACACTACTGCTTTATTCTATTAATCAAAAAGAAGTACAGATTGCGAAATAGTAAAAATCTTACCCCAAGCCTTTACCTATTCTCGCCAATCTCCGATGCTCCCAGAGCTTCTTCAAGATTCAATAGATGAACCACAGACTTCACGCCCGATCTCCGGATTCAACCGGCTCCGAATCAATCTCCAAAAGATTCGGCCACAGCAGTATACGGCACCACGAAATATGAACAGTGAATGGATGAATGATATAATGTGATGTGTGTTCTAGGCAGCCCCAAAAGCATACGAAATGCACATATGCATGAACAAAACAATGGGCTGCTAATCAACTAAAAATCTCTATATTTTTCTTGCTTTCTGCCGTGTATCAACTAGTCTCCCAATAGTCCTATTTATACTCCTTAAGAGAGATGATTTTCATAAAGAATAAATGGGATCATAATGGGATATGTTTGCTAACTTTCCAAGACAAAGAATTTTTCCATTCTTTGCACGTGGCTTTTGTTCCTATAAAGAAAATGTGATATTTTCCATAGGTGACCAAGAGGAGACGAGGTAGGTGCATGGGAAACAAAATATCTTTTATTTCTTTTCCACATAAAAAAAAAAATCTTTCCTTTATTCTCTCCAAAAAGAGATCTTCCAATGATATAATCTTTTATATATATGGACATACAATTTCCGGTGAGTAAAAAAAAAAAAACAAGATTGTTTACTTTGATGTAAATATATGTATATATAGAAAACACCATTTTCCAGAAAGGTAAAGAAAATCATTTACTTGATATCAAAATATTTATACGAGAATGGCAAGTGAATTTGCGGTGTGTTAAAAGAAAATTGTTTGATTGATATGGAAAGCGAATTTTTGGAGAGTTTTATTTGAAATGCAAACATGCAGAAATATAATCTTTTATTTAAAAAAATATGCATGATATGCTGTGCAATGCATTTTACCTCGCAGCGGTCCATTTGGCGCAGATAATGAGAGGATCATCGAGCGAGCAACTACCCCCTAAAAAATCTACCCATTACAATTCAAAATAAATTTACGAATGATGGTTTTTGTACAATCCCGGAAAGTGCCAAAATATCTAACAACTTCAAATTAAAGGATTATGTTGGAGGATAACTACAGTGTGCTGTTTTAAGTTTCATAAGTTGAAGGATAAATGTGCTCATCTAACTAGCCATGGAACACAAATGAATAATACATTATAGACTCAAGCCATGCAGTGAGGTCTCTTTTTTTGGTTCCACTGGTGTGCACTGCCCATCGGGTAAATGTCAATATATTTGTTGACAAAGGGTGGCTAGCTCTATAGATCAAATGGCCTAACTCTGAGTCCATAGATACAGCTGCAACCTCTGATCCTCCAGTCAATGTATGCAAGTAGTACAAGTCACCGTTTGTGTGGAATATTGGGTGCTGTTCTTAATATACAATTCAGATGAACGGGTCCATTTGTTGCACCTTGGAACAACAAACACCCAGACAAAATGGATATGGCTGAATTAGTAAGCTGATGAAATTTGTAACAAAAAATAATAGCGTTCAAGGTTGCACTTGTATTGTTTAAGTTTCGCAATTTGGAGAACAATTGAAAGCCTTCTTATTTAAGTTCCTCGTTGCACTAACTAATGAAGTAGACCACGATAAAATGGAGACTAACTTACCCAAAAAAAAAAAATGGAGACTAACTAATCTAATGTAGCTGATATGATAAACTGAGTAAAGGCTAACATAAGAGATGGTGGCTCTGATAATGATTTTCCTTAGATTTAATGCAGAAAATGCAGGGAAATAGTGTTTCGAAATTTAGCCCCCGAAAGGAAGATATGCTAATTGAATGGGATGAAAATGTGCTTAGGCTGTGAGCTTGTCTTCTAGAAGTGAAGCATGACCAAGGCCTAAACATAATGCATAAAGGTAAGTTTAATCATTAAACAAAAGAGCATGCATTACAACTTCATAATAAGAGAATATCAAAATGTGTTATGCAACTAAGCTGTGAATTTGATGACCTTTGTTATTAAGTAGAGTTGACTATGCTGATTATATTGTGATTGATGACCAGATTTTTATTTGTATCTATGAAGGAAATCCAAGAAGTGCACAAAATAAGGTTTAGAAATTCAGTGCTGCAAAGGGAGCATGTGTTAATAGAATGATATCAAAATGTGCTTAGGCTTTGAATTTATTTGGTGGAACTAAAGTATGTTTAGTTTGTGTACTATACGTAATCGACCTTAATAGTAGCGCATCATTAATTCAAGTAGATTAGGGCATACTGCACATATTAGGAGTTGTGTATTGTACTCCACTTTGGCAGTATTCTAAGGCACATTTTAATTGAAAACACCAAAATAAACGTATCAGTAATCCAACTGAGAATACGGCTTCTACTTTCAAAGGAAAAGATGGCACAACTTCCTAGAGCAAGATAATAAAATATAAATCATATGTCTAGAACCGAAATGGTTACACTATACGATATATGTGGTGGTTTCCTTGTGGTATGCCCATGGCAGCGGAAGTGACCTAAAATTGTTAGCTTCTTGCTACACATAGCTTGATTTAATATCAATTAGTCATTAGGTGTACAATGGACAGCTTTAAGAGACGAAGTCTATAGTTAATCTATAAATCCCTTTGTGACAAATAATAAATGGTGCCTTAAGTAATACATATGTTCTTAATATGAACCGGTTGAATTAAGTAAATATGAGGAACTTTGACAAATATACAATCATGATGTACCAAAGAACACAGCAGAACTAATATCAAATAAAGCTAGATAAACTTATAGTTAGCAAATTTGGTTTTCGGTGAGTGTAATGAGCTAAGAAAAATAGGATGGTATTGCTAATTTGCATGGTAAGCGGGTTAACCTTAGACCTTGAGAAAGTATCTAATCAATATAGAAACCATGTATACCATAGGAAATAATTCAAATCACCAGGTCTTTAGCAGGGGTTGTATGATATTTCCTGTAGTTCAAGATGTACTATACACGGTTGGATTGGAATTTTGAATGCATAGGAAGTTGTTGGACGAAAGGTTACCTGGTAGAAGTGAATCCACTGTTTGATTGGAAGTTGGAGCCTATCCTTTGCTCGTGGGAGCAAGTTCTGCTTGGAGTCGTTTCTCTCTCAAGCCGGTTGGATTCTTCACATTTGTTATTGAACCCTAGAGAAATAGGGAGAAATGTAAAGTATGTCACGCGCAGGTGGCCTGATAGTGTGTGTGTGTGTGTGTGTGTGTGTGTGTATTTTAGCCAACTTACGGTTCTTAGTGGTGTATTTTCGTAAGGCAAGCTAAGGGCCTTTCGTGAAAGGGCACCTCAGAAGATGGGCCCACTATGTAAAGGTGTGCTCTCCCTGCTGCCCTATTTTTTTTATATTCGGTGATGGTCTATGGCGATGAGCAAAAGCCAAGGCTGTGATTCATTGTTTCAAGATTCTTCAGTTGCCACGTAAAGGTATAAGCCACTGCTCAACTGTTCCATTTTGAGGCAGAACTTATCCTTAAATGTTAAAGGGATTTGTTTTTCTCTCAACCTAGTTGCACGCCAGATGTTTGCTATTTTACCTTACCGAAATGGACAAAAGAGAGAAGCTCCTCTGCTGATGGTAGCTATAGGTCGTCATTGAAGAGGTACTGCAGAAGGTGGGGCCATCACGTAAAGCCGTGCTTTGTCTACAGCCGTTTTCTTTGAATTTGTGATGGCATTTGGTGGTGAGGAAAGGCCGTACTAATGAGTCAAGGCTAAGCTGCTGGCGAAAGGGTACTGCATACCCGAGCCCATCGTGAAAAGATGTGCTCTGTTTGTAAGCGTGTTTTTTTATGTTTTATTTTTTTCACTCTGGGATAGTATGCAGTATGAAGGAAAGGTACAATCAACAATTCTGTATTTCAAGGTGCGTATAAAGCGAATGTTGCATCTTGTCCTCATTTTTTCTTGAACCTGTTATTTTTTAAAGCAGTTTTAGATTTTTTTAACGCATAGCCAATCTCGAGAAACTGATTTGAATGTTGAGAATGAATTATCTTTCGTAAGTAAAGTAGGCGAACCTATACGTCCTTAGCAGCACTGATAAAGAAGAACAGCCGGTTAATGGGCATCATATCTTTTAACTATTTCATTACTCTCACTTATCGATCTTGGCTCAGAAAAGTGGCCGACCAAGGGCCTATTGATGAATGAAAGAAAGGGTTGTGAGCGCTAGCCCTGCAAGTCGTTATCATCCAACACCGATTAGTGCACTTCAGATTTGATTCTCTACTCTGTAAAATGAAACCGTAATCAGCTCTTATCGTTGCCTAAGTCAAAAAGAGAATTTCATTTGGACTAAACAATGTGTGAAACTGAATTGGTGCCTTTTGGATATCTACTCATTAGAATGAGGAAGCTGAAATTCGTTGATGTACTCTTCTAATGCTATATTTGTATAAAGAAGTCACCAAACAAGAAAGCTAAAATTTTGTTTTTGTTAAGGTGTTATTTAAAAAGGGATTGCCATGAATGCATATCCTAAACATAGTAATTGCCAGTGCTCAGTTTACGCTTAACTTAATCAATGGTCAGCGATAGATCTAGTGTGAGGTCAGGGAGTCCATGTTGTTCTGCCTGCTATAGCATGTACTTTAATTTGCTATGTAATGGACTCCGTTTCTTTTATTGGTGCTCAATACATTTACACTTGGTTATTCACTGAAAACGTGGATCCTACAAATTAAAACTCAAAGGTGATTTTTTAGTTGTTGTAATGCATTGCATATAAGTTGAGGCTTTCAGTAACACGGGTGAAGTATTTCTCTATTATTATTTTAGAATTCTTGCCAGAGTGTTGTCACTTAGTATGCCTGAGATGTGGAGGCGTGGTAGATAAGAGTAATTTGGGCCGGTAAAAGGACCCTCTGAAAATTTGTTGGTTTCCATGAACACTAAGTGAAGTCGAGGAAAATAGCATCTGTGCATGCACAAAATATGAGTTTATGAAAATTAATATGAATTATCTCTTTTGTAAAACATCGTCTGTACGTACATAGAAATGACCATAGAAACTAAATGGCTACGTCGGGAGAAAGCAAACTCACTTATCAAGCATCAATGTTTTTCTGTCTATCAATGTCTGAAAGAACCCTCCAAAGGCTGAAAGTAGAGGGCCAACTATTGATTGTCACTGTATAATATAAAGAAAGAAGGTTAAGTTTTCCCACCAATAACTGGGATGAATCAGAGCAAAGAAATATTTGGGAATCTTGCACATTATTGATATATAGCTGAATTGATTTTGATGTATACTCTCATATGAATGGAACATAAGTTGTTTCTGTTTTTCTTTTCTTTGGGTGAATATTCAAGCCGAACATAACTTAGGATACTTTTCCATGATACCCTATGGGATCACCCCTTCTGAAAACTAAGAGCATACTCATTTTAGAGTAAATAAACTATGTTTGTTTAGGGAGGCATGCAGCAGAAAAACGGACTAGGGCCTCTTAATTTGTTTTCGTCCATTAGTGAATGGGCAGTAAAATTAACTGTATTACTTAATAGTGGCTGCCCTTTTTAGGCTATCTTAGTAGCTACATATTTCGTTACCTGTCCAGACTTTGCAAAGTCTGATGCTATAAAGGGAAAACGATAAGGAATCAAATACTATGAAACAACAACTAAGCAACCGCGATTAACATTATCAAATGCATGGCAGAAGAGGAAGTTTATATTAATAATTTACATACTAACTGGATCAAGCACAGTTTCAAAAAATGGCAGCATGGGAGGATTTTCAGTTTCCCTTTATGTACATAGATACGGTTTAGCCGCTAGTAAGCACTAAAGCATTTGCACAACCCAAAACACACTAATTTAGTTGGTAATAAGTACGACAACATTTGCACAACCCAAAAGATGCTGTGTTCGATGCAATCCTTTGCTAACCATGGCACAAAAGTAGTTCGACAGCATTTTCATGACCTGGCTAGTCATTTTTATTGGCCAGATCATTTGTTTTGGTATCCTCTGAGTTGTCTTCGGTGACAGCCATATTGTAGGATTGATTAGTTTGTGGAGCTCCAGTCGAGGACCCACCTTCGTCATGATGTATTTTTCCCTTCTTTGTCGGGGGTCCATGTTCATCCTCGAAGCTGTCATCTATCCTGTTGAAAATGGAAGTGATGTTAAACCTGCATTGATTGATTCCTCCGTACCCATAGTTGTAAGCCTTAAGGTTTGCACTGCATTCTCTTTGGCAAGTCAGCCTTTCCAGCATCGGCCACTGCAACTGTTCCTGTTCTAAACCCATTGAAGTGAGCTATCTGAGGATTGTATATGAATGAGAGTGTGTCACCGAATCTTACATCAACAATGTTAGCATTCATTTCATCAGTTGTGATGTTGTAGAATTCCTATGCGGTGTCTGCAAAAAATGCAGTTGTGATTGTGCCTGTTGTGTCGGTTGGTTCGACATTGAATTTGATCCTACATGACAACACTGATTAAGCCTAAACAAGAAAACCTTATAATAGATTTTATTGGTCAAGTGTTTTTTATGGCAATTTGTGATTGTTTACCCTGTCTGTGTTGGTACGTTCTGTCCACTATAGTTGCACCAGAATGTGTCATCTCCCACAACATTAGTTCCTCGATGGCAGATCGAGCATGACATGTATATGAACCTCTGCCCATAGTCCACGATCTCAATAACCCCCTCAACTCCAAAGAGAAGTGGATGTAAGATGTGTCATGTCAGTACAGTGTTTAAGGTCCTAACAACTGTGCAATTAATTCTGGCATACTGATAGCTTTGACCAATGTTGGTATATAGGCTTGCAATGCTCACAATGGCTTCTCTTTTGGGTGCGATTGCCTTGGGAATTAATGTTCTTCCCTGTGGCATGGCCTGAAGTTTCCTAATTTTGGTTGCATTTCTTGCCCACCTGTTTTTAAGAGAGTGCCTAATTAGGCATGACATTGAGTGCTCTGTTGTGGTATTAAATCAGGGTTAGCTATAAATTACCATGCTTGGAGGCCAATAGCCTCCTGGATTGATGGATTGAGAATGAATGAAGATGAGTTTCTGGTTGCTAGAGCCACTCCTGTTCATAATATAATGTCAGAACATGTTACGCAACTATATATGTTGTTAAGAGTCAAAGTAAAGCGTTACCATAGCTGCTTGTTATTTTTAGGCGGAATCTTATTGCTATTGGAAAAGCACTGGGTAAGTTTCGCATTGCACTTGCCTCATGCTCGCTAAATTGGTCCCGTAGTGATATCATTGTTGGGATCATTCTACAAGATCTATAGTTGTAAATAACAAATAAGTTGGTAAATGATGCATGCTTATAACGGTTGTTAAAGATTTTACCCTTGATTAATGATGCGCAGGTCAACAACCGAAGAATTCTTCACTTTCTTACAAAGTCTGACATTGAGAATGGCAAATAAGACATCTGTTGTATAGGAAAGAATTGAAATATTAATAACATTACTGATTGACTCTTAAAATGGTAGATAAATATGACGTTAATCTGTAGTAGTACCGATCTTTTGGTCACCATCTAGTGTATTTTGAATGTCTCTGACCGGGGTGAAGTTGAAGTTGAGGGTTCGGATTGTGAGGCCTTCAATTTGTTTGGCTTCAATGGGGGTTCTTTCAGTTATGATGAGTTGGGACTTGTGGTCTACAATTCGGTGTTGAACGTCAATCTTGTCCACGAATGCATTGCTTATGGTGTGCGTACTATGCACCCTCAAAGTGTTTTCCAAGATCGTGATGTCTTCACAAAAAATAGTACCTTGGATTTTGTTTCCCTAGTATTTATATATCATAGATTTAATTTCACTATCTAGATGTGTATTTTGCCAACCAGACTATAGGTATTCTGTACCTCAACATCTTGTAGCACAATGCATTGATATGGCCTTGACATCTTTGATGAAGTTCTTTGCATTCCTTTTTCAAGCACAATGACTTCAATGGTGTAGCGTTTCGTTGATGGATTTATGTCCTCTACTGATACAATGACCTAGGGGTGTACATGGTCCGGTTTGGACCGGTTTTGTAGAAATCTGGGAACTGAACCATATCTTACGGTTACAAAGAATCGAGAACCATAACCAGATCGTTACACATATAGAACCAAACCATACCAAACCATTAAACCGGTCTGGTTTGGTTCGGTTTCCAATTCTAAACCATTTAATTCAAAAATTGCCAAAAAAAATTGTCCACAAAATTGTTGCAACTCCTTCGTAAAACTACTACCATTATACAAATCCACAAATAGATTAAGAAGTCCATCAATAACTAAAATAACTATTAAAATATCATTATTGATATAAATGGCAATGCAACATTAAAACTTAAAACTAACAAAACCATCAAGTGTGTGTGGGTATATAGGAGTGTATATATTATATTATATGATGGACCGGTTTGGTTCAAACCACGGTTCCTAATTATGAAACCGGGGACTGAACCAAAATATTCGGTTCTCATTTTTTTAGAACCAGAACCAATCCATTAAACCATAGAACCAATTGAAATAGACCAGTTTGGTTTGGTTGGTCCGGTTTCATGGTTTTTTCGATTTTCTTGTACACCCCTACAATGACCGGTGCCCTCCTTTCCTTGTCAAGCTTTGCATCAACTTAGAATGAAAAAATTGAAAAACCAAACAGGGTAATCAGAAGTCATATTCAACTGTGAAACTATAAGAGATTGTATAGAGAATTTCAGGGGGTTAGAGTATAACTTACGAATATAAGCCACTTCTTTGGTCTGCAAAGAGGAGCAGTTTTTTTCCATATTATGGAGAATGATAAACTGTGAAATTTATAGTCCCTTTATTAAGTGTCTTTTAAGTTTTCTACATGTGGGATATGTGTTGGCTGGCGTGTCCTATATGTCAGACCTATCCTTTTCTACTTTGGAATTGGCTATGACCCCTCAATTGCGGCTAGAATGCCATAAACCATTCTTAGAGATCTTGTGTTGCAGTGAACCGTCACTTGTCAATGATG
Source organism: Vaccinium darrowii (assembly GCA_020921065.1). NCBI lineage: Eukaryota > Viridiplantae > Streptophyta > Magnoliopsida > Ericales > Ericaceae > Vaccinium > Vaccinium darrowii. The sequence goes on from CM037157.1 coordinate 22,962,565, forward strand.
CGCAGAGTTTTCATATTGCAAGTTAGTGATCTGGGTTTATGCTTATCTAAATGGGGAGCTGCTTGGTCGTGACTTTGTAGATACACTTCTGCAGTGAGGGTGAGGTTTGTGGTTTGACACCACATGGATGAGAATGGAGTCCTTTTATTTTTTATCGCAATGCATATTTTGGGTGTAACATTTCGTTCTTGTGCAAAGGTCACAAGATGTCAATGTATTAGGAATGAATTTGTAGCTATGGTTGAGAAATATGCTAAAATAGCTGAAATGATTGTATCTATATCTAAGCGATATCCAAAAAGGCCAACTTTTTTGCTCTAGAAACTGCTCTAATTCAAAAGTAGTAGCCCGCAACGGTTACCAGATAGATAGGTTATTTGGGCAGCGGTAATTTGGAATTGGATTTTTAAATTATAGGTGTTCTGCATAACTAATAGACTAAATAAATAGGCATGTAGGTTTGCCTTTACAAGGATGAAGAGGAGGGAGTATATTGGGGTGTTTGTCAGATGAGAAAATTTAGTTTTTATGAATATCCGATAAAATCATATTGGTTTTCAAAATGATAAAATGTGGTTTTGATAAATTCACACTTCGTGCCTTAACATTTTCATTTGTTGGAATCACTTGTTGCCTTTGCCTAAACGTAAGCCAATCTGCTAATCACAGTTTTTTGTGGAGTAATTTGGTCCGTGGTCTTACTCTTAATTCAATTCTTATGGCAAGTGTTGATGAAGAAATCCAATGAGAAAGTTTACTAATTATGCAAAACAACGATTTACCTCTACCAATGAAGGCTAGGTCAAATATTTTCTATATTTTTCAAAATGAAATGCATCAACGTTAAAAGGCTTCACAAATAACCGCATCCACACCTATATTACGAGAAGATTTATGAGGTTTCACAATTACTCTATCTAATGGCTGAGAAGATTCTTTAACAAATCCAACAAGGGGAATGTTGGCAAAGACAAAATCGTAGTACTATGGAAATCGACATATACATTTACAGGGAAAAAAAAGACCATAAGAATCGTAGACAGAGAGAAATGTGTCTTTGGAAGAAAGAAGTGAATGAGGGTTTGGTTATAGTTCTAAGATCTTCCTTAAACCTTGTCCTTTTAGATTGCATATTTACTTGCTCTATGGTAAACTTACAATGTTTATGGAATTTGGTGGCCCAATTCGGTAGCAACCGGTTGAAGATAGTAAAATGTCATTTGTACATTAGTATTGAAACAAGTCATTACATTAATCATAGCACATTAGTCATTACATTGGATTGCACCACATCAACTAAGGTAGGCAGTGTTTAGACCAGTTACAACATTCTTCGTGAATCACCCAACAATGCATATAGGAATCTTCTTCCCCGATTAGCGTCTATGTTTGAAGTTCGTATAACAAGCAAATTCGGGTCATGCAATAAAAAACGCGAAACAGATGCACAAAATAATAATTTTATTGATTTTGAATTGAATAGCGGGTGCAATTCTCTATTAAATGCTCTTTACAAGAAAAAGAACAAAATATCCTCTGATTCGATCTCCAGATATATTTATAACCACTTACATTACTTAATCACTTTGAAATGGAATAGGGTAATTTACTAAGAAGGAAATCATAATAGTACTCATCAATTAGAATGGAAAACAATTTAATTGAAAGGAAAAAAAAATTGATACAAATTTGTTCCACAAGTGACTAACCTTTAAATTATTCGCCACTTCTATAACATACATTATCCTTAATCATACTCCTTTAAGTGTCTGTGCTAAAATCATGAACATAACAGTGAGAGAGAGTGAGAAAGAGATTTGCGTGGAACCAACATAAAATCATCTCACGTAGGGCGAGTTCATTTCGATTTGCTTTCGCTTCATGTAAATGTCCCTGTTTTTAACTTCTTCTTCAGATTTTGTGTAGAATTCAAGAGTTGATACGCAGTTTCATGCGTTATGCAGGGTGCAGTGGCCAATGGGTAGTTACCAATTTTGTTGTTTGTTTGCCCATAGCTGTTTACTGACTAAAAGATTTAAGACGTGAATTTTACTACTCCTGCTCCTCTCTCTCTTAATATCTAAAAATAAATAAAAAATAAAAAAATCTCTCTTAAGAATTTAGATTCGCGGTTTGGAAGCTTTTGAGGGGTATCGTATATTTTTATATATTATAGACTAGCACTAGCGTAAATGGCTCTCCCATTGGTGCACAAGTATCTCAACCTTGTTTCATGTTTGTGGACAACTTGCTAGAGGATGATATGGGTGCTTTGTGGTTTAGGATTATTTTTCAAACTTTGGTCAAGTAACAAAAGGTCCAAATTAACTTACACTACTACTCGATGTTGAATAGAGTAATTCTTTACATTGGGTATCCCATTATAAAAAATAAAAAAAGGTTGGCAAATATTCCCCCATTAGCCTAGACTTAACTTTAAATATGACCTAATTTCTTAGGAACACGGGTCTATGTACCCGGATGCAAAATTACAATCTCAAAATTGACACACTTCTTTATGGTTTGTGCCACGAATTAGTAAATGGTACGTGTAACACGTAAGAAATATTTGAGGGCTCAAGGACAACACTAGACAAAAATACCCTTAACGATAAAAAAAATTACAAACTCCGTTTCACACAAAAGAAACACTGACCCGTCAATTTCCCGCAGGTACAATGCCTTTAATGCTTGTTGACCAGCCGTGTGTCAGACTCCCTCTCCCTCTCTCTCAGGGGTGACACAAGTTTCATAGGTGAGACAAAATTAATTTCTCTCTTTTTAATTTTGAGGGTGAATTCAATTTTGAGGTTCAATTTTAGGGGGTTTAGGCTCTTTAGGGTGGGGTATGGTGGATTTAGACATTTTGGGTTTAGGCACTTAGGGTGCACTTTCCAATTATAGGGTTTTAGTGGTTTAGACACTTTCATAGGGTATCCTAGGGTTTTAGATACTTTCATAGGATACCCTATGGTTTAGGTTAAGATACTTTCATTGGGTTTGGGGATTTAGGCACTTCCATAGGGTTTGGGGGATTTAGGCATTTTCATGGGCTAGCGGAGGTATTTTTGGAATGTGTAAGTGTTTTGTCATCTTAACATTAAAAAATTAGTTTATGTCCTGTTTCTATTATTAACTCCTATACCATGTCCTTGTCGAATGAATACTCTAAATATTTTCAAGTTAAAGTGAAGGTAAAGAGTATCATACGTACTCCCACGGTCCAACTTTTTCTTATCACTATGTATTTTTTTTAATAATAATAATGACAACGGCATTGGCATGACCGTCATCAAAAAAGTACTCCCACGATCCAATTCCTTCCGAATGGGTGATGAGTTAAAATTTAAAATCCTTCCAATGGGTGCAAATAAGGTATGGTGATGTGGTACCCAAGCGGTGTGTATGGACTGTCCAAAAATGCATCCGACAGTCCAAATTGAAAGGACCTTACTACATGTACCGATCAAAATGCACAGAAAACGTGCAGAGCATGCTCAGGGACCCGCTTTTGGGTCCCACTTGATTGAAACAGTGAGACGTTGGTTCAAACACTTCTAATTGTTCGATTGGGCTGAAATTTTGTGGGGCTCATCGAAAAAATGTTTTAAGAATAATGAACGGTTCAGATCACTCGTGTGGGACCCAAAAGTGAATCTCCGAGCAATGGCGGAGCTAGGAACCGAATTTGTCCTGGGTTAATCCATATAATTGAATATTTATATGGGCTAACTATATAGATCTTTTATTGAATAAAAATTTTACATGCAAATTTTTAATCTTTTTTGTAACTTACCTGGGCTATTGCCCACCCTATGATAGCTATAGATCCACCCTTGTCCCTGAGCATGCTCTTTACTTTTTCTAGACATATGGGTCGGTACCCATAGGTTTTTCCGAATTGAAATGAATTTTTTGTTTTATTTTTTATAATTCGGACAACAATTTCAATCCGAAAAGGGCAAAAAGTGTACTTTTCTCAATACTCCTACCGTACGTAACTTCTTCTTCATTGTTTCAGAAACGTGCTTCCAATTTTCCGTCTTCTGTTCAAACTCTCTCTCTCTCTTCTCTCTATTGCAGATTTATCCGGCAAAGATCCGTCGGTTCTGACCTTTCCCAGCCGGAAAACCAAGCTATTTCAGGCGACCATTGAATTTGATCGATTAGAATCACAGCCATGAATCCAGAGTAGTAAGTTCCATTACTCATCAAATATTCTTCGAATTTTATTTTAATTTAGGTCTCACAACCAGGCGATAAATTTACTCAATCGTACTACATACATTCTTTTAATTAATTTTTTTGTTTTAAATTTTGTGTCTTGATTGTTATTCATGGTCAATTTGATTCTTAATTTGGACGATGATTCTTGAGCTCGTATAGTTGCCCTCGATTCCGAGAGTCTAAACCTAAATTCGTTGGTGGGGTGCGGCTTGAGTTGTTGCGTTGAAATCAAGGTCAATTAGAACTTTTGATGTTTAAAAGTGTTGTCCCGGCCTCAATTTGTGAACTTTGGTATAGCTTATTCAATTTTGATTACAGAGACATGGGCCCGAAGAATATTGCCCATGGCAACAACTCTCGTAATGCATGCCTTTGGAAAATTAGACGTTTGGTGGAGGAAGTGCTGTTTTTAGCATTGTTGGGCAGCGTGCCCAACGATGCTATTACTTGTGGTGTGGTTGGGAGAGAAACAAAGGGGCACGTTGGATGGCTTCATAGTGTTTATTACGCTATTTGCTCTCTTTCCCCGATGGCAGAATCTCCCAAGGCCCGGAAGAACTGATTGCAGGGGTAGACCTGTTTAGGTTCGTTCCTTTCCTTTGATTTGGTTTTCGTATTGGGTCTTGTTTCTGTTTGTTTTCTTGCTTGTATTGTGCTTATTAAAAAAAAAAGTATGGCACCGGTGATAGGTGAATATACTATGTCTAAATGCATGCAGATGGTATATGTGCCAGGGTGGATTATGCCATCTGGAATGAGTTATTGCAAACTCATTTGATCAAACCTTCTTTGGAATCTGGTTGAGCAATTAACAACGAAGATCCATCACTAGTGACGCCCAGCTGGAGTCTGGTTGGATAAAACTTTGATGCTGCAGTCAGTTTTTGAGAGTTGAATAGAGCAAGTACAGAAGCTCATTTCAGTGTAAAGAAGTAGGTATACCACTAAGGGTTGATATCATGCCTTAGCCTTACGTGTCAATGTTGCCATGTTGATCACAAGAGCTCACTCCAAGGCCCGGACAACCCAGCTTTCTCACTGGATTCCCCTTATCACTTTGGTTGAATCACCTTCCACTTCTATTTAGTTGGCCCAAATGACATCCTCTTCATGTGACCATTGTCGTATCACCTGGCCAAGTATCGTACGATTGCCTGCCACGTGTTCTGGCTTCTTTGTTACGAAGGGATGCTTTCCCAAATAAGGAAGTTTGGGTCCGAAGTCATTGGGCTCGACCTGTACGAACTATTGAGCCTCAGCTCGATTTCTTGGCTGAGCCTAATGTTCGGTGCATTGGTGTCATAAGTCGCCCTCCACAACATTGGTGTTGCTTTTGGTAAGCAACAATAAAGAATTAGTAGTGGTGCCTCAAAGGTATGGTTTTGACCAATATGTTGAAGAATGTGTGGATTCAACCTCAGCTCTGACTATTGGTTTGTAATGAGTAATGTAGGGCCATGTTTGGATGGGTTTTGGAAACCCAGCCTCTAACTTTTTCCCAGTGGGGCCCTCTGGCCCATAAGACATTTTCTCTCTCCTCCCCATTTTGGGAAATACTATCCTAGGTTGCACAATTTGAGCACAAATAGATCGGTGGGGTCTACTTCCGAGTCTCGTACAAATGATCCAAGCTGTTCATCGACTTTAAAATAATTTTTTGATTGGCCTCCGAGAAAATCAGCTCAATCTAAAAACTTTAAATATTTGATCCAATCTTTCAATTTTCATTCAAAATTAATCTCGAATTCTGAAGTGATTTTAAATAAAAGTTAACTAATCGGATCAAGTACTTATAAAAATCTGATTGAGCTAACTTTTTTTGAAGCAAACTAAAAAATTATTTTAAAGTTGATGGACGGCTTGGATCATTTGTATGGGACTCCGAAGTAGACCCCACCGATCCATTTGTGCACAAATTGTGCACTAGGATAGTGTCTCCCAAAATGGGGAAGAGAGAGAATGTCTTATGGGCCAGAGGGCCCCGCCGGGAAAAGTCAGAGGCCGGGTTTCCAAAAACCCGTCCAAACATGGTGTAGATGTTCGGTTCTGACTTCGGCTCAAAATTAGTTTAGTTTTCAATGTTTTGGGTTGGTCAACATCAGAGCAGGCCGTGGAGACTTGTCAACAAAGCGGCTGTTGGGCTACAAAAATCAGCTGAAAAGCGAGGAGCTCAAGATGCCCGCTCTTGTACTGATCCAAAAAGTAAATTTTTTATTGATTCCAAAAAGTAAATTTTTTATTGAACTGAATCATTAAGGGTCCTACTTTGATTCTAATTTACCAAACCCTTTTTAGTACAATCCTAATTCACAATGTCAAGACACAAGCATTTTCCGGAATGTGGTGCCAAAAAATGATTTATCTAAATTACATATGTAAACTTGTGTCCCATGAAGCACGGACACTCTAAGAGATCACCGTATCCCTGTCAAACACTCTTGGGACATAAGACACGCCGGGACATGTATGGGACATGCTATGTGGCATGTCCTTTAAGTTCTACTTTTCTATACAATGGGACACTTTAGGGTGTTTTGTACACAAATTTTAATAGCTTTTTGGAGGTTAAATATTTAAAATTAGTGGGCCAAAAGTGTAATATAAAGCATATGTGTCTTGTGTATAGCCATACACCATGGATCGATAGTGGATTTAGGGGTGCATACAGTCTAGATCGGTTCGATTTCATACCAATTCAAGGAACGAACCGTTGCTCATGGTTCCAATAAATCAAAATCTGTGTCTGGACCAAAAGTCATGCGGATCGAACCAAAGTAGTTGCAGGATCCTTCCAAAATGGGTGCGCTCCTTAGACGGGAGCTCGAATCCGCGCTCCCGTCCAGACGGGAACCCGCTCCTAAACAAGATGGGAGCTTCCACACTACTCTTAAGGACGAAATTCTCACTTCTTTTTTCAAATATATGTAAGGAAAAAGAAAAAGAAAAAAGTAGGAAAGATTTAGGACTCTCTTTCTCGTCTCATATTTTACTACTTATCTACATGTTTAGTCCATATATTTGGCATAAAATGATCTATTGACACGCCATTTCTCACTCATGTTTATATAGGTAAAATGCTTACATACGTGCTCCCTTTGCAACTATAAAATATATGTCAAATGCATATATATATGGGGCCGGTTTCCCTCACACTTAAAAAAACACATAAAAAAACACACGATTTTGTTACGGGCCCCACTGTGACGTTCTGAACCGTTGATCTTGTTTAAATGAGTAAAATAGGAGGTCATGCAAAAATTCAGCTCAATCGGATATCGATAAGTGCTTGATCCAAATAGTTTTGCAAAAAATGTGACAGTAACTAGTGTTTCTAAGATCGTTTGGATCAAGCACTTACCGATATCCGATTGAGTTGAAATTTTGCAGGACCTTTTTGTTTACTCATTTAAACAAGATCAATGGTTCAGAACATCACAAGGAGACCCGGAAGAGTGTTGTGTTTTTTTATGTGTTTTTTTAAGTGTGAGGGGAACCGGCTCCTATATATATATATATATATATATATATATATATATATATATATATAAGTTTATTCAAATATATATTAATTTATTAAATACTCCCTCGCCGCTCCCAACCTAGGGAGCTTCTGCATACCCCTGCTCCCTCGCACACGCTCCTGCCCCCGTTCCCGCTCCCGCTTTGTGCAACTAAGAACCAAACCAATCCACGGACTTACGGTTCGGTTCACGGCCAAGCCACGGTTTCAAACTATCAATCGATGTCACAAGTAAAATAAGATAAGAAGGAAGCCAAATTGGAATTATTGGGGAATTTTCGGGCGATTATCACATTATGCTTGTACATCTCTTCAGTGTCTTTTCTTATAGTCAACCCTTACATATGAAAATTCTGATTCGTTGATATAAACCAAAGAATCATGAAACCAACGGTAGGAAACCTTTGAGAGGCATAGCATAAGAATTAGCTTTGGCATACATATAAAAGAATTATACGTACTCCTTAGTATTGTTTCAACAAATGCAATGCCCATGATTGGTTTCATGGATTTGAACTTTACAACTGCAAGTGAAGTCAAGTAGTGTAATCGACAATTTATTAATAAAAGAGAAACAACACCAACACTTAATATCATATATATACATGCTAATAAAAAGATTAATAGATCTTTATGAACAGTTCTCTTCCGTTAATCCACGGGGTTTCAAAGTGAACCATATCTCACTGTTCTCAATTTTTTGATTCTGTGTCTAAACCATCCACGGATCTGGACCAAAACATATGGTTTGGACCGGTTTAGCTGTTCCAGAGGATTTTTTGTGCAGCACTAAGTGCATTCAATAGAAGTCCTAACCTAAACATCTAGTGGTTACAGTTTGGTCTTGCCTTGTACGCGTAATATACCTCTTGAGAGCTTTTAATGGATCACTAACCAATTTGTATTGACCATTGTGCACAAAGTTGTGGTCTTAGTTCTGAGTTATTAGGGTTGAGAAAATATCTGCAGCATTAAGAAGGGCAATTATAATCTGAGTCAGCATGTATGGTTTAATTTTTATGCTTTTTTACTGTTGCCCCCTGTTAATTGCGTTGTTAATTTTACTCTAAATTTAGTATCCTTCGTTGTTTGTCTGTAGACTGTGATGGGCAAAAGAATTTGGAGCCTGTAACTTAACGTAACTAATTAACTATGCATGTACATATAGATTATTGTACAAACTGGTGAAAGTCTTGGGGTCAGAATTGGTGGTACTAGTGTTGAAATTGTTTTCTAAAATGCCATTGCGTGTTCTATTGTTTGCAGTGCGGGTAAGTGTAATTGCTAGTTTAGCACTGTTCAAGACAATCTTTGATTCTTAATTAGTTTTGGGAAGGTATCACCTTATAAGTTGTTAATTAACAGAAAGAAGTCTTAAACCATACAAGTGAAAGGCCTTGGGTGCACAAAGGCAAGGTCTTTGTATAACTAGTATTCACTAGGGAGGATGGACAGGATTGAGTACTCGCATGTTTTGTATTGTGGGACGCATTTAATGCCTAAAAATGAAATTTTCACGTTGCTCTATTCTGCAGTGACTATCTGTTCAAGCTTTTGCTCATTGGAGATTCCGGTGTTGGCAAATCGTGCCTCCTTCTTAGATTTGCTGTAAGTTCTGAGGAATTGTTTGACCTAAACCTTTTGAATGGTAGTTTTTGGATTCTTTTTGTTATAAGTAAAGACTATTGGATTGCTAAGTTATTTGATTTAGCTAAAATATATTTGGAACTGTATTTCTGTTGAGCATGTTTGACCGTGGCTACAAAAATATTTGTTTGATTGGATAATGAAACTGACTCAACCAGTTACAGAACATGAAAGGCCTTTGCTTTAATATACTTTTAGCTTTCCAGTCATGGTCATTTGTCATTGAATTTGGGATAGCTTGAGTCCATGCACGAGCTCGAGGCCTGTGGGGGAAGTGGAGGTGCAATGTGAACTACATTTATATGTGGGAAATGGTTGCAGGCAACAATGGATCTGTGGGTTGGTGGGTGGTAGCTACAGCTCACCCAATATCCGAGGATCATCACCCCCACCCCAATGACACACTTAAACACAAATTTTTGGAAATAAGGCCCCCATAATGTCTGGTAATTACTGTGTAACTGGAAGAGCTCATGAGAGGTGTTCAGCATGCCCTAAACTTTTTTTGACCTTTTTTTTTTTTTTTTTGGCCATTCAATTAGACTTTCTGTATCTTTTTTCTTGTGAACATCGAAGATTATAGGGTTTCATTTGAGCCAAATATCATACAGAGTTCTATCTCTTCGAGAAAGATAGCAAGAAGGCCTAATTCCGGTTATTTAACTTTTAACAGCTTCATATGCTAAATGCAGTTGTGCTCTTTAGGTTGTTAATTCTGCTTTTCCTATGTTTTGAACCAATCACTCATGGCCCATTTTATGCAACATACATTGACTAGCGTATCATTGGTACTGAAATCAGATGCTAAACATGACTGGGATTGCCATGTGTTTCCTTTGTGCTCCTCTTCTGATGTCAGAATAAATAATGAGTTAATAATGTTGCTTTCGGATTCAGTAGCCTTTGGTTGCCTAGGCAGACTCCGCCAGTAGAATTCCGGCATGATACTGTAACTTTCTTATTCATTTTCAATGTTGATGCTTTGAACCAACTTCTGGGTCTGATAGCGTATAGCAGAATTAATTTAAGGCTGGAATCCAACTAGGGCAACTACCTGGTAAAAGTTATATGATTCTACATGTTAGTCCTAAGATGAACTCAACTTCTGGTTATTGTCTACATTGCTGCATTCTTTGTCAACTTATTTATGCCTTTGCAAGGTTCACATAGGTTAGTGTGCCTTTGGTTTTTTATGTTGCAATCTTTTGATTCTGATGATTTCCTTGGTACATTTCTGTGTATAGGATGATTCGTACTTGGAGAGTTACATAAGCACCATTGGAGTTGATTTTGTGAGTAAAATTACAGTTTGCCAAGTAGTTAGCTTAACGCACATGGATAATGAGGTTAATTTTTTCATGATCTGTTGTCTTTTGACCTTGTAGAAAATACGCACTGTGGAGCAAGATGGGAAGACTATCAAACTTCAAATTGTAGGCTTTTGCTTTCTCTCTAAATGTTTGTGGCAATATTTTATTTGTTATTTTAGTGACATGGGTTCTAGATGGAGTTCTTCCATTTTATGGAATCATTGGGGTAAATTTCACGAACACCCCTGAGATTTGCATCATGTCCAAAATCCCCCTCCACCTATGAATATGAGTCTATGAGAAATGATTCTCCCCTCCCTGACGTTAGTATTCCTATTTGAATTAGCCCCATCCATTAGTGGATCGTTTGTTGACTGTTAAGTCATCTTACAAAATCTAATGACATCATCCCTGAAATTTCTAAAATACTAATTTCAGCCCTCAATAACCTTATTTATATGCTCTTCTCTCTCTCGCTTTCATCTCTCCCTGCACCAACTTCATTGTAATCATTAATTTACTCTTTTTAAAGTCTTTAGTTGTAGTTTTCTTCTAAAATCTGCAAATTAGCATAAAATAAGTCTCTTGTTTTTGTCATTAAAGTGTGTTTATATTTTACCTTCACTGAGAATCACCCGGTAAGAATGTGGAGAAGAACCGAAACAGAATGGTTCCGCCAACTCAAAACTAAGCGGGGATGCCGCCTACTACTAAAATCCCGGTTTTTGCAACATTTGTGTGTAAAGGTGATGAACGAAAAATATTTTGTTGATCAAATAAAATAAGCTGCACATTTATATTTGTTTAACGAGATCTTTGGCTAGATCAATGTGGCTAGTTTTTTTTTTCATTTAAACTAAATTACCTTGAAATGCAACACTGATATTTTGTTGCACCTCAATAATCACATCCATATAAAAATAAAATATCGTCGTTGCATTTGGAAGCAATTCAGTTTTCTAACCAAATTATTTTCCCATAGTCTTTGTGGTAAATAGAATATTTAAAACATATAATGTTAGGAAAACTTAGCTAGCCGAAGAGAGAAGTGAACAATGATATGTGCAATTTATTTTATAGAATTAGGGTATGGTGAAAACAATTTGCATTCTCTCCAATTGAATTTTATGGCTACTCTATCACAATGATATACATATATTTTTCAAGATAAAACGAATAAACACACTCCGGAGGGACTGTGGATATACATGGGCAATAAGATTACTTTTTATTTATGCTAATTCGTAGATTTTTGAAGATATACAACGATCAATATGGACATTAAGAAAAGTTAATCAATGATTACGATGAAACTGAGGCTAGGAGAGGTGAAAGAGAAAGGAGAGGAGTACACGCTATGGAGGGCTCCAATCTGTATTTTCTAATTTTCAGGGGTGGTGACCAATTATGTTAGTTGACTTAAAGGTCAACTAATGGCCCGCTAGCAGATGGGGCTACTTGAACTGAATAAACCTCGAGGCGATAATCATTTCTCATAGGTGGGTCCGTGTAGGGGGATTTTGTACATAAGGCAAACCTCGCGGGGTTTTTGTGAAATTTACCCAATTTGTTATTTACTTTGATATTGGAAGGGAAGTCCAGTAGTCATACCTACCAACATTGTATAGAATTTGGACATATTCTTCATTTAATACTGTTATTGGCCCTGTTTCTATTATCTTTTAGCATGCAATCCGATGGAGCCTTTCTGTTTCTGGGGCTGTAGTTTCTTAATTATGTTCAACAGTGGGACACTGCAGGGCAGGAACGGTTTAGGACAATCACTAGCAGCTACTACCGGGGAGCACATGGCATTATAGTGAGTCTCTGGACTCGTATCCTAAAAATTTCCATTTTTTGTTACCTACTCAGTGTACTCACTATATCTGCACCAGCCTTTTGGCCCTAGCACTAAATTCTCTTCTGGTGGCTTGTCCTCTAGGTAGTTTATGATGTCACAGACCAAGAGAGCTTCAATAATGTCAAACAATGGCTGAGTGAGATTGACCGCTATGCAAGTGACAGTGTCAACAAACTTCTGGTCGGTAACAAGTGTGATCTCACTGCAAATAAAGTTGTCTCTTATGAAACAGCCAAGGTAAGACTAGTCCTGCGCAATTAGTGAAGGATTTTAGTTTGGACTTTGAAGTATGTATCTCACTGCAAATTTCTTGTGTTTCATTCATTTCTCTTAGGCATTTGCTGATGAAATTGGTATTCCATTCATGGAGACTAGTGCAAAGGATTCTACCAATGTGGAGCAGGCTTTCATGGCTATGGCGGCTGCAATAAAAGATAGGTAGGTGCCACTTTGGGGAAAAAAAAAATTTTAGTTTATAATTTTGGTAACACAAGAAGAATAGTCATGCTACAGGTTTTGTTTTGCACGAAATTGGTCTGACAAGTTACTTGTACAGTTGTATGAAGAATTGCGTCTTACTCCCTCCGTTTCAAATTGCTTGTCACTTGCACTATTTTGGGATGTTCCAAATTGTTGAAGTCCTCTTTGAAAAGTCGAAACAAAATTTATTCAATCTTCCAAAATAACCCCTTTACCAACAACAATCATTTCATTCAAAACTTGAAATATAAGGGCATTGTTAGAAATAAATGAATCTGTTTAATGTGAAAGCATTTATTGAATGCAGTTTATTGCATGTCTGCTTAAAAAGTTGGAATTCCCAAAAAGTGAAACAATTTGAAACGGAGGGAGTATAACATAAATTGTACAGTTGTATGAAGAATGGGTTCTTATAACTGTGTTTTGCTACCTGTTATGTTTTCATAAATGGTTGTGATGCTTGTAGGAAAAGTTCAAAAAAGGCCTTTTGGGGAGGTTAAAAAAGTGTATCAAACTGATATAATAGCATGATTTGAGAAGAAGAACAATATAATATCAAGTTCCAGTTTTCCCCCTTCCCTAAAGTTCTAGAATTCAATTCTTTTAAGTTGGTTTTGAAATTAACTAAATGTATGGCATGGTTAGGTCAGCTTATAGCCCGCAATGGGTAAAGCTTTGGTGAAATTAGAGCCATCGGATACAACAGGTGTATAAGTAGGTTGGGAAACCTTAACTGGTTCCTCAACCTGAAATAAAAACCTAACCCTGTCATATGGAGTAAAACTTGATGGGTAAATTTGAAACTAGGCTGCTTGGTTTAATTGAGTCAATGAACTCTCCAAAAACAATTCCTTGATATTTGTTCACTTTTTACTTGCTCTGCATCTCTTGAGTGTTGTTTATTATCATCTGCCCCATTTGCCCCTATTGCTTAATTTCAGGATGGCAAGCCAACCAGCCACAAACAATTCCAAGCCTCCAACAGTGAATATACGTGGACAGCCAGTTGCACAGAGCAGTGGCTGCTGCTCTTCTTAAGCAGAAGTACGTATTAGTTCTCTGTCGACCGCCTTGGGTGTCCGCTCCTCTGTAGCATGTAAATGTACCGTCTTCACTATCTTTGATTGAAGCCTACTCCAACTTGAACCTTCTTTATTTAAATTGTCTTTTCGAAGTATATAATGGAAGCATGTACAAAAGAAGCTTGTTCATTAATGTTAGAATTGCTCCTTCTGCTTTTTTGTAATCTCTTCAAAGTGTGCTTCTGTGATCAATTTTACTTGAAGTTGCAATCGTTTGTTTAATTTTAATTCGCTACTCAGCCATCGCTACAGCATGCCTTGGGCTTCAAGAAGCAGACTAGGGCAATATGGCACTGAAACTGCTTCAATTCGCGCCAGTTGTTTCCATTTGTTTGGAAGTAAATAAATATAATCACATAATATTGTCAGTGTTCTAAAAGTCGCTAGTCTCTCCCAGGTCGGATGGCTGCCGATTAGCGACTAGGGGACTAGTCGGGGACTATTCGGAGACTAGTCCGCTAGAGTTTTTTTTTTTTTTAAAAATATATACTCCTTCATCCTTCATAAGTTTTGAGCAAGTAGAATAACATAAGTAGCAAATCATCAAATAAAAATATACAATCTGTTTTTTACTTTTTTAATGCCTTAGTGGCAACTAAAACCACAACAAGAATAATTAATCCTTAGTGGCAAACCACCACAACAATACACAGTGTGAATAATTAATCCTTAGTGGCAAACCACTACAACAATATACATTGTGTTAATTTATTAATTTATTCTACAATCTACAGTACGTGGAAACTGTTTTTTAATGTATATTCTACAATCTATAAGTGGAAACCACAAACCACAAACCTTAGCCTCTCGTAATGATAGATAGAGAGACAATTAAATTATTAAAACTGTTTTTTAACGTACTATACATCTTCCATAGTTTTGAGTTTGACCAAAAAATTTAGCAAATTCTGTTTTTTTACCCCAATTTTTCCGATTAGTCGCCGACTTGTCCGATTTTTTTTTCGATTCGCGACTTTTCTGATTAGACGACTTGCCCAATTAGTCGCCGACTTGCACTATTAGTCGCCGACTTGTCCGACTAGTCGCCGACTAAATCAATTGACTAGGCCCTAGTCGACTCGGAGAGCCCCCGACCCTGACTTAGTCACCGACTAGTCCCGACTTTTAGAACACTGAATATTGTACTACACTAGTTTCTCTTCACAGGTTTTTGATTGGCTCTCTGGTCATTAGAAATTTACCTGGTTACATTTAGGCTTTGAGAAAGTGCACAAGGTGGTGATAGATAGCCTTGGAAGCAGCTTTTGATCTTCTAGTAATCAGCACATGCACAACTATATCATTCTAAGTGAGTTATTTTCTACAATATTCTCGGTGGTCATTCTCCCTTATGCAAGTAGGAGCATCTTTTCCAATACACAGTTCTTTATAGGCACTGTCACAGCAGGGTATTTGCTAACCATGATCGCATGAAATAGGTTATTTACCCAAACTGTGAAAATGCTGTACTAGTCTTTCTTGGTTGTCAACTGGTTTTTGACAACTCTTTTCAACAGATTATTCAAGATCATGATATCGTTGTCAAAAAGGTTTTAGAATTTAAGAAAGGCAAATTGGCTACGAAAGGCAACAGACCAGAAAACAAAATTCCAAATATTGATCGAAGTTTTGGGCTTGGCTGAATTCCAGTACTTCCATTGTCTGCTCCTTCGGCCATGCCTGGGTGGCCAAGTTAATAGTGAGGATGCATATATTGTCCAAGCAAGCAGACTGAGAACGAAGTATGTCAAGCCACATCCTTTGTATATCAGACGATTCATAAGAATGGTTGTCAAATGTATATGTAATTCCTCTACCAATTTTTCCTTCCAACATGAAGAACGATAAACACAAGATTAAAAAGTGAACCGAACAGGCCCTGAATGTAGTCCAGATGTGAGCTTATTTGAACCTGATATAGTTGATTCATCATGAATTCACGATTGCATTTCAGATCCCTCGTGATGCAACAAAAGAGTCACCACAGTCGCATTTGACATGTTTGTTTCGGAAGTATCCACGCCAAAATCAAGTTAATTAAACATCGGCAAAGACTTGAACGATTCATATTTAGCCTAAGATTAATTGACAATTAATCATTGACAATTATACTCTAAAACACAATTACGGTACATTCACACATACCCGGTGTCTGATCAACAATTTGTATGATTGATGAGCTTATCAAATAAAAACAAGGTCTTATGGATTCCTACATTCCAGCCAGCATTTCAGTAGAATTTTATATGACGAGACACAAACATGTGACTTAAAGCAGCATTAATAGTAGAAGAAAATTGTATACATCTATTCAAAACAAAACTGAGCAACAAAATGGATGGCACAAATTAATATTCATGTGCCCCAAAATTTTCAAAATTTGGAAACACAAGATCATAACCTACCAACATGAGAGGAAGCTACATGGGAACTCAAGAAGAAACAACAGAATTTTTACATTCGAAGGCATAAAAATTAAGAACCTTTCTAAAGCTGGCAGATCCGTTATTCTAGTAAATTTTCATAAACTCACTCAACGAATCTCACTTGACTCCCAAGGTTGGAAACTGCCCAGGATCTTCAATTTTAGGGGCTACCACAACATTGGGTATCGTCCTACCTCCATCATAACCTCCTCTTGAACCACGGCCACGAGCACCACGGCCTTGGCCACCAGTAGTGTTATACCTCTCTCCTTCAGCAGGCTTCAAGAACTCGTTAATGCTGACAACCTAGAACAAGCAAATAAGCAGTCAACTACATAATAAGCCAAATATCAATACCAACCAAATGCTAAAAATGTACAATATGACATACAAACACACATTGTCGACCTGTATTATAGAAAATGCTAATACCATAGCAATTTATGTTTGAAAAGCACATTACAAAATAAAATACACCCTTGTTCCAAACGGCAACTTTAGCAATCCAAAGCGATCAATATTTTGCAAGAAAGTTGATGTGATGAAGTCAATATAAAGAGTGGAGTTTTAAGAGGCTAAATATAAAAAAAGTGGTCGTAAAGCAATTAACCATATTTTGCATACATTATCCTCTTTATTGGATATTGTCACATGAAAGACCATTGAACCAAGTGTCGCACCCCAATAAGGAACAAGTGGTGTACCACATTCTAGTTTTTGTTCCTCATAATAAAACGATCCACGTTCCAAGTAACACAGTTGTAATCACTGTCAGTTGTATCATCCTTGGCATCTACATGGGAGCTATTTCATTCTGAAGCATTTTAGAATTGTTGTATGGGCTGAGGGGGGTGCACCAACAATCCAGTATAATCTCATTTTTCCAAACATGAGATTAGTATCGAATAAGTTGGTGTATTCGTTGGGGCTTATTTTGGTTACGGATCTCCAATTTTCTTAGTAATGGTATTTGGTGCAATTAATTCAAGTACATTACGCTTTTGTCAAGTGTAGACCTATGAAACCATTTGGATTCATAGTACTACAAGCATACAAGGAGGTCCCTACTCATATTTTTTTTGGTACTACGGAAATAACCCTACTCTCATTGTAACCCAATAGATCCTTTGCTATGCGGGTAGATGGTACTCTCTCCAAGTCTCTGCATTCCCTCTAACAAAGTTTTTCAAACCCTTGGGGCTATCATCTCTTGGGGATAATTGCTTCTCGCTTGGTTTTTCGAAATGACAGTCTTCTGGCTCTACAGGTATAGCTTCGGCTTAAATTTTATGCATCACATGACCTAGAAAATAATTAACAGTATAAATTGAGATTTATTCTATCACCATAAAGTAACTGGATTGGGACGTAACAATTCGGAGGGATTTAAGGAAATAGAGTAATTATGCTACTTAAGGCTCAGTTTTAGTCCACCATTCAGTGAAATTTGAATCTTGCTTTAATAGATTTGATCCATTTGAATAACTAGTCCCACATATCTCATTATTGGATAGCCTGTCCTGGATTTGGGTAATACTCGGCCACCTTCAATTCCAATTATCAATGCCCCTCGTTAGCTTCATCAAAAGGACAACGAAATCTTATTTCAAGCGTAAGTTCAAATTATCCTACATTTCCCGTACTATGGAGTAGATACTTCGTATTAACCCTGTAAGGATAAGTAGAGTTCAGTGGGACTCCCAACCAAAGGTGAATCTCAAATCCTGTTGTCCAACAATAAGTATACATATAAGACACACAAGGGTATCATCCTGTAACAGGGAACAATTAGTTACAGTCTCTCCCACATTCATGGTGCCTCTACAAGGCCAAACATGACAGCAATCTAATCTAACATATAGAGAAAGATAGAAAGCCCAACAAAGAAGATAAAACATTGACATAAATTACAAGAAACTAAACGGTAAGAGAACATAGGAGTCAAGCATGCAAACCATGGCATCCAACAAAATCACCAAGAGATCAAGCAACCCATCGTACAGGCAAAAGAAAAAGTGACGTGTAGGCTTGACAACACAAGGAAAAGAAAATCAGAAACAAGAGTACCTTTTTGGCTTTCTCTTCCTTTTCAGCCAACTCTTTTCGCTTATCCTTTTCAGAACGCTGTAACACAATGTCAAACAGAACGGAACAGACAATTAGCAAGGTTGTGAAGCTGACAACAAAATGAAAAATCAGTGTCAACCAATTTACCAATTTAATGAAGATGTCATCATTATCCTTCTTGTTTGATAGTTGTTGCATGGATTTTAACTCTTTATCAACATCCACTTTCCTTTCCTCAGTTTTAAGTGCCTGCAATGCTTTTCTCTTTTCTTCCAGCACCTTCTGATACTCTTCAAGTGTCATCTCCTATATATTTTTCAGGAGACGATTGCACAAGATTATTTTAGAGATGCATAAAAAAAGCTCATCATCCAATTAAACAGATGGGTGCGTTTAGACATAAATTTCCTATTCGAAAAAATTCCTTTGGTCAATCGAGCATCTATATTGATTTCAAATTAAGATTCTCCCACTGATAGTCCTGCAAAGTGGCTGCTCGCCTCTCCTATCACCCACAATAGATTACCAAGTGTAGGTTGTCTTCAGGAAAATGAAATATCATCAAATTCCCAATAAAGCATTTCTACGTCGCTAAATGACAGTTCAACACGATTGAACCAGCAATGAGATCAGTTCTATAAATGTCTTCAGTGTTCACCCACTAACAACCACACTGGGAAGCCAAACACTTGGCTTCAGTCACAAAGCCATTATATCCAAAAGGTAGTAAACACTAGAAAATGCAACAACCAAAAAGATGCTACTAAAAAGGGCGGAATAATAAAAAAAAGCAAACTGCATGGACAATTTTGTAAACGAACTCAATCCGATAAGATCCCTCCTGGAATAAAATCTAAATGTGTATCAACACGGGAAAATATCGTAACTAACTTCGTTAACGAACAATAGACATCTTCGATCTTTTAATTTTATTAATTCAACAAGAGGAGAAAAGATGCTGGCAGCTCCAACATGAGATATTTTGAGCCTGAGCATACTCCTAAGTCTTTGACCACTAATTGGACTACATAGATATGATGCACAAACTTCAAATTACTCAATTTGATATCTTATTATTTATCAACAAGTTACATGGTGGTTTGTTGAGCACTCTTTTATGACCTGGGGTTGGTTGTTTCCATAGGCAAAATCCGGGCAGGCATACATGTTTGCGCACGCGATGAACGTTGTTTTGGGGAACAAAGAGGACAAGAAACTTATCACTGGTCTTTTCTCAGTTTGCAACATCTACTGCAGCAAATGCGGGGAGGATTTAGGTTGGAATATATCCGAGCTTATGACGCTAGACAGAGCTTCAAGGAAGGGAGGTTCATAATTGATAAAGCTAGGATTCTCAAGGAGGAATATGCTTAAAAGACTACTGCCGTCTATGAAGCACCGGTACGCCGGAAAACTCGCCGTACGCGTACCGGGTACGGGTACCGGTGCGGCTCGGGTACGGCAAAATACGTACCGGATACGGCAAAAACGTACCGGGTACGTTCGTATGCTTTGGGTACGCCATGGGTACTGTGTGGGTACGTTTGGAAGAGGGAGAGAGAGAGAAACAGAAGGGTGCGTTTGCAGAGTGCGCGCGCGCTCGAGAGAGAGAGAGAGAGAGAGAGAGAGAGAGAGAGAGAGAAATTAAACTTGCCGGAGTCACCGGAGGGAGGCAAATTAGTCACCGGAGGAAGAGGAAGCAGTCGCCGGAGTTCCATGCATCGAAGTCGAAGTCGGCGTTGGCGTTTGGGAAGAAACAGAGAACGAACAGATCTGCATATTGGATCTGACCTAATCTTCTGCGTTTGTTTTAAATATGTTACCCAAATTATAATTTCACACCTTATTGTTTAGTTTATTACACTGAGCCCCCTATCTTGTTTCTTCTGTGTTATTTTGTTTTATGGGTAGTTTTCCATTTGCTAAAATGGGAATTTGCTAAAATCAAGCGGAAGATTTTAGCAAATGAAGTGGGGAGGAGATTTTAGCAACAATGAATCTGGACATAAATTTTAGCAAATTCGCATTTTAGCAAATGGAAAACTAGGCCTTAAATAGTTAGTCAAATTACAATTACGCACCTTATCTTTTAGTTTATTACTCTGGAGCCCCTTTCTTATTTCTCTTTCACATATACCTTTTACATCTAATAATGAAGTGTGCTAAAAATATTTAAAATAAAAATAAAAATTTGCCGTACCCCCGCCGTACCCGTACCCTACTTTTTTGGATTCTTGCCGTATTCCGTACCAGTACCAGTACCCGTACCGTACCCGTACCGCGTACCGGTACCCGTGCTCCATAGACTGCCGTCTACTGGCTGTGTATTTCTACTAGAATTCTTATTTAGGCTCTTGGTTTTGCTATTGAGAGAAAATCTTTCAACAGTCCTTACGTATTCTCTCTGTTTTAGACTGTGTTCTGTTTTAGACTTTCAACAGTCCTTACTTATTCTCTATGTTTTAGACACTAATTTCTGAGGATGGGAAATTTCCCCATTAATATGCAAGTGAATATGCTTATCTTTTTCACATTTGAGTAGACTGGAGTTTAAGGTAGTCTTGGGACCATATGTATTGGCATCCTGACACTAGCACAGACACCAACACGGAAAAGGAAAATTCTAAAAATTGGACACGGTTTATGTGTTCTATTGGTTTATGTGCGCTAATTGTTCAAGCCGTGCATTCAGGTACGGACATCCACTAGCGTAATCAAGCCTATATTACATTCGCATGTGTGTGAAGGCACAAACATTTGTTGTTTACGGTGGTAAATAGCGAAACGATAGTTCATAAAGTTGAGCTCAAATTTCCTCGCTTCGTGCCTTTATGTACGGGCAATCCCTAGTTCATAAACACAAGACCTCAGGCTATTGCATGTATCATCTTTGCCTCAGGCTATCAACTTAAGTAATCCAGTTGAGAGCCTAAAACATAAGAAAGTGAATTTTCAGATTAACGACTCAATTATTTACCAAAAGAAGACGTTCACCTTATCTTCAGGTTCTTTTCCGTCAACTTCATTTGCAGGACTATCCTTGTTGACATCTGTCGCACCCTCCTCTCCTGAAGGCTTGTCAGCACCCAGATTTTTCTCACTTTCACGAATGAATTTCTCGGTCACTCTGTTAAAGTAAATTTTTTGTTCATAACAAAATGCAGTGTAATTCAAACAAAACAAATTGCACAAAAAATCAAACGGCAAGTTGAAGCAGGCAAGTATATACTAACTGAGCAAATTCATCAGTTGGTGGTCCCCAGTTTCCTCGACCAGCTCCTCCACGTTTGGTGGTCTCATCTCTGCACAAAGATGAAGAAAGAGAAAGAGTAAACGTTGGATCCTCAAGACATCAAATGCAAGATAATTAACAAAAACAAATGGAAGGCACCCCAAACGTTGTATAAATGAATAAACCTCTCAAAGGCAATATATTTACCCACGTCCAGTTCCACTACGCTGTTCAAATGGCCTACGAGTGCGTTCCCCATGTCCCATTTCTCCATTATTAAAACCACCATGACGGCCCCCACGGAAAGAACCACGTGGTCCACCATAGCCACCACGCTTTTCCATAGGCTTCCCAGTATATGTGTCATCACTAATACCTTGATTGCCAGAAAATCCACTATCACTAAATGACTTCTCATTATTCGCCGAGTCTCTGAAACCACCTCCAGAACGACTATGCCCAGGTCCACGTCCACCACCTCGGCCGCCTGGCCCGCTACCATGTCCTGCTCCAGAATTTGCCTCCCTCACTACTCAAAAGAATGTTTTGAGTAACATGAAAAATAGTAAGAAAGAAAGAAGACGGAAAAAAATGTGAATGCGAAATACAAATGACAAAAGATACATTTCGTTCAATTGGTTGTATGACAGGATAACATTGGACCAATATACCAATATGAAGTCATGGACCAAGAAGCGTAATTTAGAATAAAATACTATTTACATATTACCTAGTGAAAAACAAATGGAAAAACATTTCAAATACCTAGTGACACATAAGAGGGGTATACTAGTCGAGTTGATCTTCCAGACTTCCATTATCCCCATAAAAAGAATAGGTCCACAACGCCCGTATTATTTATTTTCTATCTGAGACAATTAGCATCATGAGAAAAATCAAACTGAGATTTAAAAAAAAAAAAAAACGCATGAAGCAAAGCTTCAAAAATTAAGGAATCAGATGACCGTCACTGTCTGGGATATTCAAAATACTAGTGCCATCGGTAAAATTTCAGTTCAATGTTTTTTCTCACGGCTCAACAAAATGAAGGTTACAAAGAATCTCACTGGATTGAATGCCCCAAACCCTAGTTCAGGCAGTAACATTTTTCTAGTCACTTTCCAAATGGATTATATCAATGAAAATGCTAAACATTATTTGTACATAATAATGCTAACAAAACATAAATGCCAAACAATAGCACTAAAAGAACAACAAAACACGTTACTTGTCTGAACGATGGTACAATCAAAACATCTGCAGTGCAGAAACAAGACATATACTTCACGAATCCGACCAATTCACAGCCCATAAAACAATACACGGGCCCACAAAATCACAAATTCCCACATTCCATCAATTAAATGTATTATGTATTCTATTCAGTGCAACCTATCATTTCCCATGCAGCCAACCATTTACCGTCAGGGGCTAAGGCTGAAGCTTGAACATATGAGTACACCCCTAATATTGCTTGGATAATTAACAAAGTTAAAAACTTGGTTTGTTTACACTTTCATCTATTCATAACACTCAACACAAATTCATTTGGGCAAACAATTTCCACAATATTATTTTATACAAGCATTACTCATTCACAAAGCAATACAAAGACCTTTTCAAATTCTCAAAAACTATTTGCCTAAGAACTTCATAGAAATGATTGGTAGTTATATTCTCTAAAATGTGTTCTGAAAGCCTATTCCGAAAATAAACATTTCATTGTCTAACATTCTTGCCGATTTCAAACGAGCTTCAAGTCAAATCGCTTACAAACCTAGCTTCATTAGCCTATAGTTATAAATGAATTCAAGACAAAAACAGGAAATTGACAAATTCCCAAAATCAAAATGTTTTCAAGTGACTTATCAGTCAGTTGAAGCTTCTTAAAATGCAGAACACTAGTAGAACTCAAAGCATATTCATTTCACAGTGCAAAATCAGACTGACAACTACAAATTAGACCCGAATGGATTGAGAGATCTCCAGCTTATGTTGGGCTGCTGGAGGGAGTTATATATAAAATAAAATGTGTTCTGAAAAAAGCTAATTTGGAATCAGAAACCCGACATTGCATCGTCTGCCATTCGTGCCGATTTCAAAGGAGCTTTAAGCCGACCAGATTAGGAACCCAGCTTCATTAGCTTAGTGTTGTATTGCTAACCTAGTTCGAAAAAAAGTCAGGGACCTAACGAATTCCAAAATAAAATGTCTCCAAGCAACTTATCAGTCAACTCGAGCTTCATTAAATGCAGAACGCAAGTAAAGCTTGCTCGAAGCTTTATTCATTTAACAGCCCAAAATCAGATTTGGAAACTCCAAATTAGACACGAAATGAATTGACAGCTCACCAGCTTGAGCGGGAGGGAGAGGCTTTGCGGGCAACTTGGCCGGCTTGGCGGGCTGAGCCGGAGCCAGGGCCTTCTTCGTCGGCGCGATCTTCTGCTGCTGAGCAGCGATCAATTGCGACGGGTCGTCGTTATCGTCGTCGCCCAGCAAATCGAAAGGGTTCAGAGTCGCCATTTTCAATCCCAAACTCCGCCACCAAAAACAATAAGATATTCGAAAAGGCGATTGCGAAACCCTAGCTCCACCTCACAGCCATCGGTTGATTCAGATTTCGTGGCAGTGGGAAAAAGGAATCAAGAACAGTCACAGCTTAGAGAGAGAGAGAGAGAGCCCAGGTCGTCACTGCAGACTGTGGAGGGAGAGAGCGCGTGCGAAGGTGGTCCAGATGAAGAGACGAGTGGGAGAGATGATAGAGACGACTGGGAATCCTAAATTTGTACTAGCATTTACCCGTTTGCACATTAACATTTGGATGGATGGAAAGAGGACCATGGGGAGCTGCTGTGCAGCTTGCACAGCGTGTCGTGCATGCTTTACAGCAGCGGTCCAATGATCGCAAACATTCACTACGTAGAACTCGTCAAGTAGAAATGCCATCTGTTTCTCTTCTCTCGGTATAAAGTTAGGGTTTCTATGAAGTTAGGGTAGGGTTTCTATGAAGTTGGGGTTTCTATCTAGTTTCTCTACCGAATCAAGTGTCTCAAATGCTGGTAAGCTTCTTTTGTTACAAATTCATTGTTTCTGCATTGTTTCTATACTTTTGTATCAGTGAGTGCCATAATTTTGGTCGGTTTGGTAATTTTTTTTTTTTGATAATCTTGAACGTATCTTGTGTATAGATAAATAATTAAATGGTGCTAAGGTATGATGCAAAATTCCGAGCATTATGTTTCCCTAACGAAATATTCATATTTGGTTGGTGTTTAATGGCTACATGTTCAGGAAAAGGAAAATGGAAGAGTCCATTTGTTTTTTGTTGTCGCGTTCATTTACTTCCCTAGACATGGTTTTAAGTTGTGGAAGTACAACAAAAATTTATTCAAATCTCAGAAACAATTGCACCGTTGGAGATTTTTATTGCAGAGAACATGACTAGGGAAGAAGAGGACTTGGAAACCAGTCCCACCTGCTAAGTGACAGGGAACATTTAGCTTTGAATAATCATAGAGACAAATAATCTTGGTCCTTGGTAGTTTTGGTACTTTGGATCTTCCAAAATAACTAGGCAATGCTGGTCTTACAGCATTACAAAACCTGCATTGCGTGCTATTTTTCTGTGTACTCTTCATATCTCTAATTTCTTGTCATTCCCTTTGGAACAAAACATAATTGGTTGAAAAACAGCCATTTTTTGTGAGCTGAAATCTGGTGTGATAACAACAAACAATCTGCTGTGTGTTATGTTTGTGTGTGTGTATGTGTTAGACATTTTTGTGTAATCTCTCTCCAATAGATGGAAATTGAAGGAAGTTATTGCGGAGATGAGATAGATTTTGGGATGATGTGCTTTTGCGGAGAAGTAGCTCCCTTGTGTAAGTCAAAATCGAAACCGAACCCAGGTCGGAGATTCTTTGGGTGTTCCAACTACATGGTAAGATTTGAATGAGCCTAATGATTGTTTTTTGGTTTTTTTTTTTTTTTGAAATTAACCACAAAATTTGCCCTTGTTTTCTGTTGAAGAATGAAGAACATTGCACCCCGCCGACTTCGAAAAAAAAAAATGGTTTGAGGCCAATGAAGATTTGGAAAGTAAGAGAGATGGGGAAGGCCAGTGAACAAGCTGAGAGCAATTGGACCCCTTTGAAGAAAAATGAAGAAATTCATGGCGAAGGAAATGCATTGCAGATGAAGATTGATGCAATGCAAGAGGAAATCGAAAAATTGAAAGTTGCCAATCCAGTCAACCATCCTACACAAGAGTCGCAACATATGGGCACCTCAATGTGGAAAGTATTGTTTTATGCTTGGGAAAATTATCTAAATAGTCCCCGTAGTTTCACCCGAGTCTCGATTTAATCCCTCTAGTTTCAATTGCACTCCAACGAACCCTGTAGTTTCAATTTTGGTCGATTTTGGTCCAATTGATAACGTCCGTTTGCAAAGTTGACAGAAAATTCAATTTGGGGCTTTTTTTAGGGGTAAACATGACTTTTTGCCCACCCTTCTTCTTCCCCAATTTGTAACCCTAAAACTAACCCTAAATCAAATCCAAACAATAAAAAAAACCCCAGTAATTTCCTCACTGCCACACTTCTCCACTTCCGATCATCGTTTCATCCAACCCAAAACCTTAAAATCAGGCCTTCCAATTCCCAGAAAAGGGCCACCATCAATGGCGGTTGGATTTATAGGAGGAGCTTTCCTAGGAGTCGTGTTCGGTTAAGTACTGAATTCCGTACAGGAGGTAGCAACCAAAACCACAGAATTCAAACCCTGCTTAAAACAACTCCAATCAACCCTAAATTGAATAACTCCATTACTCGAAGACCACGAGAAGCTAAACCGAATCCTAGACCGACCCCCAAAGGAGACCACCATGTTCACCGACCGACTCTTGGAAGGTAAAAACCTCGTTCTAAAATGCGCAAAAGTGCACCGTTGGAACATCTACGCCAAAGCCTTGTACACCAAGGAGTTAATCACATTTGAGAAATCGCTCGCGAGGTTCTTTCAAATTGACGTGACGATGCAGATTTCGGTAGATAGTAAGACGATTTTGGATAAGGTGAATGGGTTTGACTTTGGTTCTATTTTTAATAGCACGAAATAATATTAGTAGTGGGAATTCGTTTATGTATAATGATGATGATGATATATTTGGTGTAATCCTGAAGAAGGGTGGTCAAATTGAGGACTTGTCTGGGGATTTTGGTGGAATGGGGTTGGGATCTAATGGTTTGAAGGAGAAGAAAGTGAAGAAGAAGGTTCAGGGGTTTGATGATTTGATACCTAGGTTTGGTGGAATCAACAATTCAAGGAATGGGTATGTGTTAACTTGCAAATTTGTTACTTACGGGATTGGTTCTTGATTATTATTTTTTTTTTTTATCATTAGCAATATATTCATGAATGTTAGATTCATGACAATTGAATTAGATGGAAGGGGTTTATCTTCAATTTTTTTTTTTTGAGATTTCTCTCTTATTTTCTTATTGATTTTTCACAGATTTTTTTTACTGTTTGGATTTGATTTAGGGTTAGTTTTGGGGTTACAAATTGGGGAAGAAGAAGGGTGGGCAAAAAGTCATGTTTACCCCCTAAAAAAAAGCCCCAAATTGAATTTTCCGTCAACTTTGCAAACGGACGTGTGAACACCCCGCGGAGTTATGTCCATGAAATCGGTTGCTATTTTGGAAAACGGTTTTGATTGATTGAATGGAGTCGCCACCCGAGTTTGAGGATCGTACCCGAGAAACCAATTGAAAAATGACTCTTTTGCCCTTGATATGGAAAATGTTTTACTGGTCTCGCCAAAGTGAGATTTCTCGGGTCCGGGAGCTAGGTTACGCGAGGGGAATATTGTTTGGATGGACTTTAATTACAAATACAATGAGAGCACGTGAATGCATTTAAAATGTCAATATGATGTATATGAATACATGTGCTAAGTGTCATGTGTGGTAAATAACCATGCATAAAACCATGAACTATGCTAAAACACACTTAAACCATGCTAAAAGACCCCAACACACACCCACGAACTCGATACAAATCACACCTGGATTACAAACTGAGCACCTGGATTAGGCAAATCCAGGCGCCTGGATTGAGTCCAGGCGCCTGGAAAGAACCAATCCAGGCGCCTGGATTGCCTCCTAGACAGAAACCTCAGAACCTCATTTTTCACAGTTTGCACCAAATGAGAAACCTTTAGCCCATTCACACATACTCTAAATGATGTTTGGAAATGCAGTAGCAGACATGAACCTCAAACTCAACTCAAACACATGATATGAACTTAAAAGAGGCTTGATTTTTGGATGATTTTTGAAAATATACACAACAAATGCTAATGAAGAACTTCAATTTTTGTGAAATTTGAAACATTTCCAAACTCTTAACTAGTATGAAAAACTAGTAAGAGCTTGGATGGTATCCCCTCAGGGCCTTTTGAGCACAATGGTAGAAAAACTACCTTGAAAAGCTTGAATAATGGACTTGAAATGGGTTTTTGAGTGGGTTTTATGGAAGTGTAGTTGCTGGTCTTGAGTGAACAAAGTAACTAAGGGCAGAATATAAGTTGATTGTTTTGGTTTTAGTTGAACTTGATGATGGATGGTTGAAATGTGAGAGTTTTTGATGATCAAAGGGTGGATTTTTGGGCTAAAAAATGAGGAAAACAGAGGAGATGAACTGGAAATATGGATTCTGGAAATATTCCAGCAGAGTAACAGTAAGAGAGAGGTGGGGAGTTGATCATCCTTACAATGGAGAGGGAGAGGAGTATATATAGGCCAAGAATAGGGTAGTTTTTGATTGAGTTTAAGAGGGAAACTAAATTTGAACTTCAAAATGTGGAGGGATAATCTGTTGGAGGGATTTTGGACTGAAAAAAAAACGTGGGACGATGTGAGGGGAGTCCACAGTTTCAATCAAAACCAGCTGCAGATTGTCTACTGGAAGTGATTCCAAGCGCCTGGAATTGAGGAATCCAGGCGCCTGGATTGAGTCCGGGCGCCTGGATTAGGGTAATCCAGGTGCCAGGATTAGGGTAATCCAGGCGCCAGGACTGGAGGACTGCACAATAATCCAAACTTTGCGGGGCCATTCCGGGTGCTACCGAACTCCGTTTTGTGCATGGTTTGAAGCATTGGAATGCTTGAAAAGCCTACTTTCGAACCCAAGTGGTTTGAACCCAAGATGATATGTACATCAAAATATGTGACCATTTTATCCTCAGAAGGTCGAAAAAATGAATCGTTTCGGTAAAACGGGCATATCTCCCTCGTTTCAAAATGGATTGGGACGTATTATATATCAAAAAAGAGGGTTTTTGATGTACTAGAAGGTGGTGCAAGATTGGATTTATTTTGGAGAGATTTTGGTGGGGTTTCCAAGTTCACAATCAAGCCTCGCGTGCTCTTATCGGGCATTTTCATCATCGGGGATGCTTGATAAGTTTCTTGGGTCGAAATCGGGGTGTCTACAAGACGTTATCAATTGGACCAAAATCGACCAAAATTGAAACTACAGGGTTCGTTGGAGTGCAATTGAAACTAGAGGGACTAAATCGAGACTCGGGTGAAACTACAGGGACCATTTAGATAATTTTCCCTTTATGCTTTTGTGGGTTGGTTAGTGTATAACTTGTACACTTCATTGGGCAAAGGCAATCACTTAGCACTGCCTTAGTGAATTTTAAATTGAAACATTGCACTTTTGTATGTCGGCTATCATTTTGTAGTGAGTTTTAATTGTCGTTTGAAAACTTTGGCTTTTAGTAGTTAGTGTATGTTGGACATAGTAGTTGGGGTTAGAATGAGAAATATAAACCAGAGTATCCCCAGAATTAGTTGTCTACAAGAATTGCATGTGTTTACTTTTGGTTATGTTTGGAGTATGTTGCCTGTGTTTGATGCAGAAATTTTTTTGTTTTTTTTCAGTACCCTTTTGTTGTAAGGTTGGGTGGCTCACTATTTATGGCTCACTTTCAAGTAACAAAGCAATGATCTAGTTATTCCTATTTGGTTGATGCTGTTCGTCTTTCGGATGATGAGTTTTCAGTGATGAAGCATGATAGAAGATGACATGCCACGGGAGCGTTCAATGATGAGACGCTACTCAAATTTTAATTTTTTGGAGTACCTAGTA
Organism: Vaccinium darrowii; assembly: GCA_020921065.1. NCBI lineage: Eukaryota > Viridiplantae > Streptophyta > Magnoliopsida > Ericales > Ericaceae > Vaccinium > Vaccinium darrowii. The sequence continues at coordinate 22,992,577 of CM037157.1, forward strand.
CGTATTTTGACATACCCATGAAGTACCGGCACCCGGTATGAGTACTTTGGGGTTTTCGAAATACCAGTGCTTCATAGCTCGGCTCGTTTAGTAAAAACTCGATTTGGCTCTACTCGCAAAACCTTAACTCACTTGCAGAAAGTCGGCTTGTTTAAAGAAGCTCATTAAGTAAATTAACAGGGCTTGCCTGCCTAAATCAATCACCTAGTTCAGCTATTAGTTTCATAACATAAAATCTTTGCTACATACATTAAAAAGGTCTTATATCATAGTGCTGCTGCTGCATATAGAATGGTAATCGAACAACAGCACAAAAAAAAAATGTTCCTAAACCAGTTTTTCCAGAACTGTTTGCCAAAGAAGTTTGTCGTGCAAGTTTCTCATTTTCGTTACTGCTAAACAGTTGGATTGATAAAAGGGGCAATTTACATGCGCAGATAAATGGCTTGGACATCACCGAAAACCGGGTTTGTTTGAATTTTCTCCTTTAACATGTGAGGATAATTCACTAGGTTCATGCCTTCATCCAATGCCGCATAACATAGCTAAATCAAACCAAAGAGAAGCCTTCGGCGATGAAGTGTATAACATGACAATGCTTATTTTTAGGACACCTGAATTTCCAAAACAACGAACAAACTACACTGATTGATATTAACTTCGTAGAAAGAGGCAATATAATGACCAATGAAACAGTTCCAAAATTTAAGCTTCAAATCCCCCAGACCAATGAAACAGTTCCAAAATTTCTATAACGCATTCAAACTTTGCCATTCTTCTGAACACATAGAACCTGAAAATATTTGCAATCCCACCGAAAGTGCATGCAAAATATAGGTCTAAATGCATGCAACAGAACACCAATACCAAATTGCAAAAAATAAAACCTGTCCAACACCAATACACAACACCAATAGGATAGAGAGCCTGCAACGAAAACAAAAATAAAACCTGCAACGAAAACTAAATTTCCATATTTGTTGGACAGAACCTAAATTTGCAACCAAAACAAAATTTCCAGATTTGTTGGACAATATAACTTGCAATAGAACCAATGAAGTGTCCAGATTTCTTGGACAGAACCTCATTTTGCAACACAAGCTAAATTTCCAGAGTAACATAAGTAAATGCTTACTGTCCAAATTCCAGTTTTGCTACAGAACCAAACTGTCCAAATTCCAGTTTCAACAGTAACATAAGTAAAATGCAAAAAAATCAAATCCAACTAACATTAAATAGAGAACGTAGACTACATAGACCACCTAGAGTACAAATAACAGTAACTACAGTACAGTTCCATAAGCTATGAATTAAGAATTCATTAAGCTTCCTCATAATTCCAGAATAATAACTAATTCCATGTTCCATAAGCTATGAATTAAAAATTCCACAAGCTTCCTCATACCCTTCGCACTTGAGTTCATTTCCATCAGTACTTCCTGTGAAATAGTTGTACAATAATAAATTAAGAGTTCCACAAGTAAACTAAGTTGACACCATCTGCTCAGAATTCCACTTACAGCTTTGAATTTCATTGAGCTCGTCCTCGTCCTCGTTGTAGACACCCCAATCCGGACCCCTGGATTACGCGACTTCCCCAATGACGAAAACGCCTAAAGAGAGCATGCAAGGCTTGATTGCGGACTTGAAACCCTTCAAGAACCCACCAAAACGCTTCTGGAACTCTACAAAATGACCTGTAACCAGCAAATACACGCACCCGGATTGTCTCATTTGCACCTGGATGGAATTTTTCCAAGCGCCCTGATTAAGTCCAGGCGCCTGGATTAATAGACTCCAGGCGCCCACATTTGATCCAAGTGCCTAGATTGTGATAATATGGGCGCCTGGACCATGGCCCAGGTTGAATGTAACTTGAGCTCATTGTGGGCGGGAATGTGATTTTCTAGAGATTTTGTGTAGATTCAGTTAGGAGGAGCGTGAGAAGAATGATGACACTACTATTGAACCTCTCCCTCAACTCCTAAGGGCTCAAGTGGCCCCTTTTGGCCCCCCATTTTGCCTATTTATACTCTCCTTCTCCACCATTTTGAGGGGCTGGATTTTACACTCATTCACTCTACTGTCATGCTGCCATTTTTCCTCTAGAAATAAATTTCCAGTTAATTCACTCTCCTACCCTCTCTCATTTCTATCCCAAAAGCCCATCCATACACCACATACATCACCTACATTTCATCTACCTCATTCAAACCTCCATCCTCCAAACATATTAGCCTAGAAGACACCAGTCCAGTAGCTACATTATATCCAATCCATTCGAAAATCACATGCAAGTCTTTATATCAAGCCGAAAGGTAGATTTTTTCTACCAAAATGTTCAAAAGGCTCTGAGGGGAATACCACCCAGCTTTTTCTGACCCTTAATGTCAGTTTGAGGATTGGGAGGGTTGGAAATACAATATAAAGAAAGTTCATCTTGTGCATCTATAATAGGTCCAGGCGCCTGGACTTGCTTGGTGCAGGCGCTCATATCATATCCAGGCGCCTGGATCACCCCAATATGGGCGCTTGGATCTCATCCCCTCTGCCAAATTTCTAATTTTTTTCATGTGTTATTCGATCATTTGAAGCATTAGTTCATTACTCATGCATAGAACCAGTGATTCGTGGTGTTGATGTTCGGATCTTTATGAGATTTTGGGAGAAAGTTGATGATCAATGAGAGATGTCTCACATTTTGAGCAAGTATCACATTCCATTCTCTATCAATTTCATACGCCATCAGAAGTATCATAATAAGTAAAGGAGTATATCCTGGTCCCTTGCATCTATTGCATGATTGATATGGCATCTTATGATCAAAGTCCATCTTGCTCACTTCTTTTTATTATTTTATTTTATTTTTTTTGTATCTCAAAATATGAGTGTATCAAAAGGTTCATTTTGTGCATAAAGAGGTAATAGCAAATGTCAAAACCAGGTTAGCATCCCCATTACATTCACAAAGTATTCAAAATCATGGTTTTAAGAGCTTATATTTAGTTGCATGGTATATGTTGAGGTTCATTCTGTTCATAACATCATTAAATGATATTTCGAGTATGTGAGAATAGGTCACGAACTCAGTATTCAACATTTTCTTTGGAGCCTTGATTGAGGAATTCTTAGTTGGATTGGTGTTCTAGGCGCCTACATTGGCACACTCCAGGCGCCCGTGGTGATTCCAGGAGCCTGGATCCCTCCTTTTCGGGCGCCCATTTCTAGTCTAGGCGCCTAGACTTACTTGGTCCGGGCGTCCAGGGCGCAGTTCGGGTGCAAGTCATGTGCTGTTCATGGGTTTGTTTTGAGAAGTTTCCAATGTTATCTGACCATATTCAAAGTTATTCGATGCATAATTACATCATATCTTGCATTGTTTCATCCATGACATGTCATACATATACATATATACATATTCATCATTCTTGCCACAAAAATGCAATTTATATGCACTCGTATGAATTTGCACTTAAAGTCCATTTAAACAATATTTTCGAAATCCTTTAAACATTTAGCAAAGACCGGTGGTCATACCGGGCGAGAGGGGTGCTTTAAATTCCTTCCCCTTTCGTAACCTAGCTCCCGGACTCGAGAAATCTCAAATAAAAGCAGACTGGTGCAATATTTCCTATTCTAAGGGCAAAAGAGTCATCTTTCAAATGGTTTCTCGGGTACGATCCTTAAATATGGATGGCGACTCCTGTCAATCAATCAAAACCATTTTTTTTAAAAAAAAACTGCAATCATTTTCATGGACATTTCCCGCGGGGTGTCCACAAGCTGGCGACTCCGCTGGGGACTTTGGTTAATATATATTTTGATTTTATTATTACACTTGTGTAATTTTATTAAAATGTGTATTAACCATCGAGAGCTAAGCTTGAAAAATGTTTAAGGGATTTTGAGAACGCTGTTTTTATGGACTTTTGCATTGCACGTGCATGGTTACTAGCAAGGGCGGCCCCACATAGGTGCAAGCGGGGTCGGACCGAAATTTTCTACTGCCATGTATATATAATTTTGGGTATTTTGGTAATTTTGCCTCCATACCCTATAGATTATTTTCTAATTTTGCCCCAAGTAATAAAAAATAAATATAACTATGCCCAAATAATTTTTCCGGATCACCTCCAATCTTTTCTTTTTTTGGTGGTCCCAGAACTTTTTAACTCTCTCTATGATGGGGTAGCCACACCCAATTATTTTTCTGTTTTGCCTTCTAAGTGGTCCCTCTCTATGATGAGCTTAACAGGGATTGGCGATCTCACTAAGAAGATGGTTGAAATTAGCCTTAGTTTTACAAGTTGCGACCACTACAGTGGAGAGAGCATTTTCTGCAATGAAGATTGTGAAAAACCGACTTTGTAGCCGAATGGGTGACCAGTGGATGCAGGATAGTTTGGTTGTGTACATTGAGCGAGAGATTTTTGATAACATTTCAAATGAGGCTATCATGAATCGGTTTCAAAATATGAAAAATCGTCGGGCCGAGTTGTAAACGATATGATATGTTATGGTTGACATACCACTTTTGCTTATATGTATATATTAAATATCTTTTGGTTAAGTATTATATTGGATCTACTATTCTACTGTAAACTTGACCCCGCTGATAGTAAATCCTGCGTCCGCCCTTGGTTACTAGCCCTCGCTGACGTGTTTCGGCAATCCCGCCCGACTTGTTGGTGACGGGGAATCCCGAAATGCTCAGCACCCCCCGACCGTGATAAGTCACAATTGTCGTTATTACCATCGCCTTGCGGGATCCTTGGCGGTGGGAGACAACTTTGGCTTTGAGTCCGGGGTACCCCCTTCAAACCAAAACCAACCTTTGCATATAGATAACCATAGAACCCCACGTTAGTTAACCAACCCATGTGTTAGGATTATGTGCTCCATCCTGTTATGTGCTATATGTTACTGTTTTCCCTAGCATGCCATACTGCATACATGTGTACACTTGCATATGTACATATTCTTGTCTCACATGTTGTCAGTTCCCGGCAATTAGTAGAAGGTTGCCTTGGCCCGATGATGAGTCATGCATTCTAAATGCGCGTTGTTCTTATGAGTTAGTCTTTAGGACGACCGGACGTGGGAAAATTTGAATGATTAGATTCTTAACAATGATCTAAACGGGTTTAAGAGCAATTAGCCCGAGAAGGGACAATCACTCTTAAATATCCGAATTTAGATTATTGCCCAAATTTGTATAAATCATGCTTTCCCAAATCCGCCCGTCCAATGTCAAGGGCCTGTTACTTAAAAGAAAACTTGAGGATTGGGGCAACCTTCCAAAGCCGTCGATGTAGTCTAGGAGACTTAAAATCCGTGGAATTTGAGATACCTTCGGTGTTGGCCATGCCCGAACGACCGCCGTGATTCGAACTAGCCTTGAGATCATTTGTATCTGGATTACAACATCCAAATTGCTTTGTCTCGGATGACCAAGAAAAGTACTACAGCGTCAACATTTAGGCTTTAGGTTGAAACGCCGTACCTACCGAGTAATGGTTTACTTGGGGTGTTGGAAAATCTTCTGTGCAATGATCTTGAGTGAGATTCGGATCCGGTAGACTAACCCTAGGTTGTACATGCAAGTCTAGGAGACTTAAAATCCATGGAGTTTGAGATATCTTCGGTGTTGGCCGTGCCCAAACAGCCACTCGTGTTTTGGACTAGCCTTGGAATCGCTTGTATCTGGATGGCGACACCTCATTGCTCTGTCTCGGATGGTCAAGAAAAGTGTTACGGCGTCAACATTTAGGGTTTAGGTTGAAACGCCTTACCTACCTAGTAATGACTTACCCGTGGTGTTGATACAATCTGCTGTGCGAACTATTCCAAGTGAGATCTGAAACCGGCAGCTTAATCGCCGGACCTACCTAGCAAATGCTTTTATTATCGCCGGACACTGATCAGTTATGATCATTTTGGGTGGCCCCGCTGGCATCAACTTCAACCATTCCTCGAAAAGCCACTCAAATGATTCACTTTTCTCATCATTCAAGAACGCACACCCAAAGAGAGTGGTCTGACCGTGGTGATTAACCCCAACTATTGGTGTGAAGATCAACTTATATCGGTTTGTGTTGGATGTTGAATCGAAGACCACCACGTCCCCAAAATATCGGTAAGAGTCTCTCATGGTTGCATCGGCCCATAAACAATGTTTCATCCTCCCCTCACCATCTAGGAAAAATTTAAACTTAAAACTTGGATTTTTTTCTTGTTTAAGCAGAAAATTCTCATGTAGCAACTCGACATCAAGTCCATCTAACTCCTTCCTCTTGTCCCTTGCAACATTATACATATCTCATTGTAAAAATCCAACATTCTGCAAACCCCCAGATTCCATCTCTAAAATACTCATTTGTTGCGACGGTGGCACATTTGCAAGAGCTAATTGTTCTGCTAAGGCTCTCTTTGCAGCTGAAATTTTGCGATGAGAACGCAAAAAATGCACCTTCCTAGGCGTTGCGAGAGGATGGTTATGGCTCTCGACAAATTGGCTTACAACAAACTCCTTCCCTGACTTGTAATCTTTTACAACCGTGAGCTTTGCACCACAACCCTCTCTGACTCTCCCCTTTTCCTGATTATGGGTTCGGAACTTTGTTAACCAATCTTCCTCGACCCTTCTTTGAAGCACACATACTCTTTGCTTACAACTTCAGTTTTGGCCTTAATCTTGCTAGAATTTTTCCTTATCCCAAATCCAGCTGCTCTAGCATAATTGTTGTAGAACAGGTGAGCGGTATCTAAACTATCAAATTGTTGCTTTATTTTAGGTCTCAAGTCCCTTTGTACGTGAGGAATGTGTAATATTGAGGCAGAAGCAACGGATGATACTTCCACCTGTAATATTGAGGCAGAAGCAACGGATGATACTTCCACCCCTTCCAAAGATTGCATCCTGAAAAGCAAAAGACAAAACAATAGCTCAAAATCCCCAATCAACAAATTAAGAAACTAATGTACAATCATTAGGACCAGTGAAATAGAAAGAGAACTAAATAAATAAAAATAATGTAAAAACTTAAGATGGAGGGTGATTTATAACAATGTAGCCAAAACATGATTTTATAACAATGTAGCCAAAACAGAGTTCATAACAATGCAGGTGGGAAGGAGATCAAATTTCAGCATTGAAGTGCATTATAGAATTATGAGAAATATATCATGTTCAAAATGCTCGAATTGATTTTAGTTATACTACGAAGTCTGTCAAAGGCAATCATCACATAAGAATAAGCAAGGAGACTGTGACTGTGTGGTTTATACCCTGCTAAAAATAATAGAAATACATTGGCTTAGCGCTCATTAACTTGACCCGGAACTTCGTCTACCAATATCTTTTCTGTGTTAAATGAATAAGAAGCAAACTAATGAGGGAAAGCTGCCACAAAGAATAAGATATTAGCAATTGCGTGACAATAAACAGGTTTGGTCCATACGAGTGACCAGTATATGCCTTGAAAAAGAAGATGTTAAGTGAAATTTCTACCACAATATTTTTAACCTCTGACCATGCTTCATGCACCATAGCTAAGAAAAAGAATAACTAACAAGAACCGGATCATGAATTGCTAGATGCATCCATTTTAGAATCTCACAAGTCACAATTAATCCACATCGGAAAATGTGTGTTCTTGTAGAGTCAAATACATCAATGTCGAACCCCACATTAAAAATTATGGGAGGAAGATCTTCACTAACTTATATTAATAACAGGGAATATTCAATCCCAAATCGAATCAAAGTAACAATGGGACAATGTACACAGCTTCCACACAAATGCACAGGTTCCACACAAAGCAAGAAGGTACCCAAATCAGGATTCGAACACCATCTGTAAAATGTAACCCTAGTTTTTCGTACACATCAAATCAAACACGACAGAGAAGGAGATAGAGACATTACTCGATTAAATCAAACAGCTTTTCGGAAATCTTTGGAAGATCGAACAAAAACCCAAGTTTTTCGTACACAACAAATGAAAACGAGAGCAAGAGAAGAGGAGGAGGACAGATACCTTTCCGTCGTGGCTTCCATTATGCTCGGAGTCTTGGAGGAGGGAGTTGCGTAGCTACGATGTCGTCCTCGATCGCTAGTTCGCGTAGCTTCGTCGTCCTCGATTGCGTCGTCCAGTTCCTCTTCTCTTCTCTTCTCTTCTCTCTCTCTCTCTCTCTCTCTCTCTCTCTCTCTTCTGAATATCATGTAATGTGCGGGAAAGGAGGAGAGGAACAAATCTATTTGATGAACCATTGACCCCTTGACCCGTAGAGGGTCAGTTTAAGTTAGAACGCGCGTGGGCCGTTGGATTTAATCCAACGGTTGTGGAGGCAGGACCAGATTTGGGCGAAAATCAGGGATCCCTGATATATATATATATATATATATATATATATATATATATATATATATATATATATATATATATATATACAGATTACTTCCAGTCCGGTAGCCTGGAAATAAAGAAAATCCGGGCCTCGCTTGTTGGCCGTTGGATTTAATCCAACGGCTGTGGAGAGAAACGGGTAAAAAATACTTCGCGGGTCGTATGGTTCGGGTAAAACGATATCGGGTTGTCAAAACGGGTCACTATAAGATCAAAAGATCCACCCTTCCCCACATTTCACGTTTCCCAGAGAGAGAAGAGAGAGAGAGAGGCGACATCTTTGAGGAAGAAGAAGACGCGAAAAAACCCTAGTTCAAAGAAGAAGAAGACATCGATCTAGGTACCTCTCTCACTCTCTCCGTCCAACTTTCTCTCTATTTCGTTTTTTCTGAAAAAACCCTACTTTTTTGTTTCAGGTCGAAGCCCTAGTTGAACGATGAAGAAGACGAAGAGAAGTTCGACCTAGGCGACTCGATCTCCATCTCCATGACTCCATCTACAACCGGGTCTCTCTCTCTCTCTCTCTCGATTTGATATTGAAAAATCTACTCGAAACCAGAGTTTCAAAATTACTACAGTATTGTTCTTCTCTATGTGTGTTTCGATTTGCTTTATGTATTGCTATAATTTCTGTAGTTGGAGTTATGATTCAATCTTTATAACTCTGACCCATACGCATTTTCAAACTCACCTGTGCTTCACTGCCTTGACATGGTCTTGTGAAGGATTGAACTTTTTGTTAAATTCTATGGTCTCTCTATTTCGAATTGGAGTGGCATTCTCTTGATTGTATTGCTTAGGTTTCATCTGTGTATTGGGGTTTTGACAATGACAAAATTGTTATTGGGGTTTTGATAAAAGGGCATAATATTGGCAATTCAAAGAGAACGTAAAACTTCAGAGGTGAGAGGAGCAATGTAATTTCACAAAACAAAAACATAACCAACCCAAAGTAACGACAGAAAACATATGAAATTGGTTTCCCTTGCCATTTCTGATTTCCCTTCTAAGATGTTACGGGCTCTTGGGTAGAACTCAACCCAAAGTTCCAAATAATTATTCTTTGTAATTATCAATGAATGATTCCCTGACATATATACCTAGTAATATTGTTTTGGGACATTCTCAAAGGCTACCTTATTTCTTTTTTCCTTCTTGTTTGCTTGCTAACAAAAGGCTACCTTATTGATTACATCTTTCCATCTTCTACTAGTCATCTGCTAGTATTTTTTTAGTAGCCCCTTTCAATTGTATGCATTTCCCGTATTTGGACAGCTATATCTTGAATGTAACGGCTGATTTTGCTTTGGGAAAACAGGTTGCATGGACAAGCACTAACGCTTGCTGTGTTGGCTGGAGCTGCGGTTGTTGAGTATTATGACCACAGGACGGGAGCGAAGGAAGAGCATGAGAGGATTTTTTTACAATGGATGCATCATCAACTCCTGCCTTTTGTTTGGACTACATTTGTTGAGAATTTTTTTTTTTGGAAATGTCAAAGAGATTAATTTTGTAACTTGTACTCAGATGATGTTATTACATCATACAATCAATAAAAATTCAGTTCAAGCTTTCTTCTTACCTATGAATGTTGCAAGTTTGATGAGAACATGCCAGGTTTCACCCAAATGCTAATACTACAGATAAAGAAACCGACATTATCTATCCCCAGAATTCGTAGTTAGGAGGGGATCATTGTTTCATGGAGTCATAAATCTCAGCCAAACAAGCATGACAACATTGGCTCCACCTTGAAAAAACACGTTGCAATGTCATCATAATGAATAAGGATCAAATATAGGAGCTGATAGCTTCCTCCATGCATCATATGAGTGATCTTGATGCATCCTAAGAAAGAACCTTCGTGCATCCCAAGAATAGGATGTAGAATGCTGGGTTTGACGGATGCCAACGCCAATGTGTTGTTGCATTTGTTCATACCATTGCCGCTAGCTTGAACAATTACTGTTAAACACGCAATTTTGCACTGGGAAAAAGGCTAGCAGTAGCTGCAGCTATTTTGAACTGGAAATTTGGAACTTTGGGCAGTATCTCCTTTATTTTTTTGCCTAGCCCGATGTCTCAACATCTCATCAGACAATCAACAATAGAAACAAACACAGTTGATATAAAAGATTCATGTGGAGTCATATGCTCATGTTCAAAGGCCAAACTTCATTTCAAAGAGAACTCTTACAAACAAGAACAAATTATGGCTTTCACTACTTGAACAAGACCATACATGAGTCCAGGTTTTACGTATGTTCAATAATCTGGCTCTATTTACAAACAAAAAGAAAAGAGAAGAAGCCTAAGTGTTTAGTTGTCGTCATCCTCATTGTCATCATTCACACCCTAGCTGCTCTACTCCGACACATTGTCCCGCACTCCTTATGACAAACTATTCTATTCTTGTCATGTCTCCAAATTCTGTCTGGATACTTCTCCCTGATATGAGAAGCTTCTGCCTTCTTTCTGAAATGTACAAAGAGCGAAAATTGAGACAAGTACTAATTAGAGAGGCAAGTTCAAAACAAAAGACATCAATTAATTCTCAAGCTATACGTTACCATACTACATCAATGCATTCAAGTTATACAGCTTGATTACTTTGTCAGAGACATGGGGATCATGCATAAATGTAGCAATTTCTTTTCTAAATCAACTACATCAATGTCAAGAATTCTTCCTTTCACAAGGGAGGAAATATTTTAGCAACAAATATTTGACAAAACCTCACCATGAATCAGATCTTATATTCATTAACCAAAAGATGAAGAAACAAGTTTGACCTGCCACAACATTGCTCCTCTCACCTGTGAAGTTTTAAATTCTCTTTGAATTGCCAATATTATGCCCTTTTATCAAAACCCCAGTAACAATTTTGTCATTGTCAAAACCCCAATACACAGATGAAACCTAAACCTAAATAGAGAGACCATAGATTTTAACAAAAAGTTCAATCCTTTACAAGACCATGTCAAGGCAGTGAAGCACAGGTGAGTTTGAAAATGGATATGGGTCAGAGTTATAAAGATTGAATCATAACTCCAACTACAGAAATTATAGCAATTCAAAAAGCAAATCGAAACACACACAGGGAAGAACAATACTGTAGTAATTTTGAAACTCTGGTTTCGAGTAGGTTTTTCCGTATCAAATCGAGAGAGAGAGAGAGAGAGAGAGAGAGAGAGAGAGAGAGAGAGAGAGAGAGAGAGAGAGAGAGAGAGAGAGAGAGAGACCTGGTTGTAGATGGAGTCATGGAGATGGAGATCTAGTCGCCTGGGTCGAACTTCTCTTCGTCTTCTTCATCGTTCAACTAGGACTTCGACTTGAAACAAAAAAGTAGGGTTTTTTCAGAAAAAACGAAATAGAGAGAAAGTTGGACGGAGAGAGTGAGAGAGGTACCTAGATCGATGTCTTCTTCTTCCTTGAACTAGGGTTTTTTCGCGTCTTCTTCTTCCTCAAAGATGTCGCCTCTCTCTCTCTTCTCTCTCTGGGAAACGTGAAATGTGGGGAAGGGTGGATCTTTTGATCTTATAGTGACCCGTTTTGACAACCCGATATCGTTTTACCCGAACCATACGACCCGCGAAGTATTTTTTACTCGTTTCTCTCCACAGCCGTTGGATTAAATCCAACGGCCAACAAGCGAGGTCCGGATTTTCTTTATTTCCAGGCTACCGGACTGGAAGTAATTTGTATATATATATCCTTCCAATCCGGACGCCCTGAAATTAAAAAAATCCGGACCTCTAATCTGGGTCGTTGGATCTCATCCAACGGCTGTGGGGAAAAAAAGACCTCGCGGGTCATGTTTCGGGTAAAAATAGTTCTCGCGGGTTGAACCCAGGTTCTACTACACAACCGGGTCATGACCTCCCCAGCCACTTATCGTCTTCGACAGAGAGAAGAGAGAGAAAGAGCGATCGAGGCAATTCCAATCGCGACGACCAAACTCCACCACCACTCCTGTCAATCTCCAGGTATCGTGTCTCTCTCTCTCTCTCTCTCTCTCTCTCTCTCTCTCTCTCGATCCATCCATCCATCCATCTAAAAGACCTAGTTTTTTGTTTGTAGGCGAACCAAAACGAAGCATCTCGCTCCGTCGATTGATCATCTTGAACTCCATCGCGAAAAACAAGGTCTCTCTCTCTCTCTCTCTCTCTCTCTCTCTCTATTTCGAAATTTTTGAATTTTTCGAAACCCTAGTTTTTGCAAAAATTTTGAATTTTTGAATTTTTCAAAACCGTAGATCTTGTTTGCACTTCATACCATTTGCAGAGACTAAGGTTTTTCAAAAACCTCGATCTTGTTTCCTAAATTTTGAATTTTTGGGGAAAAAAAACCTAGATCCTGTTCCCTCAATTTTCACTGTATATTTTACTTGCTTATTCGACTAACTGTGTGGTCTAAAATGTGTGATAACTGTTCTAATAGCATTCTGTGTTTGTTTAGATTTTAGTACTGTGTATGTTTTGCTGTTGTGTAGACTGTTGTTGACTGAAGAATGTCTAAACTCGCAGTTGATTTGTATATGTTCTTAGATGGTTATGTCGAACTGAAGTTCTTAAGTGGTGGATAATGCTACACAACTAATGCCGTGGTTTAGTCGTAGAACGCACATACATCTGCCGCAAAAGAAAACTCGGTCATGATCTTTTATTCTTTGAAGATTTTGCTGAAGATCCAAGTCACCCACCTTCAGTATTTTCGCGACACTTCCAAACGAGACGTAAGTTATTGATGCACATTCTCCATGCCATTGTAGAACATTGTCTTATTTTGTTCAAAAGCAAGATGCATGTCAGGTTCTTGGATTGTCCTCATTACAAAAGATGACATCTGCAATTAAAATGCTTGCTTATGGACTACCAGCATATGGAGTTGATGATCATGTTAAAATAGGAGAAAGCACTACAATTTTAAGCTTCAAGATTTTTTGTCGATCCATTATTGAAATATTCAGAACTGATTATCTAAGATCACCAAATGCAAATTATATTAGTAAATTAATAGCTATGGGGGAGGCTTGTGGATTTCCTGGGATGTTGGGAAGCTTGGGCTGCATGCATTGGGAGTGGAAGAATTGTCCAAAGGCATGGCATGTTCGAGGCCGTTGCTTCTCAAGATTTGTGGATTTGGCATGCATTTTTTGGAATGCCAGGGTCTCACAATGATCTCAATGTCTTAGATTGTTCTCATTTGTCTGATGAACATGCCCAAGGGCGAGCCCCAGTGGCTAATTACTCCATCAATGGGCACCCCTACAATCTTGGATATTATCTTTTCGATGGTATATATCCTCCATGGGCAACAATTGTCTAGACCATTTCTTCTCCTCAAGGACCAAAGAAGCAACACTTTGCTAAGATGCAAGAGGCGGCAAGAAAAGATGTGAAGTGTGCTTTTGGGGTTCTTCAATCATATTTTGCAATTGTAGCCAGGCTTGCATGATTTTGGGATCCTGAATTCCTTGGAGAAATTATGAAGACTTGCATTATTTTGGACAATATAATTGCTGAAGATGAACGAGATGTTTATACTGATTTCTCTTATGACACAGTGGAACGAAATGAGCCAATGGAAAGAGCATAACAAAGACTTTGAGTCCTTCATGTCTCGTCATGTACAAATCAGAGAGGCCCAGTTACTAAGTGGAAAACCTGAAAAAGCATGCATTTTAATCACTTTTTTCTTTTTCTTTTGGAGGAAGAGTGTTAGGCATTTCATTGAAACACATCTAATTTATTTATCTAAAAAAGAAACACATCTGATTTATATTGAGGCACTAAAAATATGTGTATGGGACTCGAGGTCAAACCCAACTTTAAGTGTGATGGTGATCATGCAAAGGCATGTACACAAGTGATAAATCTCTATCCAAGCATAGGTGATATACAAACAAGTCAAAGTGCCTCTCATCATTGGTATATATTTTCACATGCTTAAGTCTACCAATGAAATTGTATCAAGACTCTAACCCGAAAAACAGTCAAACTAGCACTAAAAAAAAAATCAACCAAGTTCAAGGTCAAAATCAAGCATCAAATCCCTCAATGTATATATTTTTTAACAAAATTTTTCAATTTTTTTATGGGGAAAAAAATAAAATTAAAAAGCCCATCTTTTCAGTTTTCTGATTGACACAAAAATATAATACAATTGCAACAATCAAAATTTTTTTTTTTTTGGAAAATAAAGTCTTTCTCCCCAAAACCTAAATGATGCATTGTCCTCAATATAGCAAAATAAATCAAAAGTTCAGGGGTTACCTCGAATGATGAACAAGTTATTCTCTTGTTTATTTCGTGCAATTGGTTAGAGACACAAAGAAAGAAAGAAAAAACGCGATAAAGAAAAATGAAACACTTAAAATTACTACTAGTTGTGAAGCGCAATATTCACCATAATTAATTTAATCCACTTCTTGTAATTAATAATGTACAGATCTTTCCACCAAAAAGTATCAGACATAATCAAAAGAAATTTAGTGAATTGTTCAATCATGTGTGTCGTGTATTTAGAAAAACTAGAGGCAAGATCAACATACCATGGAAATATGTGCTTGAAGAGCAATATTTTTATCAAGATTTCATGATGAGGTTTGGGAATGTAAGCAACCATATGAAAAATCACTTTTTGGAGAAGTTTCGATTTGGCCAATAAAAAGTCCCGGTAATTGTTCCTTGTATTTTTCTAATCACAACAGTATAATTGGAAGTTATTTTTTAGTAAAGCAAAGTCATCTTTCACCCATTTTTTCCGGAGAAAAATGTGTCATTTTTCGGTTTTGTACTAAGAGTGGGGGGATGATATTTTGATGTGATTAGAATTTCAAACTTTTGGAAATGCCATTGTTTCCAAATGGGGGTACATCCTTATTTTCATAAATAAATTAAAGTAATTTTAGTCTTTACTTAAGTTTGGTTTACGAAAATAAGTATTGTGCTGGAACATGGTTTGCTGGCACAGTGTGTAAAGACCCGAAAAAGGTCACATTTTATATACACAAGTGACTTTTGGATGTGAGGTGTAATTAGGGGGTTAAAATATGAAGTGTATGAGAGAAGTTTTGCACAAAAAAAAAATCAAAACACACTCTCTCCTCCCTCCCACCCGACCGACCCCTCTCTCCTCTCTCCCTCCTCCATTGTTACACCTTCAAGCTCAAATCTTCCACTCCTCACTCAACCACTTCAAGAACCAAGGCTATTTTCATGTTTTGCGCGCCATGTGGAGCTTGAGTCACCTTGGATTTGCACCAGAAGCTCATAATTCGGGATTTGGGGTTTTCTACACCTAGGGTTTCACTCATCTTCATTTTTCAAGCAAAATCTTGAGGTAGGGGAATAATGTCTACTCTCTCTAGTTGTATGCTTGTGATTTGTTGCATATAATTGGTTCTTGACCTCAATTTCCTTGAATTTCATGTTTTTCCCTATTTGTGTGGGTTTTCCCACTTTGATTCTTTGATCTATGAAATTGCTTGTTGTTTGGTGAAATTGGGAGTGAAATTGATCTCCCTCCATGTTTAATTGTTGCCTATCATTTCCAATTTGGGCCTAAACTATCTTAATTGTGATTGGGTTGAAATTTCACACCTTAGAGGTGAAAATCTGCACTATTTGCTGTTCATTTGCTGCTGCTTCATATTTTCCAACTGCTGCCCCTGTTATTTAGGTAGCATTCGGCCACCCTTTGATGTCCGTTTGGTCCCCAATCGCTTATCCCTTCACATATTCGACCTTTGGTATCATTTTCATCAATGTTTTGACTCGAGGACTATGGTTTTATAAACAAATATGTCATCTTACGTCACATGAAAGTTTGAAGGTTTTTAGAAAGCCTGTGTGGGTGTGTTCGTAACCCCTTTTTATCGAAAGATGTGAAATGGTGAAATGAACTTTGAAAAAAATGGACTTGTCCTTGAATTTGGATAGAATGTTTGGAAAATGAGATGTTTAAAACCAATGTCATCATTTGATGAAATTTTTATAAAGGCACGCGGAGCCTATGGAATCCGGCAGGGGCACGCGGAGCCCATGGAATCCGACAGAGGCACGCGAAGCCTATAAAATCCAGCGAAGGCACGCCGAACCTACGGAATCCGGCAGAGGGGTTTAAATCGATAGTATAAATGAAATGATGATTTTTCTTCAATGAATGAAGTGAGAAACGAGATTTTTGAACTATCCATTGTGTCTTGTCGAGACTCGATGTGTAAACTTGATTTTAGACTTGTGTGATGAACTTGGTTACTTGGGTGGTGTTTTGGACACTTAGAAAGGACTTTGAACACATGGGTTGTGGGTGGATACTTGGTAGTCACTTGGGTACTTTGGAACTTTCAAAAATCCCTTCTCTTTTACTTGGATACTTGGACTCGCACATGAACATCCTTTGGATATATCTTGCCTCCATGTGCATGCATCATATTCATACATCTAGCATTAGTAGAATAGTTCTCCTACGAGCACGTGTGCTCGCCCTATCCCTTTTCAGGTACCCAGCTTTGATCGTGCAAGGTTTGAAGTGCATGACTTGGATGATGAGCATATATGGCATGGAGTTATTTTATTCATCTTCTATGCATTAAATTTTCTTTTGGGGAGATGATAATGTAACTCTAGTTTTTCACTATCTTTTTTACTGTGGATTTGTAATAACTTATGGGATACTAATTTGATTTTCACCTTTGGGGCAAGGGTGCCCGAATATTTGAATTATAGGATATTGTTCAATTTCACCTTTGGGGCAAGGGTGCCTGAACATTTGATAGCCAATGGGCTAATGATGTACTTCATTTTATGGAAATCTTATCACTTGACTTATTTGTTATTGAAATTCTTTTATTTAAGTTTTAAGAAAATGAGGGCGTGACAGGGCATATTAGCTCCAAATATAAAATCAAATTTCATTTCAGTGTCATTTCTACAATCACTATAATGACGATTGACATACTCTCGATTGGCTCCAAATATTGTACATTATAGTTAGACGATAAACATTTTAATATACAATCGAGTGGTAGTATACCAGATGGGCATGGTGGTGATAAAGAAAGTGTGTATCTCTCTCTCTCTCTCTCTCTCTCTACACACGCACACATAGCTCTGGATGTGTAACACATGCACCTCCAAATAATATAAATTTTTAGTATAAAAGTTATAACCGATACGCACCAATATGTTATGATTTTTAGTGAAAATGTTATAAATTTATCGCTGAAAAGTTATAAGAAGCAAATATTATGATTCATCGTGAAAATGTTACAAATCATTTTCTTAAAAAGTTACGAGTTTTTAGTATAAAAGTTACAAAACGCACCAAAAATGTTATAAATCTTTACAAGGTGGCACAATTTGAACAACACATTGACATAATACACATTTTTAAGAAGTGTGTATCGTAGAGTCATGCCATGCAAACTGCAAATGTTTCGAATCTAATCCAATTTATGATATATATAGGTCAAATCATTCCATGCAAACGTTTCTAATCTTGTTGGAACTTGTGGCTGTTGTGTATGAGAGGTACTGAGAAGTTCTCGTAAAAGGCCAGTGCCGAGCGAAGCTCCGCTTCGCTCGGCACTGGCCCATCGTAGATTCAGCTGTTCGGGTCGGGCCATAGGCTCGACAGTTTTGGGGGGGGGGGGGGGGGGGGGTGCGGGGGGGCTTTGCCCCCCCGCGGTACGGTACGGAATTATTAGGGTTGAAATAGAGTAGGACTATATATATTCTCTATTGTAAAAACCCTAGCCTACTTATCAGAATAATACAGACTCGATCTCGCTCCCGTGGACGTACCCGATCTTGGGGAATCACGTAAATTCCTGTGTTGATTTCCTTTACTGTTTTCGTATTCTGTTGTGTGCGTGGGGTGATTATTCTAACAAATCTAATCCAATTTATGGCCCTCTGATCTTTACCTCTTTTATGCTATAATAGCAAACTCTAGCCTTTCACAAGAACGATCAATATTAATGACACCTAGATTCTTTTTAAGTTTTATCACAAAATATGTGCATATAAGTATATATGCGAGAGCTACAAACAAGATGAGCAGAGTCGAGCGCCCGGCGTAGCTACATTAAATGAGCTTGAGTCCTATTCCACTAATTTTATACGAGTTGAGCTCAGGCTCAAACTCCATCTCTAGAAGAAAATTAAAACGTGAAATAGTGTTAGATAACAAATTTATGACTAAAAGGAAGTGTTGTGAATATACTTCTGTTTTCAAGCGCGAGTTTGACTAGGCCAAGCTTTAATCAATTTGAATTCGGTTCAAAATCCTCTCTCTCTCTCTCTAAAATTCTCTAACCCTAGCCACCTACTATTCTCCTTCCTCCTTCCCCTCCCCCCCATTCTCCGGCGGCGGGAGGGGAGGAAGCTATACCCCTCACCGTTTCTCTCTCTCTCTCTCGTTTTTCTTCTTTCTTTTTTCAGGTGGTGCGGCGGCTGTGGAGCTGCTATTGGCGGATCCTCCCCATCTCAACCCTTCCCCAGTTCCATTCTCTCTCTCTCTCTCTCTTCCCTCCCTTCCCGGTTTTCCGACGTTGGTTTGCATTGTTGGATGTGCGCCCTTTTCGCCTAACGGCTTGTCGGTCCCAGTGCCATGCCGGATTCATTGTTGGATGTCTTCGGTTCTCAGCCTAGCAGCTAGTGGTGGGGCGGTGGTGGTGTTTGGTTCTTGGGTGGAGGTTTGCGGAGGGGTGGTTTGGTTTCTGGTTGGGAGGTTGGTGTGACGGTGGCTTTGGGCGGTAGATCATGGTGTTGCTTGGGAGGTTTCCAACGTTGGCGGCGGCGGTTGTGGAGATACAGATCGGTTTTCCGGTAGGTTTCGATGGCAGAGGTGGTGGCTTTAGTATTGGTTGTGGCGCGCTGTGGTTGGGATTTAGGTTGGGTTTGTTGGAGGTTCAGGGTATGAAGAGCGGCGAAGCGGAGTGGCGATCAAGGGAGACGATGAGTTCTCGGGTGAAGCAGCAGCAAGGCGTGGTGATGGCGGCTAGCAGCGGAAGTGGAGTGGCGATCAGAGGAGATGACAGCGAATGTGATGGCCAAAAGGTTTGATTTCCTGCAGCGCTGTAGGTGTCTTGGGTTTCCATCGGGGAGGGGTGAAAGTGCAGATGCGTTATTTGGTGATTCATCGGAGTTTTTTTCCGGCGACCGTGTTGCGGCGCTTGGGTGAAAGTGCATTGGGGCTTGATCGCATTTAATGGACTTAATTGTTTTTACAGCTTGTATTGGGAGTTGTTGGAAGTTGTAGGAGCGTGCATATTTTATTTTAGGAGTTGTTTTTTCGGGTTGGGCCATTTTGGTGCGTGTTGGTATCTTACCAACATGGCGTGTTTTTTCTTATATAATTGAGAGGTGAAGGGCAGTTTAGGCTTCTGCGAGCTCTAGAAGTAGGAGGGTTCTGGTCCTTTTGAGACTATCTCAATGCAGGGTCTCTTCTGTTGTACTAATTTCATTTTGCCTTTTATGGAGATGAAATTTTCTTTGCCGATCGAAAAAAAAAAAATTAAATTCGATTCATTTACTGAAAGAGTAGAGTCGGCTTGAGCCAAGGCCCAAGAGGGCACCCGTACCTAAAAAATTCTAAAATGTGGACTCCTAAATATTTTTAGTACCCAACATAGAAGCTAAAAAAAAAAAATTGCACCCAGGATGTAAGTTCATAAGGAAAAAATAGGGCCCCTTCTAAGAAATTTGTCTTTTGCCAAAACGTCAAGGCTGGCCCTGTGAACAAGTCTACAAATTTAACTCAACCTCATTTATTAAATTAATAAATCAAGCTTGGATGAGTTCTTACTTAGCCAAACCTCCAATAGCTCACGACTCGCTGATTTTGTTTGTGGCCCAAGACTCACGTATATGTCGATGTACAAATTAAGTGGAGAGAATGTTTTTCTACTTTTATTCATTATAACAATCTGCATGAATGTTTGTAAACATTCAATGTTCTAGGGCTTTTTATACCACACTTTTGTGTCGACTCCATCACTAAACGTGTGACTTCCACACCAATGTGTGACGGTGAATGTCCATGTAGTATCATGCAGCTATTCTCTTGGAGCAACAATGCCAAAGGCAGCCAACCTACTCAGGGCCGACCCTGACGATTAGGTTGCCCTAGGCCGAACCCCGAGCTGGTTGCCCTCATACTAATAAGTAATAAAACAAAATAAAAAAACCATACAAGTAAAGGAACAAAGCAAAATCGAGGTTATATTAATATGTTTTAAGCTTGAATAACATTAAAAAAATTCAAAATCAAAATGTAACCCCGATAATCGGTTATGATGCTTTATGATTAGCACTATCCGATTCAAACAAAACAACTTCTCTTTACTCATAATTCATTCTAATAATTAGTAAATGCTTAACATAAACATACTATCTAATCAAGCAATTGTTATAAAATATGCAATGTCTTTATCGTGGATCATATTATAATGTACACGACTACACATAACACATCCTTGCTCAATCCGGAGAATATAAACAATTATTAAAATCTAAACACAAAAAAATCTAAAAAAATATTGCCCTTGTAAAAAAATTAGGGCTAACAGATTTTTATTGGGTTTCAATAGTTAACAGTTATTGGGTTACACTATCTAAAGTTTTTTTCTTTTTCAGTATATAACGAAAAGGGCAAAAAAAAAAAAAAAAAAAGAGGAAAAGTCACGCTAGTGGGATTTGAACACAAGTCATGAAGATGCAAGACTTAAAAACTCTCAGAAGACTAGCACACCAAGTTTCCACATTAGTAGCAAATTGGGAACTTTTTATATTTATATATAACTTACAATTTTTTTTTTTTGGTTGCCCCCTGCTAGGGGGGTTGCCCTAGCCCAAGGTCTTGCTAGGCTTGAGTCAGGGCCGGCCCTGAACCTACTAGAGGAGGAAAAAGCTCCATCATAATTGAATTTGATACTCGACTAGGAAGGAGGAGACCACTTTCCACTTCTATCCATCTTAGGGACTGGAAATTTACACTCCTCAAACATTGCTTGGAGATAATCCACACAGGCCCCTCTTGCCCAAAGCGAACTATTCTTTCGCTTTTTACTAAATCACTTTCTCTGGATAGGGCAAATCCCATCATAGACACAATCATTTCTTGCCTTCCAAATAGCTCAACACAATTGCAAAATATCAGCTAATATCTTAAAACGAGTCCTTTGCAAGGCTTCCACATACCATATCTTCTACCCATTGATCAGCTGAAATCATCGGAGAGTCACTAGTTCAAAAGGACAAACCACTTCCGAACCAAGCCGCCCTAGTAGTGGGCACCGAAATGGACACCTAAGTTTCTATTCCGAAGCACCAAAAAAAAAAAGAAAAAAAAAAGAAATAGACACCTAAGTATAATTTGAATACAAGGCAGCCCTTTGGTCCCTTTTATATAAACGTGCAGAACCTTTGCACATAGATCTCTATAGCCTTCTTTTTCGTAGATCAAAGTTTACGCTAACCTCGACCAATTCTCTTTCCAGTCTTGTCAAATTAGGCCATCCATGTCGGGACTAGAGAATTCACAAGATAATTACTTTTTTACAGCCTAACCTCAAGAATCGCTCCCTAGTCAATTGTATGGGTGTGGGCAGCCCACTTTTCAATTCAGAGTCGTCACCTAGGTTTAAGGATCGTCACCCGAGGAACCGAACTTGAAAATGACTTCCGTGGCTTATTTGGATAAGGTTTTGTTACCGGTCCATCATAAGTATCTTAGGTTCGGGAGCCAGGTTACGAGAGAGGAAGAATTTTACAGCACCCCTCGCCTAACCCGCAGGTCGGTGTCTACTTAGTGTTTTTGGGATTTCAAAAATATTTCATTTATTAACTTTATTCACATTAGGGATGGGGAGAAGCAATAAATAGGGATTAAAACAGTAAACACCTTGAGTGTAGGCTTGTACTTGATGTTGTGAAATGACTGTTTAGAGCTATGTAAACATGAAACAACGACAGTATCCAATAAAACAGATCCTGCCCACTGTTATTTGATTTTGGTTCAACCTGTATCTTTGTGATGAAATTTTGCCTTAGGACTGGTTGGTGAAATGAAATGACTGTTGTCAAAAATCTGATTGGAGTGCTCAGCAAAGAATCCGAGTGCTCAAAACCTATTCCGGAGCGCTCAGTTCTTGCCTTCATGCAATTTTTACACTATTATTTCTGGCTTCACAAAACTTGGTTTTATGCCTCTGTTTTGACCTTGGTACACTGACAACTTGTTTTTGTTTATAAAATAAGTTCCTAAAGTTTTTGTTTTTGTTTTTATTTTTATACTTCTTCTAACAATTGGGCAGAATGTTTATAATTTACTGAAAACGAACAATGATGAAAGACAAAAATATTTTAAACTTTGGCGAATGTGAGAAAATCCAGAAAACTCAACAGAAACAAACCCGAGAGATCAGAAGCCTATGCAAAGCGGTCAAATAAACTGTTTTGAGCGCTCAGAAGCCTGTCTAGAGCGCTCAAATAACCTGTTTTAAGCGCTCAAGATAGTCTCTGACTTCGGAGGTTTTGAACCTCAATTTTGTTTAAAATAAAGGCCAAATGGGCTAAAAAAAAAGTATAAGGAATTGGTATGAACTCAATGGCTCCCCTCAGAAGAACCCAAAACAGTGTAAATAAATGGTTTTCGACAATCCTTTTTGTGAAATATATTTAAAGAAAATAATGTAGGTAAGCTGGGTTTTTTTATGATGGCTAGACTGGACTCATGGTATATGGACTAGAGTTTTGAAATGTTCTGGTGTTTTGAAGGCTTTTTGTGGTATTTTTCTCACTAAGAAGCTTAGGATTATGAAATATTTGAAGGATGTATAGATGGCAATATATAGTAGGGTATATAAGGATCTGTTGTAATGTAGCTTGACTGATAAGGGGTGTAAGAAAATGTAGAGACTGATGAGGGGCTAGTGGAGGAGTGAGTGGAGAGTGTCACGATGGGGGTGGCGATGAAGGGGAGAGATTGTGGTGGATTTCAGGGGACGAGGGAGCGCCCTGTCGAGCTCTCTCTGAGAATTCCGACCATCATCTTTGACCAAGTGATTCTCTGAAAAGTTCTAGTGTGCGCAGATGATTTGAGCACTCAGGTTTGACCAGAGCGCTCAGGTAAAACCGATCTTGAGCACTCATGTGAATGCTTGACTTGAGAGCTTGATTATTCCCTTCTGAGCGCTTGGAAAGCATTCTGGGTGCTGGGTAAGGTTTTGAAAGGGTTTTGGGTCTTTGGCTTGGTTTTGAGCGTAAGAAGCATTTTTCCAAACTTTGGAAAAGGTTGTTTAGATCAAATTCATCATTGAGAAGCCCACTGGCCAATTGGCTAAGGATATCGAAGGGTGTAAATTGTGGTGTCTGCGATGAGACGCAAACCTACCAACTAACCGGTTGAACCCTTCGGGCTTCGTGTCCATTTTTTTCTTTGTAATTTGGAACTGTAATTGCTTTTAACATAGTGCTGTAGGCTTATAATATGTTCTATTTTATGTAAGATCTTAGTCTCTTTGGTTTCGAATTGGTTAGGTCATCCATATTTCAGAGAATTAGAAAATTCATATTCAATGTCTCTGATTGCCCAACAGCACTTAGACATAGTTTTTCAAAAGATTTTAGCAACCCAGTTGCTAAAATCATGATGCTTTTAGTGAGTTCAGAAAGTGCTAAAATCATGGTATTTCAAATCACAAAATTAAGTGTTTTCGTGTATTATTTTTTGATTTTTTTTTACACCGAATTAAAGTACACAAAGAGTACTTTAATTTGGTGCGAAAAAAATCGAAAAACGATACACAAAACCACTTCATTTTTTGATTTCAAAAAATTGATTTTAGCACTTACTGAACTCATTTGCTAAAATCATGGTTGATTTTAACAACCCAGTTGCTAAAATCTTTTTAAAAACTATGCCTTAGACATGTTTTGGAAGGAAAGTAGGGGTTCACCAGTCAAAGGAAAACATGTGCCCTAGTAGAAACAAATTTGATTAAAATAATAATAAAGAGATAATAAACCACTATTATATGGTTGAATTATTTGCGACCCCCAAGCCGATTCAAGTGGCTACGCATGGCTCTCTATGCATATGGCTAGGCTCACAATGGCAGGCTCGTATAACTATTTTGTTTTTGATCTGTCCCAAATTATAATGAATCTTTCTATTATTAGCTCATTGGACGGATGATAAAACACAAATCAATCATAATTCTTACATGGAAGAGTTGGCAGGCTCGTATAGCTATTTTGCTTTTGATCTATCCCAAATTATAATGGATCTTTCTATTATTCGCCCACTGGGCGAACGGTAAAACACAAAACAATCATAATTCTTACATAGAAGAGTTTTCACTGTTTGAATTCTTACATCCAATTATAATTGGTTCTTTATAAAAGAATATTGTTTTATTAAAGAACTTTTGCGAATAATTATTTAACTTTTTCGCCACGTATATATTGTGACGATCACAATTAGTTCTTTAAATTATTGCAAAAAATTAATGACCTACTCATGGAAATACTTTAGTTTTTGATATAAAAAAAATACGTAACAATTTTGAAAAACGAAACCAATAAGTTGAGACGGAAGGGTAATATTTTAGATATTTGACCACCTAGGTTCTTAAAAAATTCAAAATCGTCACAGGTTCCATTAATTAGAATTATAAATTTTCATTTTGAATATACTATTTTCTAAGCAATGTTAATATGTACATATAAACAATATTGACAAGGAGAAACTTTGAAAGCAAAATGGTATAATCTAAATCTGGTTAACGTTATGTACAAGTTTATGTTTTCCTGAGAGGAACTTAATTAATAATCATTCAAAATAACTAGTATATTTTTTTCCCCAATTACATTAAAAATTGAAAATTTGTATCCAACTTCTATATATTAGAGTCGGGATTTGCTAACGTTGGAAATCTCCATCATGACATCAACCAAGGTTACTTTTGTAATCCGAACTATCCATCTTACAGGTTTTAAGAACAAAAAATTAATGCAGAAAATTACGTCGATCCAAGACCGAGAGCTACATTTTTAAGAAACACTTTCCTTGAAAAACAATAAACAATCAAATTCTAAGCATTATAAATCCAAACATGTCGGTCGATAGTATAATTACCAATGTTCAATGACTTCAGTCAACGTGATTATTTACAGGAACACATTATTTAGCAAATTTTTAAAATGAATGGTTCCATATAATTATGACGGTACTGACCAATAATTATTTAGCCACACACCATATATTGATGGGATCCTGCTGGAAACAGGGAGGGAGGGAGGGAGGTGACTTTGTTTCCTGGAGCATTAATGCACAGATCATACAACAAATCTTTGACTAATTGAAGTAGTTTAAAACATGTCAACGATTGGTAATAACTTCATGGTGTGCATCGGTGGGGTGTGTGCAGTCTGACTACATGTACGTGCATACAAATATGTACACGCACGCGCGAACACATTTGGACCGTCCATTTCAGGAATCAACGGTCTGGATTTAAAAAAACTCTTATATGAAAGAGTTTTTTAAAAGTCCGGAACGTTGAAAACAAGCACGAAAGGTCAAGATGTATTGTCCGTGCATTATTCGTACGCGGAATGTGCATACGAATAGTTTTTTTGGAGTGTGTGAGAGAGAGAGAGATTAGGAATTAAACCAATGTGAACAATGGACGCCTTGATAACTGTTTTAGGTTGCTTCTTTTTCTTTAATTAATTCAAATAATAGTAGCTCATTCTCCCATGTTGATTGCTTTTTGACAAAACCTCAAAATCCTTCTCACAAAAAGTTGGGTGATGGTCGCTTTTGGTCTAAGCTTTGTTGGCTGGTCTATGATGCTTTGCCATGTGGAGCTGTGAAGGTCCATTTTAATGCTGGACTTGAAGTCGGTAAGACCATCTCCATCAGTCTCGCCATTGCTCCGGCGAGACCAAAATGGAGAGGTTTTCCCCCAAAAATGGCACCCAACAGCCTCACTTCTCCATCGCTATTTTAGTTTTTCACTTTTTGCCTCGCCTGTCTCGACGAGGCACTGTAGCCCTCACCATCACCGCACCGCAACGTTGCCGTCGTTCGACTACTCCGGCCGGTGAAAAATTACTCTCTCTCTCTCTCTCCTCTTCTCCGCCTGGATTTTGGTCAGATTGTAGTGGGTTTTGGTCGGATTCCATGGCGGGGCAACCCGGAGGGCCTTCGGGCAACCGTGGTTGCAGCCATGGCCGGATTTTGGTTGAGGCGATGATGATATTATAGATCTGAGCCTTCTCTCTCTCTCTCTCTCTCTCTCTGTGCGTGTGTGTGTGTGTTTTGATGGTGGTTGGTGGCGGTGATGGTGGGTCGGATTTTGGCCGGAAAAAACCAGTCACCGGAAAACGAGTTCTAAAATCGTTCTGAGACAAGAAGATTACAGATCTCGTTGAGACGAAGAGATTGGTCGAAGACCCGTCGCCGACGGAGTCTCGTGGAGGCCGCACGCGCCAGCAAATGGAGGCGCGTGCAAGAGCGTTAGATGCACTCGCGGCGCGTGTGTTACACGCGCCCGTTTGAGGAAGAAGTTGACGTCGGGTTTTTTTTTTGGTGAGCCTAATGGCTAGGCTGCTGGGTTCTTGCACATATTTGGACCAAACCAAAGCACCTTTTTCTCTCCAAGATGGAGATGGAGAGGCCCAACAGTTGGAGATGCTCTAAGCCCACTTTTATCAAGTTTCTTTTTATTATTAAAAAAAAGAAAAAAAATCTAAAATCAGGCAATTGGGCTAACAATAAACACATAAAAATATTAAAAAGGACACACTCTAGTATACTTTTTTTATTATATTTTTAAATACATCTCCATATTTTCATACATTTTTTACATATTTCAATATATTTTTTAAATCTTAACGACAGCCCACTGAATTAATTTTAAAATTTCTCAAAATTGGAGTTCATAGGACTCTTTTGGTAGACATTCTCTAGGAATAGTACTCATGTTCTAATTCGATGGAATTGGTCAAGTGCTATAATAGCAAATAAAAGATTTATCCCTCCAAACTCGCATGTAACTCCTCTGCCGTGGCGGAGGTATATGGAGGCTAGGTGGTGCCCCCAATTTTTAAATATATATAAATTTGATACCTAATTTTTTAGTATTATATCAATTTTTAATAAAACAGCTCCTTAATTAAATCTTGTTAAAATAAGTTTGATTTAGTAAAAATATGTTCTAATTTCCCAAATTCGATCATAAACAAACAAATAAGCATTTGAGTGTTGTCGCAACATAAAGAAATAGAACAAGATGACTCATATACTTTTATCACATTAGGGTACAATAATTTCAATGTACAAATGCATTATACTAGAAAACTAATACTCTACGGCATTATATGTTTACTTGTAGACAAAAACATGTCTATTACTTTGGCCCCCCTTGAACCGAAATCCTGACTCCGCCACTGCTCCTCTGGATCACTAAAACAAATTAAAGGTAGGTTTTAACTTGTCGTTAACTCCTAAACCCAAAAATTAATGCAATTGTACTAAAATTAATCCAAACATTCAATTATAGAAATGGAGAAAATAATATGGACAGTCTCGGAAAAACATTTTTGTTTTAATAAAATAGAGTGTTCCGGGTCAGTTTGCAGTAACCTCGAACTAACACATACAACACTTCCCACGACTTTTTCACATGCTCACGTGTGTGGTTAAAATAGCCCCAAGAGTTGATGGCATGAAATATCGGGCCTGAGACTTTAAGAGTGCACCAAAAAATTTAATTCTCAAACCGAGACCACTTCGCCAAGGAGAAAATTACTTCAAAGAATAGAGCGCAAAATGAGTAGAGAAGATGACCGACGTGTGGACCATTTTAGGCCTCTGGCCAACGTTTTTACACAAAACTGCGGTCATAGTCACTGTACGATCCATTCCTAAAAGTCTAAAAAGTACCTCTTTGACCTTTACCCTTGCACGTCCCTATCACAGACCAAATTAGGGGGAAAAAAAACAAAAAAACAAAAAAACAAAATTACCCCGATGCCGTGCGTTTCCGATTGTTTTAGTGGCTGAAGACATTCGGTTGCGCGGGTACTGATACGGTGACACATGTCAATCTGCCAACCCCACGTACACTTCTACAATTTTACTAAGGTTTTGTAGCTCATTTGATTATTTAGGGCCCGTTCTCCAATATATTTTGGGTAGACTTTATGAAAATTTCATAAAATGAATATTTTATGGAGGGGTGATAAAATAAAATTGTTTTCTCAATTGATAAAATGTAGTGGTTTTCCTATAAATTTTAGGAGGATTTTATGAGAATCTCATAAAATCATTTTTACATTTTATGTGTTGAGATTGGAGTGTCATAAAATGTGAGATTTTACGTACCTAAAATCTATTGGAGAACAAGACCATAATATTTCTATAGTGCCCCAATGTGGTATTGGGGCACCGGTGCCCCA
Organism: Vaccinium darrowii; assembly: GCA_020921065.1. Taxonomy (NCBI): domain Eukaryota; kingdom Viridiplantae; phylum Streptophyta; class Magnoliopsida; order Ericales; family Ericaceae; genus Vaccinium; species Vaccinium darrowii. The sequence continues at coordinate 23,021,461 of CM037157.1, forward strand.
CTAAATCTAAGCAATTAGATCAAAAAATAGATGAATCTGAGTCATTAGATGAAAACCACCACAAAAAGAAGGGTGGTTTTGCTCTTTTCCCACGCAATTGGACTTCCTATAAAGACAAGCTTTACTTACCACAAACACAGATTTTTCTTACCACACGTATAGGCCATAAAATTGTGGTAAGTAAATCCTGTGTTATGGTAATTGTGATTTATTTCTGTAATTTGTAGACTCAGTGTTCATGGTAAGTAAAACTGGTGCACCGGTGCCCCAAAACAACTTTGGGGCACTGCAGCCAGATCCCATTACTTACCACTCCTATTTAAAGAGGTGTTTGGGAGCCTAATTTTCAGTTTTTCATTTTTAACTTTATAGCTTTTGGCCTTTTGAATTATAGTCAGAATGTGTTTTGAATCTAGGAGGACTGTTTTGGAGAAATATGCAAAATGCATTTTGCAAAACGTGTAGTGTCTGGGAGAATAATGAGGAAAATGAGTTATGGATTGGTTGTTTACCATTTTGACCCCGTTTCTTTATTATGATGTTAAAAATGTGAATGAATATTATTTTTAGCAATTTTTTAAATTCATATTGGGAAATATTTTTGTAAATCAAACCTGTCCTGTCTAATTTTGATTTTTTTTTGTTGGAAATATATTTTACTCTTTCTTTTTTTGGCAATTGGAGGTCTCCCGAGTAAAAATTACATGTAAAATGGAAGTAAATTATGTAAAACAAAGGAGGTGTTTGAGATTAATTTTTTGCTCTTCCTTGTTTATCGAGCATGACTAGAAACCCCCCGAAAAAATTCCACATAAATCAACCCCCCAAAAACTCTTTCCCAACCTCCCTCCCTCTCTCTCTCTCTCTCCAATTTCCCACCTTTCTGGCTTCTCCTTCCTTTCTGTTGTTTGTTATGATTGAAAAAAAAAAAAAAAGGGATTCAGGGTAATGTAAACAAGGGGCAAAAGGGAGAAAAGAATATATGGGGTAGGGGTGTCCACAGATCGGATTCGCCCGGTTCAGATAAGGATCCGATCCAATCCGGTCAGAGCGGATTTGGGTTTTTAAGATCCGGGAACCATCCGTAGATGACATACGGATGGATCGGATCGATTCCGGATCAATTTGGCGATTTGGGCTTTAAAATGAGCCAATTTGATTGGGCCAATTTAGAAAAAAATTCCAACCATTTTTTCGTCCCATTTTCCAGCCCAATCATTTTCAACCCAATTTTGATTCTGGAAACAAAAGTTAGTTAACATTAATCAACATGAAAATCCAGATTACATTAGAACAGTTAGGATTCGGAGAAAACCCAATTGTTTCTTCACGATTGAAACAACACAACAAACAGAATGAATACAAAAACCGAGTCACATAGCATTAAAGAACGCGCTGCCGCCCCAGCCAACTGCAACGGTGCTCGCCAGCTAAGGAGAAGGTCGCCATTAGGGGAGTCTACGGCAGCCGCGATGTGGCCACCATCTGTGAGTGTGTGTGTGTGTGTAAGAGAGAGAGAGAGAGAGAGAGAGAGAGAGAGAGAGAGAGACATACTAGATTGTGGGTGTGGAGGTTGAGAAGCGTTGGAGGAGGAGATGGATGGAGTGAGAGATCGATTAGGATTTTACAATGGGATGCTTGCTGGGTGTGGAGGCTGAGAGGCGGAGAGAATGAGGAGAGTCTGAAAATTAGGGTTAGAAAGTAGAAAAGAAACTAAGAAAGAAAAGAAATTCGTACTACTTTGGTAGGGTGTGGTGTAACTGTACAGCTACATGTATTACTTTTATTGTTTTTGGCTGAAATGGCCTGGTAGTGGGGTGCTTTGCGGTTTTTTTTTTTTTCACGGGCGGATCGGATTTATCCGGATCTGATCCTGATCCGATTCGGGAATCGATAACTTTAGTGTTTTATGATCTGCAACCCATCCATACATACCTCGGATGGATCAACGGATGGGTCGGATTGGCGGTTTCGATCCGCTAAACAGCCTTAATATGGGGGAAATCAGAATCAGAAGGAGAAATGAAAAATGAGCTCCAAAGCTCTTTTTGGTTTCTGCTCTAGAATGTCAAAATCAGAGAACTAGTTTTGCGGGAATGGATTTTGGGGAGTGTCGCTCAAACACCCAAAATTTGAAAAAGAGAATGGAATACGGGAAAATGCGTCGGCCAAACACCCTCTTACTTGTCCAACAATATAGATATAGGTACACCATTTGGTGCACACCAAATACACACCGTGTTATGTGTGTAAAATTCTACAAACTAGAATTAAAACTCAGAATAGTAGTAAAAAATAAGGAGTAAAAAGTAGGTAAACTCAGAACCATTCAATGTGTTTAACATGTGTTTTTAAGGATCCTTGCGTGAAATCAACAACAAAAAAAGAAATACTAGGAAGGGCTTGATCTGAGCAATTTTTCATAAAAGCTGTGTATGTACAGTTTTATGAAAAACTACTCGAATCAAGCCTTTCCTGTTATTTTTTCCTAATTTCTCGTGGGGACTTTAAAAACAAGTTTTGAAGGCTTATGGAAACTAAAACAATTTTGGAGTATTTTGCATACTAGAAAAAGTTGGGCCCCTTAATAATTACACTTATTTAGCTAAGGGGCTCTCCTAAGCCTTAGCCTAGAGTCGGCTCTGCGTAATAATATGTTGTGGTTGGCCTCTATATAAACGTTCGACATTCTATGAAAGAGTAATTATGAGGTCTGGTGAACTAGGGGCAATAAAATCAGTTACAAAATCAAAATTGGGGTTAAAATGCATGTAGACTATTGGGTTTCAGGAAACATCTAGGAGCAACATTGCTATGTCGTATTGTGCCCCTGACAGGCCTGCCTGTTTGACATTTCTAGTACAGATCTAGAATCTGAGTGGGTCGGAGATGAAACGGTGACCGTTTATCTTCAAAAATTTACTAACACCGTCAAAAGGTAATTAATAATTGATTCCCATAATTATGATTGTCCTCCTGCATTCCACCCAACTTTGAGGAATCAAAATTCTTAATTCATGTGTAGCATACTAAACCCTAAAGATGTATGCCGTTCTTGAGACATTATGAGCTGTGTAATCTTCTTCGTAAACCATAGACTTATCCCCTTTCCAAAATCATAAATTATGGTAGCATTCTTACCTGGCCATCTTACAAGCACACCAGCAAATTCCTCAGTCCCATTTTGTTATATTTGTTGTTTACTTTCACTATTCACAAAACATCATTTTTTTTTATATATTTTCAAATGTATAATATTAGATATATTCAATATTAATCTTGTTTGAAAGTAATCAATGAGTTCTATCAGACAAAGCTTCCGAAATTCTAAAAAAACATTATAAATTGAAAGAAGGAGTATAAGTAATTAAAAGATGACGCGCATGTACGTAAATTGACAAAAAATTCGGGACGGAGCGAGTGATAGTCAACGTTACTGGTGACACCACCGAAGACCAATTGAACCAAAAGGTGGGTCGGTCGATCAGATTGCAACATTGAAAGGAGTGTCAGTACCACTACTAGACCCACAGCCGCAAAGTACAATTGTACAAACTCTTCAAAATTCTAAGCATGTAGTCAAGTACTAGTCCGTATAGTTCAAGGAGTGTTTGGGAAATAAAAATAATAATTCAAATGGATCTTTTTTTTTTTTTCTTGTTTAAAAATTTTGCATTTATTAGTTTTGCATCAATTTTTTGTGAATTATTGATTCGTCTCGACGAAAAACATCTAAAAAATAAAAAAGTACTCCCTCCGTCTCATAAAGTTTGTCCGGCATGAAGTCTAAGGACTCAAAAAAATTATACTTTTGTCAAGAAAAAAAAAATATTTTTTGTACAAATTAATAGATCAATGTTTGTTCTATTATTTGTAAAAAAAAAATTAACATTTTTTTGACAAAGAATTAATTTTTTTTTAGTCTTTGGACTCCGTGCCGGACAAACTTTATGGGACTGAGTGAGTACTATCTAATTGTTGTGGATTATTGGATTATTTTTGTCTTTATTCACGAAAGTTATAGTTTTGTTAATAATTTTGTACTGTTTAGATTCATTTAGACGAGACGGACCAATAATCTACAAAAAAAAATCGACGCTAATACTAACAAATGCAAAAAAATGATCAAGAAAGACAAAATAATAATCCAGATTTAATTATTTTTTTGCCAAAACACCCCTAAGGAATGAAGAAAAATTAAAGTTTTTTTTTTTTTTTTTTTCCCCCTTAAAGTTGAAGAGCCATGTTAGCAAAAATTAAAATCTTAGGGAAGCAAAATTGTTATACTGCACTATATTTATATAGTTTTCTCTCTACTCAAATAGGAAAACATAGAAATGATCAAGAGATATTTCACATGAAGACATTGTTTTTAGGCTCAAATCTCTCATTGAAGCTTTGTGAATTTGGAAGGTGTTTCTGAAGGAGAGAAGTGCGGCTGTAATCTTCTGCTATATATTGTTTCTTTCAGCCTTAGCCTTGGTTGCGGTCTGGTGTGGGAGGCCATCTGTTTGGCTCTCCAACCCTTTTTGGCTTGGCTTTTGGCATCTTTTGTAAATCTTTTCTCTTTATCAATATATTTTCTTTTTGCTGATAAAAAAAAAACACAAAAGAATGACTATGTTATACTATACTATATTCATATAGTTCTCTCAACTCAAATAAGAAAACATAGAAATGGCTCCTCTCCAGTACTAACAATGGAGCTTCCCGTCCGGTTTCTCCTTTTTCAGGCCTATACCAGGTCCACATCAATAATTCGATTCGTTCATTACCTAAATCTCGTCTATAGTACTTCAACCTCGCAAAAATTCGTGTCGATTGTATACCGTTTGATACATAATCTGAAAGTAGTTATCTTGAAAAAAGTAAGGAAAAATGTTTTCTGGCGACATAGTTTGATCAAAAAACTTCTTTAGCCAACTATAACTCGTAAAGTCAATAGTATTCATGCAGTTGGAAAACAATCATTTATTGAAATTAAGCAATATGTTTACTTGGACAAAAAAAAATTTTGAGACCCTCAAAATCAAATAAATTTTGAAGAGCTTCGCTGCGGTTGCATCATCGACGTATGCCCAATGCTAGCTCTCACACGTGAGTGGTTCAGGTCTTTCTTTCTTTCTTCCTTTTGAGAAAACATTATTTTCACCGCTGGCGGAAACAAATGTTTTCTCCAAATTAATCATAGCCGTCCGGTGTAATAGTACACAATCACATAAACCGTTGTGATTGATTTGAAGGAAATATTTGTTTCCACTGCCAGCGGAAATAACTTATTCTCCTTTATTTTTGCATCTTTTTATAAGCCCACAAGGGAACTTTTGTAAGTAATTAGCCAATAACATAAATTGTGCTTTCCGTGGGAGTAGTACATAGGACTGTAGGACCAACCGAGTCGTGCCAATAATTTCTACAGAAGCCTAGAAAAGCAAAAAACCAGCATCACTTTTATCACCTCATGTCGCATCTAATTATGAAAATCAACGTGGGGTTTCTACTTTCTAGTACCAAAAGAATTCGCGGCAAAAAGTTCACTTATATTTACACATTAATTGTACTCATACTCTTAGAATCAGTGTAATTCGTTCCGTGTTCTTCTAGGGACCTTCTCCACCATATATTTGTGTAGAAGTCACGTATTTGCTGGTGGAGCGGACTTCCCTCGTTGTTATTCAATTTCTTCTTCTTGATTATCTCTCTAGCAGTGGCCCTGAACGGGCACGTGGAGCTCACGAACCCGTTCACTAGGTGTAAGTACGTCTTCAGATCGTGACACGTGGCCACATTACTCCCGTCGAGGTATGGCGAATCCCTGCTGCTGAGCCGGAGCTCGTGCCCGACGTCGGCGTAAGCCCATTGCGCCTCCTCGACCCGCTTCTGGATCCAACCCGAAAGCTTCACCATCTGAACATACCCATTTCCCTCCTCCCCGTCATCGTCGTTGTTGTCCATCACGAATCCTGGTAATTTGGTTATCAAATCGTCTTGATTCACTATTCGCAAAACCTTCGTCCCTTGTTTTTCCAACCCGTGTCGGAAGCTTCTGTTCCCGACACGGGGCCCACCGAAAGAAATGACGGTTACGAGAGGCGCGCGATTGAAGGTCGTCTTGATATCGTACGCCATGAGCGTGGCAAGCGCCGCACCTAGGCTGTGGCCGGTGATTGTTATGCTTAATGGCTCGTCACCGTATCTTTGTAATAGTCTTTGAATTTCTTCTCTTACTAAATATTGTAAACTCGGGTTGGTTTTGGATGCGGACGTGTACAGACTCAAGAACCCACTTTCCACCATGGCCTCAGTACCATCCGGATCAAGAACCGACCCGGAGTTAGAGAGTTTGGTTTGAGTGGCTCGGAGATTCTCGAGCCACTCCAAGCAAGTGGCAGTGCCTCGAAGGGCCACGACTATGTCGCGGCGACCCAGCCTCGATATCTCCTCCTTGTCATTACAAACGGCCACGTAGCCGACCCAGCTGGACGGGGTCCCCACCCAATTATTTTTGGGTGTGTTTTTCTTAATCCAACGTGGCAGTTGTATCCCTGACGTGGCCCGGAGATTTTTAGTCACCCGGTATCCGGTTTCCGCAAACCCGGCCCGATCCAGCAACGAGCTCTTCGGATGCTTGCACGTGGCGTACGAGGGAGAATCCGGGTCGAAATCGAACGCCCGGTAAGCTGCCTCTACAAAGTTCCCGTACCGAATTATCTCCCTCCGTAAATTATCGTCGAGCGGGTCTAGCAGCCCTTCCCAGTTCTTGACTCCCTGATACTCCATCCACCTCTCGTTGATCCGACCCGTCTCGGTTGCCTTGATACCCACCGGGTTATTTGAGTTGACAAAAATGGGTTCCCATTTCTGGGCCAATGGCTTCTTGTAAGGACTGTGTAGTTGTTGTGTCAGGGTCATGTTGCAGCAACGGGATGTCACGTGATTTGCACGAGTGACCGTGCATGGCCGTACAAGATTTGTATGTAGCCTCATTGTTGTGAATATATTGCTAAAAAACCTCTTACCGTATGCAGATTCTCTCTATAAAATTTTGTAGGAGTAAGAGGTTTAATTTTTTTCTCTCTCATAAAGAGATTGGAGAAATATATTTTCCAAGCTGAGAAGTGGGTGGCCTTTTATAAGCCCAAAAGGTACGGTATAGTGATGATAGGTGTCCATCTGTGTGAATGTATGTTATATGTGTAAATGCATTGAGTGGGTAGCTTGTGGAGCAAAAAGTACGCTGTAATATTGTCATATATATATATATATATATATATATCTGTGTGAATGTGTATAAATGCGTTTGTATCATCACGTTTCGTTTGAGAGGGTAATTATTCAGTGCGCGGTATAAAAAATCGGTTGTTGCGCCGGAGTTAAGAATTTCACTACGGAGTGGTGAGTCTATATAATTCATAGGTAAGTTTTTGAATTTTTTTTTAATGCAATATTAGAGGTTTTTTTTTTTCCTTACACAGGTGACCGCCTTAGGCGGGCTCCAGTACGCACGACCCCTACTAAATGTTAAATAACTACATTAGAATGTGTGTGTATATTATTCACAATAATTTATGACAATATTATTCGCATAATAATAATTTGAATTCTATTTTCTTGGATATTTATTTTTCAAGGGCTAAATTTTCACACTTTCTTTTTTTGCAATCGCATCTTTTCCATTAATCATAAGATGAAGTTATACACATAATCACCAACATGTATTGTTGTAATGAGTTACAAATCTACATGTTAGTTGAAAAGATTTTATTGTTTTTACTAATTTGTGCCCACACTAATGTGAATTACTGGATCTGTGTTGGTTACGTACTGTATCAGCCGTTCCGTGATGGTTTTTGATTCTTCCAATACCGTTACGCGCCGCTATACCGGTGAGATGAAAAATTGCTTGATATCGGTCAATTCCCGTTACTTATTGTTCTCTTTCGGCTTCAAGGACCAGTCGGCCGTTGCGGTCACACTCAATTGTTACTGGTGATTTTGGCAATTAATTTCTTGGTCAAAAATGATTTCTTAAAAATTTACGACTTCTACAACTGATTCATCACACTTGTCGTTCGATACTCTTGTAACCGTTGCACGATAACGTTGCCGTTCTATGTTCCGAACCCGATTTTTAAATAACGTTACGAGAGTACTATGTGGCGTTTTCTACATGTTAGTTCAACAAGTACATAACGATGATTTATGCGACATTCATTTTTATTGGGTGGATTGAAGAAACTGAACAATCCACGTCATATGGTCGCGATCTTCAAGAAACAATAATTGGCCGAGGTGACGGTGGGGTGGTACCGTGGTAGATATGGGGTGGGGACAAAGGAGTTACAACGGGTAAAACTGCACTCAAGGGGGGGCCCCCTCCGGGATTTTTGGACGAATCGGAGTGATGTAGGGGGGTCAAAGAGTCACATCAGACGGCCCGCATCGAATCAGGGCTGGACCATGGAGGTGGTTTGACTCTGGCCGAAATTGACATTACCAGCTTTCCGACCCAACCCCAAACCAAAGGGTTGGTGCCACGTACCAGCATCAAACCACACGACTCACGTCAACCTAGGCTTGGCTCCCCTCCGACCTTAGCCGGTGCCTAATTTATTTCACGGGGTATTTCTTTAGTGACGATGACGTTTCGAGATTCTGGCTATAGCCCCATCAATATCGAACATTTAGTGAGTTCTCATGCAGAGGACTGTTACGTAATTTCCCAACACTCGTGAATGTTACATATACTGAAATATGAACGTTGTGCAACCCATTTGGGGTCCATCTTGGGTTCCGTTTTTTTATTTGACTCGTTCATTTTGTTTGTCTGGTAAAGTATGTGGTTTATGTAAAAATTTATGTTAATCGGAGATCTTTAACAATTTTTTCAGACTGTATTTTTAATGAAACCAAAACACTCAAAAAAACTATTTGTGGGTGATTTTTTTCTACAAAACAATAAGCTGGTCACCGATTAAGTAGCTACTGATGTCCGATCAATATGAATTTTTACGTGGATCACCTACTCAACAAGCTGAATAAAATAAACGATTCGAATAAAAAAATGGGACCCGAGGTGGGAAACAGAAGCTAGTAGGTAAAAAAACAGAAGCTGAAAGTACTCCATCTGACCTTTTTATTTTTATTTTAATAATCGACTATTTTATTTTGGGTTGTGTATTTTGAAAAACTAATGGTAAAAATTTATATGATTATTATTTTGTCTTTTTAAAAAGCTAGTGGGTAAAAGTTAAGGATAATTTTGGTAAATAGATGTTAAAAAATGATGTAAAAGAGAGAGCATCGAAGAAGACTTTTATTCTGGACAAGTCTACTTTTCATATTCAATTCTTGGCTCGGTAAAATTTATTTGACCCCTGATCTTTTAGTAAAGGAGTGTAGAAAATTAATTTGTACTTGCGTTGTGTCCATTTTGGCACTTATCCACGAGTTCACTTTACTTGGAGCCAATTTTCCACTACGTACCACAATGTCATTGCAATCACATTCTTTTTCCATTTTTGTTGGTAAATAATTTTATATAGGTACATTCATGAGCAACGCCCCTACTATTTTGGGAGCCCCATGTGAACTTTGAAGTTAGAAGGAGCCCCTACATATTTTTTCACGAGCACACAAAATATTAATTATTGGCTACATACATATGTATGTATATATCTATGAAACCGATTCCGGGAACACATAAAAAACACATGTTTTTGTTATGGGTTAAATCGTGATGATTGAAACTCTCCATTTCGTTTAAATAGATAAAATAGGAAATCCTTAAAAAATTCAGCGCAATTTAATGTCGGTAAGTGCTTGATCTAAACAGTTTTTTTTAAAGAAAAACTTGATAGTAACTGGAGTTCTCAGATTGTTTGAATCGAGCACTTACCGATGTTCGAATGAATTGATTTTTTATGGGTATCCTTGGAAACATGTTTTAAACAAGTTGAATGGCTCGAATTATTATTGTGGGGCTCTGAAACAAATTGTGTTTTTTTACGTGTCCCTAGAACCGGCCGCTATATCGATAGGTTGCAGTTGGTTGTATTTTTAGAATCGACTTTTTCCTTTTTATGCCCTAGTGAGTTGATTTCCTTGTTTTGGTTGGTTCGACAATATCTTAAGTTACCGAAAATAAAAAGAAGAGATTGGCAGGAGCCTCGTTGGGATGGAGGAGGGAGTAAAAGCATGCATCTTTTGTAGCACTTGTACCTGGTTTGGTTCCGAAGTGAATAAACACACGAGTTAAATGTGCTTCCAGTGTGCTCTCTCCACTCCTATTCTTGCACATTTCAATTTCTAAGCACGTGTCCGGTGCAAATTTTTTTTTACCCTCATTCTGGATTGTAATTTTGATTCCATTAGCAATATCGTTACACGCTATTGCATGTGCTCTCTCCACTCCTCGTTCTTGCACATTTCAATTTTTGATTGTACTGCTACATACCGGCCGGTGTTCGATTCAAGTCGTGCCGGATGACGGGGCACAGTTGTGCCACCGGGTATATGTTAGTTTTGTTGGGGATTTCCGGTTTTAGCGAACCATTTTGAGTATGTAATTTGTTTTGGGATTGGGTGGTAGATTTATAGGAGTTTAAGTCTAGATGCTCTGCTCTTGTGTTCAAACTTGCTTGACAAAGTTGATGCCGCTCCAAGCATTTTGAGGCCTATCCGTAAAGGTATAATCGTGGATATCATTTTCACATTTAGGTCCTAAAAAATGTCTTGTTTTAATGTGCATGTCTTAGCTTAATTGCTGCTTTGAATGGGTTTTGAAATCCCACGATTTTGGCATAAGGCATACACTTTCAGCTCGCTGCGTTTGCACGCATCTACACGCGTTTTGCTGATCTGAGTCTTTAAAACTTTTGATTGTGCCACGTGTTTAAATCCTGTCGGAGCATCTACACGCGTCTGCTAGACTCTTTAAGTGACCAAATGTCATGTTTTGAGTAGCTGTCTTGTACGACACGAAAGTGGACACTATAATTAAAACCCATTTTTCTTCCATTTTTTCTTGGGCACTAGAGAGAAAATCAGCCATTTTAGAGAGAGAGAGAGTATTTCCCCTTTTTCGCTCTCTTTTTTAGATGATTTGGGCCTCCCCCAATCATCTTTATTCTTTCTAGTGCTTTCCTTTCAATGGATCGGCTCTAGAATGAGTTAGTACCCAAAAACTTTTTCAAAAATCGAATCTTTATCGTTAGTCATGCTTACATGCCTTCAAGTCTACTTGGTTGGGTGAACCGGGGCCGCGGTGAGACATAAATCAAGATGGTGTCTCTCGTGGTGTCCATGGATTTAGGAAAGAGCACGGGGTGCTACATCAATAGTTGGAGCTAGGAAAAGCTAGGTGCTTGTGGGTAAATTTCTTATCTTTGAACTCTTGTAAACTTTTCGAATTATGGAATAGAAGTAGAGTAAGGCCGTGGTTTTATGCTTAGGGTATTAGACCCTAAGTAGTTTCCATGTATATCGCGTGTCTTTTCTTTTTGCTTTAAATTCCTTACATTAAACTTGTTGGTTTGCTTGAATTGCCATGGAATTTGGGTGATTAACCATAACAAGGCATTGCCATGTGCTCTTTGTTTGCTTTATTGCTTGAGTTGATCCTGTGTTGTGCAATGAATGAGACAGGTCCTATGGAAGGTGGGTCAAATTCTCGACCTCCTTATTTTGATGGTAATGACAACTCTCTTTGGAAATCAAAAATGAAAAACCATTTGATTGCTCTAGTCATTAGAGTTTGAAGGTCCGTACGTTATGGTTATCAAGAATTCACGATTGAGGATCCCAGCACTAAAGAGGTTAGGAAGAAAAATGAATCGAAGTGGAGTGCGGCGGATATTGAGAGTTGTGAGATGAATTCGTGTGCGTTGATTGCCATTTACAATGCTTTGTCTAAATTTGAAGTCAATCGTATCTCCTCGTGTGTCACAGAAAAAGAGGCTTGGGAAATTCTTCGTACCTCCCATGAGGATATTGAAACGGTGAGGGTCTCTAAACTCCAAATGTGCACCACAAAATTTGAGGTACTTAAAATGCTTGATGAGGAAAATTTTGATAGCTTCATAACTAGGCTCACCAAAATCGTTAACACATTTCATAGCCTAGGCGAACCTCTTTCTAATCTTAAAGTGTGTCGCAAGATCCTTAGGTCCCTTCCCTCTAGGTTCTTGAGCAAGGTGAATGCTATAGAAGAACGGACGAATGTTGATGACACAACCTTTGCTGAATTGGTTGGTAAACTTCAAAATTTTGAACTAAATCACTTGAAGGACTTCAAACCTTCGAAGTCTGTTCCCAAGACGGGTAAGAATATTGCATTCAAAATTGACAAAGAGAAAATCACCGACGAGGGTAGTGACACGGGTGAGAGTGTTGTGATGAGGAGTTGGCTATGTTTGTTAAAAAATACAAGAGGTTTGTGACACTTCGAAAACCTAAAGAACTTGGTAAGAGTTCAAAACCATTGAGTGGGTTCGGCCACATTCAGTGGGTTCGGCGAGAGTGATAAATCCAAAAAGCCACAAGGAATACAATGTCATGAGTGTCAGGGGTTCGGCCACATTCAATCTAAGTGCGCTAATACTCTTAAAAAGAAATTTAAAAAAGGGTTTAAGGTCACTTGGGAAGATGAGAGTGATGATGAGGGTAGCAAGTGCGGGGCTTACGAGTTGGGGGAGGAGAATTCAAATGTCAATACTTTGGTCACTACGGTAGGTTCTCCTCCTCCTCCTAAATCATTGTCCTCTTCCTCTTCCTTTAGTGATGAGAGTGTTGAGAGCAAGAGATCTAGTTCTAAAGTGGAAATTGCTAAAAGTGATGAAAATAATCAAGAAGATTGTGAGGCCGAGTTTATCAATGTGATCTATGATCAACTTTACAAGACTTTAGGAAACTTGGGAAAAGAAAGAAAGAATTGGAGTCCAATCTAAAAATTGTGGAGAAAGAGAAATCCTCCCTCAAAGAGGATCTTGTTGTCACCACTCGTGAGTTAGAAGAGCTTAAAGTCTACAATGCGAAATTTGTTGAAATGTTTAAACTCATTGAAAATGAGAGAATTGAGAGTTTAAAAGAAATTGAAAAAGCCAAGTCTAGGATTGTTGAACTTGAGAAAGATCTTTTTTAGGCTAATGAAGACATACAAAGGAATGAATGTGGTGCATCACAGATAGCAGAGATGACCAGGTCTTTTAGAGGTAAGAATGGTCTAGGTTTTTTGAATTCTTCATCGCTTCCATCCAAGCTTAATGAAGAGCCTACTAGGAAGATTTCCTTTGTGAGTGTCGGGACCAACTCAAGTCCTTCTTCCTCAAAAAAATCCATTCCTTTGAGGGATTAACCACCCACGAAGAAATTCGTTCCCTTTGATATTTGTGGTCATGATTCCGATGAAGAGTGACATCGTTGTGGGGTTGAGGGACACATTCACCCTTTTGATATCGATTGAAGAGAGAGAATAACAAGAGGGGTCAAACACAAAGACCCATGAGTCGCTTCATTCCACGTAGCGTGGTTCTTGTTCAACCTAATGTTGGAAGACCTCGTGGTACTACTCCTTCACCACTTAAGTCTTAAAATGATGAATTTCTCATTAATCGCCGTCCTAGGCTGATAATCAAGGTCAAACTGGCTTAGTTCGATGGACCACTTGGATATTCTACCAGAGAAATCCACCTTCCTAAGTAAAGCCCTCAACGGATATTCAGTAAGCACAGTGATGGGATGTTGTAAGAAGTAGTGTGGCAGCTTTCTTGAGGTAATGATAAGAGCATATACCGATTTCTCCAATGGTAAATACCGTGTTTCTGCGTCCAACAAGGTTTTGCTCACAAAATAGACTGGAGCTTGCTCTATTCCCTTTATTCGTAGGAGAACCGAGCTGACTGTGTGCTCGGACACCGCTAGATGTAGTATCAATCGCTCCCCAGCTTCTGGAGTGGAGAACAAGGGTGGTGATGATAAATAAAGCTTCAATTCCTGAAAAGCCTGCTCTTGCTCGGCTCCTCACTCATATCCTCCTTTCTTCTTCAGAAGTTGAAAGAATGGCCTGCAACGATCTGAGGACTTAGTAATAAAACGGTTAAGAGCTGGTACCATCCCTGTTAGTCGTTGGACCTCTTTCGTGGTTTTAGGGCTTTGAAGATTCTGAAGCGCGGTAATTTGATCTGGGTTGGCCTCAATCCCCCTTTCTGTCACCAGGTGTCCTAGGAATTTTCCCGAGCTGACCCCGAAAGCACATTTGGAGGTGTTCAGTTTTAACTTGTATTGCCTCGGTATGTTGAAAGTCACCTTCAAGTCGGCAAGATGATCAGTCTTCGTTTTGCTTTTTACCACCATGTCCTCTATGTAGACCTCCATGGTCTTGCCGAGCTGATCTTTGAACATCTTAGTAACCAACCTCTGATAAGTTGCTCCAGCATTTCTTAACCCAAATGGCATGACCTTGTAACAATAGAGACCTCTTGGGGAGATGAAGGACGCCTTCTCCTAGTCGAGCTCATACATAGCTATTTGATGATATCCTCGATATGCGTCAATGAAGCTCATCCTTTCAAAGCCTGACATGGCATCTATTAGTTGATCAATCCTGGGAATGGGAAAGCTATCCTTGGGGCATGCTTTGTTGAGGTTGGTGAAATCCACATAGACTCTCCACTTCCTGTTTTTCTTCTTGACAACAACAGTGTTAGCCAGCTAGTCCGGATAGCTCACCTCTCGTATGGCATCCGCCTCGAGCAGCTGATCTATCTCTTCAATCACAGCGTCTGCGTGCTGTGGTGCCGACCTTCTTGCCTTTTGCACAACGGGTTTGTGCTGAGGATCCACGTTCAAGTGGTGGCAGATTACTTCAGGGTCTATCCCAGGCATCTCCTGGGGAGTCCATGCGAAAACGTCGATATGGTCTTTTAAAAAGGCAACCAAATCACTCTATTCCTGTTCACCAAGGGTTTCGCTGATGAAGAAATACCTTTCTGCATCATCTTCTTTAATTTGTCTCTTCTTCAACCCCTCTACCATCTTCCTGGTGGGATCACCTCCAGCATCTTCCAAGGTCGGCTGATCAGGAACTTCAACCGTTTGAACCAGTTCGGCTTTTGAGGACTTTTTCAAGACCATGTTAAAACATTGGTCGGCAACTTTTTAATTTCCCCTAATGTGTTCTACGCCATCCGCTCCGGGGTATTTGATCATCTGGTGGTAAGTTGAGGAAACCGCCCTCATCTTGTGCATCCAGGTTCTTCCTATAATCACGTTATAGGAGGAAGGGATGTCCACCACAAGGAAATCAGTCTTCAGTACCACTGATCCGACTCGGAAGGGCAGTGTGACCTTTCCCATAGGCCACACCGTCTGTGCACTGAAGCCGACCAAGGGGACGAGACATTTTTGCAACGAGCTCAACGGGAGCTCCATCTTCCTGAAGGTATCATAGTACATGATTTCTGTGCTTGCCCCTTGATCAACTAGGATTTTCTCCACATTATACTCCCCTATTCGTAGGGTAATAACTAGTGCGTCGTTATGGGGCATCACTATTGCATCTAAATTCTCATTTGAGAAGGTTATGGGTACCACCATCACTCCTTCAGCCCTCGGCCTTTTCGTGCCGAGCTTCATGACATGCTTCGCCTGACCGGTGACCCTTTGGATGTGTTTGATTTCATTGTTAGTATACGGGACTACCAATCCATGTACAATATGGATTGTTCCCTTTGGACCTTTCTCGTAGTCCATCTCTTCTATTAGCTCGGCCCCTTTTTTATCATCAGCCAAAAACTCCTTAAGATGGCCCTCCGCCACCTTTTCATCCAGGAACTTTTTGTATTCCACACAATCTTCTGTCATATGTCCCCAATCTCTGTGGTAGCTGCAGTGCTGGTTAGTGGCTCTTCTTTTTTCTGGATTCCCCATCATTTTCGGGGGCCTTCTGAACCATGGTTCATTTTTTATCCTATATAGCATCTTGTAGATCGGGACGTTGAAGGTTGACATGATGCTCATGTATGACTTTGGATTTGGGTCGGCCTTGTCTTTTCTCTGCTGCGTATAGTCCTTTCTTCCTGTTGTGTACTCTTTCTTGTACACCCTTGACTCTACCGTTTTCTTTTCTGGGAGCTGGGGTTGTCCAGCCACAATCTTTCCTCTAGCTTGCAGGATATCATCCTCCACCCGTGCATGCTCCTGGATTCTCTCCATAAGTTTAGCCACAGTCTTTACTAGATGCATGGTAAGTGATTCTCGTAGCGTACTATGCATAGGCAAGCTCGTCTTGAACGTTGCCAAAGCGTACTCTTCATTGCAATTTTCAATCTCGTTGAAAGTCTCCCAGTAACGTTTGGAATACTGCCGTAGAGTCTCATCATCCCTCTGTCTCATAGAGGTCAATGCGTCAAAAGTCTTCGGAGCTGCTCGGCTCGTTAGGGATCGAGCAGTGAACTCCTCAGGTAGCTTAGCCCAGCACAAAAGAGATCTTTCTGGGAGTTTGTGGTACCAACTCAGTGCCACTTTCCCTAAACTGGACGGGAACATCTAACATAGCAAGGCATCGTCTTGCTCATGCATGAACATGGCCTGTTGGTAGTGTTGAATGTGGGCCACGGGGTCCGTGCTGGTTTCATATGGGACGAACGCTGAATGCTTCACCCTGCTCGATGTCTCCTCCGCTCGGATCCAGTGGGCCAATGGTGACTTAGAGATTTGGCCTAGGGCTTCCTTGGCTGCCTCTCGTGCAGTTTTAGGTCCTCCCTCTGCTCGGCCGGTCTCCCTTCTTCTCCCATACTGTTCAGGAGCGTGCTCGTTGGAACCAGATCTCTCGTATCTGTCCCTAGCGGAAGAACTCCTTTCTATCCTCTTTCGTGGAGAGACCACTCTACCAGTGGAGATATTGTCATGACGATGAACCCGTCTTTCTTTCTCATACTGCACGGATCTTGTCCATGAGCGTAGGTCTTTTTCCTTTTCTTGGAATTGCTTCTTTAGGTCTTGAATCTCTCGTTCTCGTCGAGTGACTTCACGGGCCATTTCTTCCGCCTCTTGTTCTTTTCTGTCGAGATTGTCCTCATTTTCTTGATCCCTCGTTCGTCTATGGTCCTCCCTCCCTAGGGGCTCCTCTTTTGTTCACGTCGGATGGAGGCCTCCCTTCCTTTTGGTGGAGTTTTTGAGCGCCTACGATGATCATTTGATCTTGGAGAATCATAGTTCACCAAGCGTGTATCCCTGAACTTTGGAATCTCAGGGATACGCCCAATATTGAATCTTCTAGCTGAGGGCTTCTTCTGAGGCGCTTTCAGAGCTGCAGGGGTTTTGTCCACCCTTGCACTCTTTCTCGTAGTATGCATAAGAGTGGTTCCAGCATCATCTTCCAAGTCCTCCCTTCGTGGGGTGCATAAGACAAGCTCTGAAATCACCATTGTTGTTGGTAAGAAAAGAGCTTTTTGTAATCGTTTCCCACAGACGGCGCCAATTGTATAGGGATAAAATCCACGTATGGTCTTTATCACGTGCCTTCCTTGACTGAACCTTGAATCTGTAAAACAGACAAGGGTTAGAGCACCTTTGCCCCTTGTCGGCAAAGGTCCTTCGATGCTTAAGTTAGTATCATGTACTATAAACTCTTGAATCACAATGCGTATCAAATGGGTTTCACAGCGTACCTTTTGTCATGGTTATTGTCTTGTATTTATAGGTGTGGATGCCTTATGAGTTTGGGCATCTCGTGCCCTAGTTTCCTATTCTCTTTAGGAATCCTTTTCCTAATAGGACTTTCCTATTAAGAGATAACTTCCATATCCTGCTAGTTCCCGTCTAGCAGTAGTCTCCCTTTCCATATAAGACTCTTTCGTACATGGAGTGCATTCCTAATTTCGTTAGGACTTCTCAAACTGATCCTTTACTCTACGGGATTGCTCCTTATCTCATAAGGAACCACCTTAGATCTTTCTGGAATGTCTCACCGCCCTACACGTGGCAGTGCCGTGCTTCCACATAGCTCGGAATAACTCATACATAGCTCAGCTCATTACGCCGAGCTGAATTATGTATTCCAGAATGCTGTTTAAGCTATATACGTAGCCTCCCTAGCTCGGCCATATCAGGGGCACCCCCTTATGTCTCACGCCGAGCCAGTGAATCCTGATTTATTAATTTACTATTATTAATCTAGCCTTATTCATGGCCAAACCAGCTCGTCCCAGGGCTTAAGGACTCCCTATGTGGTGCCGATCTTTTCACCCTCTCGTGGTGAGTGATAAGGCACGTATTATGCCCTAAGCTGGGGATTCAGGTTTTACCCACTCCAGGAGCTACCGTCTAGGGATTAGTGTGAAAGCTTCCTTGGTGCAAAAAAGAGTGATATGTTTGTTCAAAAGAAACCATATTCTTGTTGAAAAGAATCCCAAATAATTAAACAAAAAAAAAAAAGGGATTCATTGTGAATTTTTTTTAATTCTAGAATTGTGTTGTTGTTGCTCTAGTGCACCCTCTCCTAATTGATCTCGTACCTTAGGTGAATGGTAGCTAATCATTGCACCATCCTAGGTTTATGTGTCCCTCTGGGGTCATGGAAATCGGAATGGGGTTTGTGCTTGAAGTCTTTAGGTCCAAGTGTTTTACGGTTTGACTTCACTTGTTAGTCTTGTGTGAATTTTCTCGGGATTTGGGTGGGTGTCCCTTGGCATTTTTAAGGTTCTTGCACTATTCTATAAGAGGTCACCCACTCACTTTGGTAATAGAGAGCATGAAATTCTCTTGATAATCATTAGAGCTCATGATATTGACTTGTTTTGCATTGTTTTTGCTATCTTGGTGTGTTCATATTTGTGTCTCAAAGCAAGCACTTTCATGTTCTTGTTGTCTATGATGTGGGGAAGTGTTCTTTGGTTTCGAAATGCTTGAATTTTGCTCACATTGTGTACTTGAAAGTGTACATTAATTTCGAGTGCATTTGGTGAGGGGGAGTTTTTAAATTTGTGTGAGGCATTTCTTTTTGGAAGGGAGGTCCTTTATTTTCAAAATTTTTGAGTGCTTGAGGAGTCAGTTTGTATTTTGGAAATTTACATTTTTGAAGTTTTATCATGAGAAGTGTGTAATGTCCCTTAGGTGTGAGGATGTCTGAGAGTGAATGGGTGAGTATTCATGTCCATGCCTTAGCAAAATTTTCTTTGGAAGTCAGTCCTAGAGTGGGTAAATTCCAATTACCCATGGAAATGTAGAAGCATGTGTTTAGGATAACCACCACGGGAGGGTGACAAGCTCGGCATTAACGGGGGTTCCTCAACCCTACACTGAGCAGTATTAACCATGAGTAGGGTCAAGATGTTAGACCAGGCACTAAGCGAAGGTGTACCAGCTTGGTAGTACCACGAAAGGATGTCTTAAGACAAGGCCGAGCTGGATAAGCTATGAATATAGCTAGGGCAGCATTCTAAGAATACATGGTTCAACCCGGTGCAAGTTCGGCACGGATGGGCTGAGCTTTGTACGAGTGATGTCGAGCTATGTGGAAGCATGACACCGCCTTAATGTATATGGCGGTGTGACGTCCCAGAAGGTTCTGAGTTGGTCTCTTATGTGACAAGGAGCAATCCCATGATTTAAGGGATTGATATGAGTATTCCTTATTCATCTAGGAATACACTGCATATAGGAAAGAGACCTATATGAAAAGAATTCTGCTACAAGAAGAGATCTTGCATAAGATTGCACCGATATACCTAATAGGAAGAATCCTATTAGGAAAGGTTCCCTAATGTGATTAGGAAACTAAGGCTATGAGATGCCTTCATCTCCACCTATAAATACATCATAACACCCATGAAGAAAGGTACGCTGTAACACCCAAGTCACACGCATTATGTCTTTGGCTTATTTAGTAAACCCCATTACTAACTTAAGCATCGGAGGGCCTTTGCCGACGAGAGGCAAAGGTGCACTAACCCTTCTCTGTCTTGCAAATTTAGGGTTCCTGCGAGGAAGCACATGATCAAGACCATACGTGGATTTTATCCCCGTACATGTCCTTTTGTGCTGTGAGCTCCCCCATGCCTTAGAAAATTTTTGAGGGCTTGAATGTGATCTGTTTCTCAATAGGTGTAGTGTTAATTTGTGAACAAATTTGTTCATGACTTCGTGTGCTCTTTTCATGCCCAAAATGTGAAAGATTCAGAGAGCTAGCATCTGTGAAGGGTTTACACGCGTCTGTGGTAGCCTCACACGCATTTGTCAGGTGATATTATAGTTCAGTACATCTCACCCATTGGTTATTTCCATCTCTTTCTAATCTAGGCCATCAGATTCTACTCTCACAACTTCTGTAACACGTGGCTCCATCTGGTGATCCTCTTTCAATCTCCACCTTAGAATCAATTAGGGCTTTCTATTCGGATGCTCATCTCCCCTCATTCACGACAACATCACTCTCTCTCTACCCATATCTCACGGCTGTGGAGATTTCAAGATCTAGGGTTTGTCTCTCCATCTCTCCACAGTCAAACCTCTCACGATCTCTCATTCTCACCATGGGTTAGTCGTGATGCAACTAAATCAGATGATAGATTTCATTAAGAGATAGAGGATCCCAAATGGGATATATACAAGGAGCAAAAGCTCTCTATATTCTTTTATCAATATATCAAAAAACTAACTAAATGAAAGACTCACACACCTATTTATAGACTCACTAATACTAAAGACATAAAATAACACTATTACCCCCAAAGTTACTGCATCAAGACTCTCCCTCCAAAGAAAACAACTTGTCCTCAAGTTAGACTACATGACACAAGACACCAAATAAAGACAACATAAAGATTTTATTGTGTAGTTTTGAAGCAGATATGCTGCTGCATTCCTTGTTCAACGCATCACCCCACAACCAATCTTCAATATCATCTTCTTTTTGTATACATCCACTGCGTCCATGCTTACGTGCAATGAAATCATCCATGTACCATGTGTCTTGTAAATCAAAATATCATCGTAGTAGCACATCACACACATTTCCAAGTCGCAACAAGAACTATCCACCTTAGCACGTTGAAAAGTCACCACACTATGCTCGGAACTTGCTTGCTTGAAGACAAAACCCAAAGGGTCTACAAGCTGTCCAAAATCATCTTGTCCTTCTTTTGGTAATCCCGAATAGCATGTGCAAGGAAAATGAGCTAATTCAAACACCCCTTGCACCATAAGCAACTCGGAAGGCAAATAATTGAAGCAATCATCAAGTTTTGGCTCTCCAAACTCTGCACTCATTGGTGGATAGTCAAAAACAACTTCATGCAACTTCGGTGACACAACCAAAGCATAAGGGTCTTCACTTATCACTTCCTTGCTTTCTTGCCTATCCACAAGGAAGTTCTCCTTGATCATATCAACTAGTTTACCCTCTTCATTGTCAACACAAAACTCTTCCTCAAACTTGTCTCATAGAGGAACTTCTTCAAAATCACCCCTAGTCTCAAAGAGGGGATTATCTTCAAACTCTTCATGTGGGAACTCTTCAAAGATCGAAAGAACATTATCATCAATATCTTCATTAGGAAACTTTTCTAACATGGGAACATCTTCAAAGTCATTTCCAAACTCTTCATTTGCAAACTCATCAAAGACAGGAACTCTTTCTAAATCACCTCCAAAGTCTTCATTTGGAGACTCGTCAAAGATGGGCAAATTCTCAAACTCATCTTCAATCTCAAATGCACAATCATTCCCAAGAACACCTTCAAGTTCTTCACTTGGATATTCATCAAAGATAGAAAAACTATTGAAATAACCATGTTCCTTGGCTTCTTCAAACTTGTCCGGATTGGCGGGTCCATAGGATTCTTCAAGGCCATCACCAATGTTCTCCTCCTTGTAGTCAATACTAAACTTAGATTGACTATGAGAATCATAAATACCTTCGTGAGGTAGTAAACGATGCACCTTCTTAATCAACGTAGCAAGTTGTCTTTTCAGCAACAATAATTGCACCTTATCATTCAAGGTAGCAATTTGTATACTCAACTCTTCAATCTCATTCCTAAAATGATTTTAGTTGCCAAAGTTATCAATTCCATCATCATTATTCACCATGAATGCTCTACCTCTACCTCCTCTTATACCTTTACCTCTATAAGCCATTAGAACACCCATAATCAACTTCAGAACACCCACAACCAATTCAAGCCCAAACAAGTAAGCAAACTTCAACAAATTAGCCAACAATCACCAATACCTACTCCAAATATTGACCATATCGAAACAAATCGCAACAAACTTCGATAAATAATACAAACCCAGTGAAATCTGACCTCAATACACTGCTTTGAGTGCTGAATAGTGGTTTTCGAGTGTTGAACAGTGTCTTTGGAGTGTTTAAACACTGATTTCAAAGCTGACCCAGGGCTGTCAAGTGTCTTAAACTCCAATTGACTTCTATTTGAACTCCAATCGAGTAGTTGGAGTACAGAACAGAGAATTTTGAGCACTGAAATAGGGTTTCGAAGCCCCTATCACTTGATTTGAGCACCACAACAGGGTTTCGAAGGTCAGAAGTGCAATTTTGAGCACCAAAATCGTTGCTACAGTGGTTGAAATGTTCCAACGTAGGTCGAACAACCTTCGTTTAGCCTTGCAGTGTTCGATTAGGGTCGGACAATATTCGAATAGGATCGTACGGTCGCCGACAACACTCGAAATGGGTATACAACAGTGTTTCGACGGGTTTAAGGGTCGATTGATGCTCGATTTGGGGTTTCAAACGAGTCAACTGGTTCGATTTGGATAAGAACAGGTTTGATTAAGGTCTGATTGAAGTTGAAATGGTCGTATCGAGGTTTTAAATGGGTCGGAAGTGGGTTTACAGCCTTTGAAATGGCTAGATCTGAAGAAAATGAACTGAAAGGGTTGATTTGGGATTTTCCAGTGACTTTCCGGCGAGGGTTAGGTTTCAGGCGAGTTTTTGGAAAGATGAAGGGTCAAGATCGAGCTAGGGGCTCTGATACCAAATAATGCAACCAAATCAAAGGATAGATTTCATTAAGAGATAGAGGATCCCAAATGGGACATAAGGAGCAAAAGCTCTCTATATTCTTTTATCAGTATATCAAAAAACTAACTAAATGAAAGACTCACACACCTATTATAGACTCACTAACACTAAGGACACAAAATAACACTATTACCCCTAAAGTTACTGCATCAAGATGATGCAACCAAATCAAATGATAGATTTCATTAAGAGATAGAGGATCCCAAATGGGATACAAGGAGCAAAAGCTCTTTATATTCTTTTATCAATATATCAAGAAACTAACTAAATGAAAGACTCACACACCTATTTATAGACTCACTAACACTAAGGACACAAAATAACACTATTACCCCTAAAGTTACTGCATCAAGTCGACTAAGGGTCACGCGATCTCTCCCTGACCGGTTTCTTCTCAGTGATTCCAGATTCTCCTCGATTGCTACGACGATTTCAGACCGTACGTCTTGAGTTGATGTTCGCATTTGGTTCGCACCTGGTTCGAATCTGCAAAGTATTCCAAGCAAGAATAATCTCGTGCTTCGCATTTAGGGTTTCATTCAGTCCGCGGTTTTGGGGTTTCACTTGCCATCTCAGATCTTTGCTTGGTGGTTTCTGTTTAGTTCCCATGTTTGATTCACGTTTATAGGCTTCTGACTATAATCATTTTTATTATTTGGATGTTATAGGGTTTCAGATTATTTGTGTTTTTGATGATTGTGATATACTCTCGTGGACACTGCTTGTTTTAAGATGTTTTGGAGTTTGCTAGGTGTTGTACTTTTGTTCTTTGGGTGCTATGAATTATGCTTGCTCAGCTTGTGGGTAACTTTCTCTACACTTTTCTTTATTTCGTAAAACATGCCTCGCAATCAAAGTGAACCCTCTAAAAAGATCTGGAAACGCCCCCTACACCTCGAAATGGTTGGAAACAATGGATAAATTCTAATGGTAAGCGTATTTATTATACTATGTTGTTTGGAAAAGGTGTTTCTCTAATCGAAAGAAATGTTGTCATTGATGAACTTTCTACTATTGGTCTCACTACTCATTTTATTAAAAGGAGGTGGATTAGTGCGTGCGTTGGTTGGCTTCCTTCTCATCCTGAGTTGGTAAAAGAATTTCTAGCTAACATTGTGTCTTACAGCACTAAGGGTCAAACTTTTACTTCTTGTGTTCGAGGAAAGGATATTGTGTTTTCCGTTGCAACTATCTGTGATAAGCTTAAACTCCAGGTTGTTGACAATCCTCAATGGCCCCTTCCTCTATCCCTTACTCCTTCGCGCAGCGAGATAGTGCGAAAGCTAAATGGTGGTGTTGTTACTGAGTTGGACAAACGTAGGTTGGGTTTCATGACTCCTCAATATCGCATGCTCTTAAAAATCATTTGTTATTTCATTGAGCCTTGTAGTCATACCTTCGATGCTACACCTGATCAGGCTGCTTCGATGTATGTGATTGGTAGGGAATACTCCTTTGATTTGGCGACCAAAATTTGGTCCAAAGTCTTTGCCTACACACTTCACCCCTGGGCACCTCTTCTATACCTTTTTCCTTCCTCATCACCTGTTTTCTCACTGACCACAATGTCTATCTTACCCTTGGAGAGCCTCACATTCCACTTCCTGCTCCCATTGGAAAGCTCACGTTACAATAGCGATTATGATATTTCCATTCCAAAGGGCAACATAGTTCCCTTTTCTCCACCCCAAACCAAACGGTTCCTCTCTATAGCTCTATCTATATTCCACCTACTTTCAAATTCCCTTAGGATGTTCCCGTTGGTGGTCCTTCTACTTTGGCTCGCTTGCCTTCTTCTCTTCCACCCACTTCAATGTGACATTAACCTTCTTGGCCTTATTCAAAGTGAGTTTGCCTCTTTGCATGCAAAGATTGATAAGGGAAATGCTGCCATTGAGGACTTGGGACATCGTGTGAGTGCTATTGAGGATAATCTTGGGGTTAAGATACAATGTGTTGTTTGTGCATTCAAGGTCATTAACGAGCTTCATAATGTTTTGAATATGTTATCCGATTCTACTTGCGACTGTGAAACTCGCTTTGGGAATGCTTCGAGTGATGGTTGTGGACATACTTCGGGTGATGCTTCAGGGGATGGAGAAGGTGATGATACCTTGATGACGGATGATTAGGTACTTTGCTTGTCAACCTATTCTCAAAGTGTTTTGGGGTACTTCCCTTTGTGCTGTGACAAAAATGGGGAGTAAGTATAGGGGTGGTGCTTGAGAACATTGGTGTCTTCCACTTAGCTTGCTTCCTGGCTTATCTTATGAGAAATGCAGTGGGGTGGATATGTGATCTCTCTCTTTTACTACTTGGTATCTTGCATGCTTGATATTATATCTTTCTACTTATTACTTGGTTTATATGCCCGTGGTTAGGGCTTGTTACTTTGGTACTTGGTACTTTGTTTTTGTGTCCGTTGTTAGGGCTTGATGATTATGCCTATGCTTATGGTCATGGTTATTGCTTTCGTTGCGCTTACTTCTTGGAGTTATTATATGTTGTCTATACTTGTAGATCTTGTGCATAATCACTCTTTGCGGGGCCTTATCAAGCTTCAAGGAAACTTCTTTTATCTAGTTGGATTAAGTTTTGAAAGTTCTTAATCTAGTTAGAATTTGTTTCCTTGTATCATTTTGGTTTGAATGGTTTTGTCCTGGAAATGCCAAAGGGGGAGATTGTTAGTTTTGTTGGTGATTTCCTGTTTTAGCGAACCATGTTGAGTATGTAATTTATTGTGGGATTGGGTGGTAGATTTATAGGAGTTTAAGTTTAGATGCTCCACTCTTGTGTTCAAGCTTGATTGACAAAGTTGATGCCACTCCAAGCATTTTGAGGCTTATCTGTAAAGGTATAATCGTGCATATTATTTTCGCATTTAGGTCATAAAAAATGTCAGGTTTTAATGTGCATGGTCTTAGCTTAATTGTAGCTTTGAATGGGTTTTGAAATCCCATGATTTTGGCATAAGGCATACACTTTCAGCTTGCTGCGTCTGCACGCGTCTACACGCATCTACACGCGTCTACTGACCTAAGTCTTTAACAGTTTTGATTGTGCCACGTGTTTATGTCCTGTCAGAGCATCTACACGCGTTTGCCAAACTCTTTAAGTGGCCTAATGTCATGTTTTGAGTGGCTGTCTTGTAGGACACGAAAATGGACATTATAAAGGCCATTTTTTTCTTCCATTTCTTCATAGCTACTGGAGAGAAAATCAGCCATTTTAGAGAGAGAAAGTGTTTCACCTCTTTCACTTTTTTTTTCCCTTGTGTGCTAGCTCTCTTCTTGAGATGATTTGGGCCTCCCTGAATCATCTTTATTCTTTCTAGTGCTTTCCTTTCAATGGATCGGCTCTAGAAGGAGTTAGTTACCCAAAAACTTTTTCAAAAATCAAATCTTTATTATTAGTCATGTTTGCATGGCTTCAAGTCATACTTGGCTGGGTAAAAACAGAAATCGAGATGGTGTGTCTCGAGGTGTCCATGGATTCAAGAAGAAGCACAGGGTCCTACATAAAGAGTTGGAGCTAGAAAATGCTAGGTGCTTATTGGTAAATTTCTTATCTTTGATACTCTTGTAAACCTTTAGAATTATGGAATAGAAGTAGAGCAAGGCCGTGGTTTTATGTTTAGGGTATCAGACCTGTAAGAAAATAATATAGGTAATACGAAATACTTGTTGCGGATTACATCGAATATAAAAGATCGGATAGCTTGCTTTACGAGCCCCTACCAACACGCATGTCCTGCACTATGTTAAACCTTTCACGCTGATGGAGCGGCTACTAGAGTCCTCCACTTATCTTCACACGTTGCAAATCCCTAGGGTTCTTTAATGGTGCCCTAGAGAGAACTTAAGAGAGGGAGAGATTATATGTAGTACTTGATGTGTAGAAAAATATGACTGATGTATTTTTTCTATACAAAACAATGGGTATTTATAGATGAGATAAGTAGGTGATAGAGATAACACTTACTTATCTCTATAGGACACTTATCTCTATCACTTAAGTGATTGTGTCCACATAGGACTTATCACCTCAAGTGCTTGAATCCACTTAGGACTCGTGCTAATTATTATCCCATGTGGACGCACCCATAGACCCCATGCAACATCTCCCACTCGTACACAGTGGGTATATATTGAATCTCCCATTTAATGAATTCCTCAATCCTATTATCAACTTCATACGGGAAAATGAAACGTGCGACCAAGCGAGAAAAGTACCAAAGGTAGTGTTATATTAAGCCACCATCTAACTAACATAACACCCAATATCTCGTTTGTACCCCAAATCATCTAACCACACCAAATCTTGCACCTCTAATCCCTCACGTAGTATAACAGAGCCGTGCAAGACCTTTCAATGCATTTGTGCTTAAAGATTGTATCAACAAACTATCATTGACACAATTGCCCGGGATATGAGCCACAAATCATTAGTGTGATATCAAATGATCTTTCCTTAGATACTCATGTCAATCCGTCTCACCTTGACTGCTTTCCTAGACATGCTCCATTGGACCGTATAGCTCGTGGCCCTTGGATAACATGCTAAAGTAGCAACACCAAGCTTTAATTTCATGGCATAGTTCAAAGTCCCAAAGGGTATATTATATACGGACTTACATAGTCCAAGGGCTCACACAGTGATGAAGTAGGGATCTATTCTGTCACACCCTTTTACGGTCGTCTGAAAGCACATACAGTATGATTTGTATGCTATGGTGGAGCTCCCACTTACGTTATGTCACACTCTAACACCATACAGATCTAGGTTCAAACGCTACTCAAGCGCCTAACCTGAGTTTCTGAGACAAGTTCTACTTAAGTTCTTTCTCAAGAATCTCACACCTGGCTTCATACAGGCTTCATGGAGGTGTGGATAAGCTCCATGTTTGACTTTTTCAGTCTCATCTTAGCCCTTGCTAAGGCAACAAATGATTATTAAATTTAAATCCTTGCTCACTTTATAAGAGCCAAGGTGACCAAACAAGATTGATTTGTGTCTCATCCCGCTCGCAACTCAGCGCCGAGGCGATCACTCGTGTGAGAGGGTCGATCAGAAAACCTGGTGACAAAATTTAAATATGATATGTGCACTAATCAACAATATTACGAATTTGCATATTAATAATTGAAAACAAATCTCATTAACGCATATAATACTGAAAGGTGTCCAACAAATTCAAGCATATCAGATCCTACGTAAATCCAAACCCATAACATGTCTATGAAATATGTCTCTAGCAATAGGTTTGGTCAAAGGATCGACAACCATGTCGTTGGTAGATATATGCTTTAGGACCACCTGTCCTTGCGCAATGATATCACGATTGAAGTGATGACAGGTGTCAATATGCTTGGTTCGACCATGGTACTTAGGATCTCTTGCATAAGCTATCGCAGCCGTGCTATCACAATGAAGCACACCAACTGTGGACGGTCGACCTCCACGCGGTTCGGATACGGTCTTTCGAAACGGTTCGAAAAACAAAAGATTTTAGAGTCGCCACCCGGGTTTTGGGAAAAGAAGTTTGGGACCCGAGAAACCAATTTGAAAATGATGATTTGAGCGAATGACTTATAAAACCAATTGAAAACCAGAGATTCGTTTTGGATCCGGGAGCCAGGTTACGAACAGGGAAGGGTTTTAATGCACCCTGTTCGCCCGATTAAAAATCGGTCTTTACTAAACATTTGTGGGATTTAGAAAACAATTTTATTGCTGAACCTCAACAGATACACATTTAATTTGAACAAAGCAGATGATAATAATAAGAAAAGCAAATGACTAATATGTAAATAACAGAAATCAAACGAAAATCCAAACTTCAAACTGTTCCTGCAGGGGGAAGGTTCAAATTTAATATTTTACGAGAAAACTGTGCCGTGCGGCATACTTGATGTACCGTGCGGTACAAATAGTGTACCGTGCGACACTGCTCTTCAAATTAACGGTCAGATTTTCAAATGGGTACCGTACGGCACTCAAAGTGTACCGCGCGGCACAGTAAGAGTGCCGTGCGGCACACCTGGCTGCAAAACAGTTTGAAACTTTGGCTCTTCGAAATGATTGATCAGAGGCACATACAAGGTATGAAATGCATTCAAAATGAACTACTTTAAAGGGAGAAAGCAATGTATTGAGTATGGGATGTCCCTCCTCGTTGAATCGCTCCGTACGAGGCGATGTTTTCACCGTACGACGCGACCGGGAGGTGTGAAATGAAACTGAACTTGCTGTAATTTGGGCATACCAAGCATGAAAATGATACAAGGAATCATTCCACCCTTGGTACCCTTCCCCTCAGGGTACCAAATTCAAGGAATTTGGCGAAACGGGTTTATACCTTCGGTTTCGAACTCTCGGATTGAGCGTCGGATTGAACTTCCGAATGCTGCTTGAACCTTCTCTAGACCTCACTTTCACTCTAGTATAGTGGTAAGAGGGATTGAGGGTTTCAACTTTGGTCAATTTGGAATCATTAACTCACGGCTTTGGAGTCAAAAAACAGAGTATGAGTCTCTGTTTTGGGTTTGTGGTTTTTGCAAAGAGAATAAGGCTGATTTCTATGTAGTAGAGGTGATGGCTAAAGCAATAGAAAATGGTTTTCAAGGATGGAATTTCGTGGTATTTTCTTACGCAGAAATCGTATGGGGTTTGGCCGTCTGGGGTCCTTTTCTCATTGAGTTCGGACGGTCTTTATAGAGGATTGGGGGAGCCGATTGTAGTTCCCAATCTTTTCTTGATTCTTGCCCAGGGGGACAATGGCATAGGGAGTAGCCTATTCCTTTCGGCCATGATCTTCCCTTTCGGCCACGGCGGGGGAACCAATCTCGTCAACACTTTCGGCTTGCTGGGAACCTGTGAAAACTGGGAACCCGTAAACAGTACCGTACGGTACACAAACTGTGCCGTGCGGCACAACTTGTGTACCGTGCGGCACACCTGGCCGTCAAATTTCCAAAACTCTGCTGTACGTGACACTGGCTGTCCCGTGCGTTGAGAGATGAGTACCGTGCGGTACTGTTGACTGAGTTGACTTGGAGAATTTCAATCCGAGAGTTCTTCCGGGTATTTCCGTTCATCATTGGGGATTAAAATGTACGTGAACGCTTATTTTGGGGTGTCTACAGTTGCCCCTCTTTGACGAGACTTACAATCATTGTGTCGACAGAAGTCGCGTCAAAGATAGAAGACACCCCTCGATGCGGACGTCC
This sequence comes from Vaccinium darrowii, assembly GCA_020921065.1. NCBI lineage: Eukaryota > Viridiplantae > Streptophyta > Magnoliopsida > Ericales > Ericaceae > Vaccinium > Vaccinium darrowii. The sequence goes on from CM037157.1 coordinate 23,051,737, forward strand.
TCGTACGAAAACAAACAAGTAATACATGATGCATGTGGTCGCGCTCGTGAGAGCTGCCTACGTACCCCGTTGTAGGGATCAGACCGGCGTAGTTCATCGAGGCTGAATGCAATGCAAGGGTTGATGAGAAACATACCTTGATCGGTTTGCGGGAATTGTCACTCTGCTTTTCAACGAGGGAAAAACGAATGATGTTAATGCCGGAGAGGACTTACGAAACCGTCGGAATGCTTGAAAGAACTTTTGTTAATGCCGCGGAGGACTTACGAAACCACTTGAATAACTGTTTGTCAATGCCTGAGCGGACTTACGAAACCCTTTTGAGTGTTAACGAAGATCTATTAATGCCGCTGAGGACTTATGAAATCATCGGAGTGAAAACCCGTCTGAGCGCTGATTAAAACTGCTGTTAATGCCGCTGAGGACATCGCGAAACTGTTCTGATGGAAACCATCGGATGTTCGAAATTGTTGTTAATGCCGGAGAGGACTTACGAAACCACTTTGATGTTGGGGATATAACCGCCCGTTAATGCCGGGAAGGACTTATGAAACCATCGGAGTGTTAATGAAGATCTGTTTAGTGCCGTCGAGGACTTACGAAATCATCGGAGTGAAGATCTGTTTAGTGCCGTCGAGGACTTACGAAATCTCTTGAGTGCTGATAAAACTGTCGTTGATGCCGGTGAGGACTTACGAAACCATCGGATGCTGATCAAACTGTCGTTAATGCCGGTGAGGACTTACGAAACCCTTTTTGACGCTGATCGAAATTGTTGTTGTAGACGCCATTGAGGACTTACGAAATCGTTCGATGTTTTTGAAATAATTGTTGTTGATGCCGTAGAGGGCTTACGAAACAACTTTCGATACTGATAGAAGTTGTTGATAATGCCTTTGGGGACTTACAAATCCAATCGTTGCTCGAGTACTTGTGATGGAACCGATGAGTGCTCACGCAAAGTTGACGTGGGGCAAAATTGAGGATTATCCTGAGTGAGATTGCTGGAAATCTTGGCTTAGAAGTCCTTGGGAAGGTTGAATCTGGTGCAAAAATCATTAAGAACTCAGATGTGTGCCGTGCGGCATCAATATTGTACCGTGCGGCAAAGATGGAGTGCCGTGCGGTGAAACTGGCAAAAGAGTGTGCCGTGCGGTGCACAGGGTGTGCCGTGCGGTAGAGTGGGTGTGCCGTACGGCACAAGTGGCTATTAAAACCGCCCGAAACCGTTTTGTTTTCTCCCACTCTTTCAAACGCATTCAAATCTTCTTGGTCGGTTATTTCCGAGAGTGTGACATTCGAAAATCCTCATCTTCTTCAATCTTCTTACTCTTCTTTATTTCTCCTAAATTTTCTCAAACCTTTCAGTTCATCGATACCAAAAACGAGTTTCTCCTCCGAGATACATCATTCATGGCAGATTCCGGCGATACACCAGTCGATTCCAACATACCCGTCGCAGGTTCGTCTCCGGCGGTGCATGGGGGCGGCAGTATTACGTCCGGCGAGCCTAGTAGTGACCCATCTATGGGTGCTCCGGCTGATATTGACCCGGTTGCTATAGATCCGGTTCGTGAGGCGTCGATAAGGGTTGAAGCCACATCCTCCACACCGGCAATGGGATCGACGGGGTTTAGTGAGGCTTGTACCGACAAGACCCCAACTCCGGCAGTGGTACTAGAGACCACGGGTGCCATTTCGGGGGGCGGCAATGATACTGGCGAAGATTTGGGTACCGCACGGCACGCTGAGAGTGCCGTGGGTGCTACTGGGTGTGCCGTGACTGTGGGTCCGAGTGCCGTACGGCACAATGAGAGTGCCGCGGGTGATGATCAGAGTGCCGTGGCTAGCCACAGGGGTCCGGAGGCTATGGAGATTGATCCCACAGGTACGGGTGCTTCTCCCTCGGATATTGCTATGAGTTTGAGTGGGATAGATGTTATTGTTGAGGATGTGGCTGGAGGTAGTAGTACGGAGAGTGATGAGGTGCCGTTAGTGAGGCGCATAGCTCCGGGTCCGGCTATTGCGATTGGTACTGCTAGAGTGCCAGAGGAGAGTGCTGAGAGAGAGACAGAGCCTTCAGAGCCTCCGTTGTTTACACCTGCCGTTGGTTCTTCCCGTGGGTCTGGCCTGACTTTGGCAGACACTTTGGAGGGGGCGAGAGATGAGGATATAGCAGCGACCTTACAGGAGTTTCCCCGGTTCGAGAGTGTCCTGGTTCAGGAGGGTATGGCATCCATTGACAGGGATGTTGAGCAGGAGGAGAGACAGAGAGAGGCCGAGGTGGCTGTAGGGGAGGGGCGTTTGACTATAGTCCGGGAGGTCGAGCTGTCTATGGACCACAGAGTTCCGTTTACACCGGCTACCTATGTGCCACGGGTGCACTTTTTCGTTCCTCAGGGATGCGATACTTATACTCCCCTGCTTCCTTCGTACCCAGATACGAGTGTGGTTCGAGACCGTTCGACCCACATTGCTTATAGGAATGCCTTGGTATGTATTCTTTGTTTATTCTTGTGCTTGTTTGCTTGTTTGCTTGCTTGCTTGTACTTTCCTGCTGATAATACTGACTGAAATTATGCCATGCCTTTGTTTAACAGACTCAGAGGTCCATGGGCGGTTATGGAGGTTCTGCACATTCTCTGGCATACTACCGTGCGTTGCCAGCACGAGTGAGGGCTTTGGTCGATGCCTCTGGGTTTACCATTTTTATCCGGCTTCTGACAGTGACGAGGACGGATCGCAAGCTGATACGAGCCCTGGTGGAGAGGTGGTGGGATACCACCAATACCTTCCACTTCAGATTCGGGGAGATGACCATCACTCCTCTTGACTTTGCTGCGATTACTGGTCTGAGAGTTGGAGGTGAGCCGATCCCGTTTGACTCAGAGCTGTACTTGGACACTGCTGCCGTGGAGCACTACTTGGGGAGGAGGCCTGGGGGTATTGAGCCAGGGGTGAGGTATACTGTCTTGGTGAGTTTCTGGGACCACGAGCCAGGGTCAGAGGAGGAGGCTAGGCAGATGGCGAGAGCCTACTTGTTGTACCTCTTTGGTGCCTCCCTGTTTCCGAACAGGCAGGGCGTGGTGCACTTGGGTTGGTTGCCTGCACTGGAGGATCTGGAGACTGCTGGGAGGTTCGACTGGGGCGGCGCCGGTCTGTGTACTGTGTACTGCTTCCTTGGTTGCGTGTGCTGTGGGGTGGGCACGAGCCTTGGCGGCTACTGGAGGGTGCTAGAGGTAAAACTTTGCTTGTATTCCTCTTTCAATGATAATGTTTTTATCCATGTTTCTTGACTTGACTGCTTTCTGAACATGCAGGTGTGGGCTTATGAGGTGCTGGGTGTATTTGCCCCAGCCAATTCTCATAGCAATGAGGATGTGCTCCCACGTGCCGAGAAGTGGGGGTCAGAGTACACAGGAGGTGGTGACCATAAGGGAGATTTGAGGACTTTTCGGCTCTTTCTGGACACTACTACAGGAGATAGGGTAAGCCTTTTTTTATGATTTCAAATATTCATGCTTTATTGTCTTCCTGACAAACCTTTCTTTCTTGTAGGTGAGATGGAATGTTTGGCATAGGATGCGCAGGGATTACTTGGTTAGGAGCAGGGAGCTGACACGGAGTCGAGTGCTGCTGGAGTGCCCTTACGGTTGGCGATGGTACTTGGGTGATAGGGTTTCCCGTCAGTCCCTCGGGATTGACCATTTCAGAGTGCCTTCGCCGTTGCCTCCACTCGTTCAGAGGACTGAGGAGTACACCCGAGCTGAGATAGAGAGATACACGGTGCCGACAGAGGTGGTCTTCGGTCTTTCGATAGATTATGAGGGTTACTTGAGCACACACTTGGCATATGACCTGGACATGGAGAACCGTTTGAGGGCCGGTGTTGCTTTACCTGAGTTGAGGAGAGAGATTGAGGTGGTGACCGCTGACGGAGCACTTGGAGTGGTGACGGTGCCTCATATCACTCCTACAGTTACTCTTGCCACGACAGAGGTGACTTTTGATTATTATGCTTGCTTCTATTTCTTGTTTATACCAGTATCTCATGTATTGCTGACGCCCCTTTTGAATTTCAGATTCCTGTTGAGTGGGCGGCGGCGTCGTACCAGCTGGCGCAGGACTTGCAGGCCATGGTCCGTCAGTTTGTGATGGGCATGGCCCCAGAGGTGCGCCCGCGGGCTGAGCCAGGAGTTGTACTTGGTCGTGGCCGGAGAGCTACTAGAGGGGGGGCACCGGCCCGTGGTGTTGGAGAGGCTAGCAGAGGTAGAGAGACCAGCCGAGGTACTCGCAGGAGGAGGGAGAGTACTAGCAGTGAGAGAGGAGCTAGCCGAGGGGCCACCCCTAGTGCCGGGGTTGCTGAGGTATACATTGGACTTGCCTTTCCTTTTTATTTGATTGTGCATGCCTTTCATTGTATTCTGACAAACTTTGTTGCTTGCGCAGGGAGCGTCAGGCTCTGGGAGTGCTAGGCGTTCCACGCCTCGAGTTACTTCAGTGACTCCACCTTCAGGCCGAGTCCTTCGTTCTTCTGAGAGACGGAGAGAGAGTGTACAGCAGAGGGAGGAGCCTGCGGAGAGCAGTAGTACTGATGACGACCATGCTACGCCAGAGGAGTATAGACCTCGGGGGTCCGAGCCTCCGAAGCGCCCTCGTACCTGAGACAGTAGTTAGTGATAGCATTTTTCTAGGTGGGGCCTGCGTGCCTCGTTTTGATTTAGGCATTTGTTTAGCCTTCTGCATAGATGGCCTGCGAGCCGTAGTAGTTGATGACACATTGGGCCTGTTTGCCTCTGGATATGGTTTCACTTATCATGTGGATATTTTGATCTTGGTTTTATAAAAATTTGCATTTTAGTCATGCTGTCATTCACATTGGCCATGAATTTGGAAAATCGCAGTTTTGCACGTGAGTACTTAACTTAAAGCAACTGAATTCGAGACCAACAAGCTTGTATATGGAAAGTTTGATTTGCATTTGTGGTTGTGACTCATAGGACTCAATGAAATGGAACTAAGCTTTTGAACTCATATGCGCGATGTATGGATTAACGACAAGAGAATGACGCTTGTTGCGCACATATGTCGGCATTGCCGTTGACAAACGAATGGAATGACTCATGGATATGACGTATTACACATGAATTGACCACGCTCGTGGGGTGATAGTATAGCTCGTCGATACTTCTATTCCTTGGTATTCAAGTCTTCGAGACCTTTGATCATTGATTCTCGGTTGAGGTTGCCAACCGACTTTTTCGATAGGTCATAGGTGCGTGCCATGGCTTGCATGCATAAGCTTTGTGCCAAAGAAAAGCATGGAGTGAGTCCCGGAGGCTCAAAACTGAATTTTGCTGGAATTTGGCCAGTTGTGCCGTGCGGCACTGAAACTGTGCCGTGCGGCACTATTAGTGTGCCGTACGGTACACGTCTAATAGTGCCAAAAAAAATCTGCCACTTGCAGCGGATTTTTGGTCCTCTTTTTCGGCGTTTCATCACTTCAACGCACGTCCTAGGGACTTGAAGAGCCATTGTGGGGCATGTTTTGAGGGAACTTATCATTTTTAACATGATTCCTTGCGGTCTTCGAGTTGGCACGTCTTTCGAGGTGGCCTTTGGAACTTGAAATTTCGTATTGTTCCTCATGCATGGTGGCTATAAAAAGCTGTTCATTTCCCCCCCTTATTTGCATTCCAAATTCATAAACTCTTTTCTTGTTAACCCCCCTCCTCTTGCACAATGGTGGTGAGCTTCTCGGCCTTGATGCGCCCCTGGCTCGATGATCTCGATGGCTTGGATTGGCTGCACTTTCGGGGTCATAGGCTGACTTCCCTTCGTTATATTCGAGACGTGTCCATACGTCCAGAGTTGTTGCGAGCTGCAACACAATTCTGGGACCCTGAGGTGCATGTCTTCCGCTTTGGTCTCCACGAGTTATGCCCCACTGTGGAAGAATTCTTCGCATACCTTGGAGGTTTTGATTTGGCGGAGCCCATCGTTCCACTCCACGGAGTTGGTTTTGCCCCAGTGTTGTCTTCCAAGCTAGGGATAAGTAACAATGCTGCTAAGTCCCTAATTCGTGGAGGCTTTCTGAATATCCCACGCTTGATTGAAGGATTCCGCTCTGACAACTTTGCTCTGTGCTTGTGTTTACTGGCTGCATTCTTGTTCGTGCAATCTGATGGTCAAGCAAGCTCTTCCCTGGTTGGTGTGGTTATGCAAATTGAGGAGCGTAAGGATGTAGCTCCGATGGTTCTGGCTGAAACTTTGATGGGTCTGGATGGGGTTCATGCCGGTAGGACCGACGTCTTCGAGGGTAGTCCGCTGCTCCTACAGGTAGGCTTCTCACTCAGCTCTCCTTTTTCCGGCTTTTCACTCGTTCTCATTTTATCTCAGCGCTCAGTTCAAAGCTGTCTAAGGTTTCTTACTTGTTTTTCTCTCTTTCACGCAGCTGTGGTTATGCGACAAGGCTAATCTGCTGGAGCCTGTGCCAAGAAACCGGGTTCATGAAACTCAAGGGTTCGTTATCAGGAATTTCAGGGAGGTTTTTAATGATGTGGGAGGTTGGACTCGAGTTCTTTCCCAGCTCACAGAAGAAGTGATCTCTTGGCGTTTGACTTGGATTGACCTTCCTGATATGGCTATTAGCAACATGGGGCGCCAGCGAGTGATTCTGGCAGGTTTGACCCGATGGACCTTCTATGTTCCAAACCGCATTCTCCGTCAACTTGGAGTTCGTCAAGTACCACCACCTGCGGGTCCTGAGGATTTCGTCCTACCGAATTTCAATGTTGCTACCTTCAGGGCTTACCAGAGCAATTGGAGGGAGCGTACGACCATTCCAAGAGACTTATATCCCAGTGTTCTTCTTCCGACACGCTATAAGAGATGGTTGACAAGGGATATTGAAGCAAGAGACAATGGAAACTAAGACAGACTTTAGACTCGATCTTAATGTGCCTGAAATAAGTTGTGCACCCAGTGCTATGGATGTTTTTATTTCTTTTGTTTGAAATTTTCATGCTCAGCCATGTAATCGAAGAAGCTTTGTTTGAATAAAACTTTGAGTTTTGAGAATTTTCCACTCTTGATTCTTACTGGTTCTGTTTGCGAAATGCGTATGAGGACTTGGAATCAACTCGAAAGATTGTGACCGACCCTCAGGATGAGGCTGCCTACGTATCCCTTGTAGAAAGGAATCAGGTCATGACGTAGTTCAGGACTACAATTGTTTGGTTAGGGTTCGCTCGGGTATTTACACTTTCCTTTTTGCGCTCTGAATTTTGCCTAGCACCGCCTTTTCAGGTTCTCGGTCTAGCGAGCTTTTGATTGTTTTTGGCCTTATCTTTTGCCTAAGCTGCCCTTTCGGGTTTTCGGCCTAGCAGGCTTTTGCTCTAATTTTTGCCTGGAACTGCCCGCCCTTGCGGTTTTCAGTCCAGCGAGTTTCTCTCAGGGGTAATATCTCTTGAGTTGATCCAAGTTGACCAGAGTAGAAAACTCGTTGCCGTCAAGATCGATGAGTTGTGTTGCACCTCCGGACAAGATCTTCTTGATAATGTAAGGCCCGGCCCATTTTGGTCGAAATTTCCCGCGCGGATCGAACACTGGAGCCCGAATCTCCTTCAAAACCATGTCGCCTTCTTGTAAATCTCTGGACTTCACCTTCTTGTTAAAAGCACGGGCTATTCGGCGCTGATATCCCTGAACATGATATAAAGCTTTAAGCCGTCTCTCATCGAATAGCATGAGCTCTTCAAACCTTGCGTTTTGCCATTCAGCTTCATCAATTCTTGACTCCGCCATGATCCTTAAAGACGGGATTTCGAGTTCGATGGGAAGAACAGCCTCCATGCCGTAAACCAAAGAGTAGGGTGTTGCCCCTGTCGGAGTTCGAATGGACGTCCGGTATCCCCATAATGCTAAAGGCAGCTTTTCGTGCCAATCTCGTGCAGACTCGATGGTTCTTCCTAGTATAGACTTGATGGTTTTGTTGGCCGCTTCCACAGCTCCATTGGTTTGCGGTCGATAAACAGTTGACTTATGAACCTGAATCCCGAATTCTTCAAGAGTCTCTGCCGCTCTCCCCTTGAAATGAACCCCGTTATCTGATACGAAAGCCTGAGGGACCCCGTATCTGTAGATGACATTCTGCTTGATGAAATGAGCAACCTGGACCGCAGTGAGGGTCGTGTAGGAAGCGGCTTCAACCCACTTGGTGAAGTAATCGATTGCAACTAGGATGAACTTGTTCCCATTTGACGCTGCTGGCGTGATTCTGCCGATAACATCTATGCCCCAGACAGAAAAGGGCCAAGGTGAGGTCATGGAATGCAATTCTGATGGTGGAACATGCATAAGATTGGCGTGAATCTGACATTTGTGACATCGCCTCACATATTCGATACATTGAGTCTCCATGGTTGACCAATAGTAACCTTGTCTTAAGACTTTCTTGGCAAGCATCATGCCATTCATATGAGGGCCGCAAACTCCTTTATGGATTTCTTCCATAATTCGGCTGGCTTCTTCTCCGTGTACACACAGTTTGTGTGTCCCACAATAGGATCTCCGATATAGCTGTCCTCCGCAAATGATGTATTGAGACGCCAACCTCCGAAGAGCTATTTGGTCCTTCTTGTCTGCTTCTGCCGGATACTCGCCTCTTTCGATGAAGTTCCAAATGTCGTGAAACCATGGCAAGCCATCGTTCGGCTCGTCAATGGCCATGACGTACTCATAGACAGGCTTGTTTCTTTGTTCAATTATAACTGGCCGGAGTTTGACTCCGTTTGGTATCTCAACCATGGAGGCTAGCGTTGCAAGGGCATCGGCGAACCGATTCTTCAACCTTGGCACATGCGTGAAAGTGACCATCTGAAATCGCAGGATCAAATCATCTAGGTCTTGATGATAGGGTTTCAACTTATCTTCTTTGACCTTCCATTCACCGTTTGCTTGCGACACCACCAAGTTCGAGTCTCCGACGACTTCTAGTCTTTTGACTCCAATTTCTAAGGTGGCTTCCATCCCTACAATGCAGGCTTCATATTCTGACTGGTTGTTGGTGACCTCAAAGTTTAATTTGAAAGCCAGAGGGATATGTGATCCTTCTGGGGAAATTAACAGTACTCCGATTCCAAATCCTTTCTGATTGGCTGCTCCATCAAAATACAACGTCCAGACATCGTTGGTGGTCGTCATCACATTCTCATCTGGGAATTCAAATTCTACATCTTCTGGACCTTCTACCGGGTAATTGGCAAGAAATTCGGCGACAGCCCTTCCTTTTACTGACTTTCTGGTAACATACTTGATGTCGAATTCTGCTAGCAAAAGCAACCATCGTGCTAACTTGCCTGTAAGCGCGGGCTTCTCAAACAGATATTTGAGAGGGTCCATTCGAGAAATCAGCACAACAGAGTAAGCCAGCATATAGTGTCTCAACTTCTTGGAAGCCCAGACCAAAGCCCAACAAGTCTTTTCCAGGGGAGTATATCGTTCTTCGCATCCAACCATCTTCTTGCTAATGTAATATACGGCTTTCTCAGATCCGCCTTCACCTTCTTGTGCTAACATGCATCCCATAGCTGATGGAGTGACCGATAGATATAGAATTAAAGGTTGCCCCGGTACTGGTGGCATCAGTACTGGCGGATTCTGCAAGTATTTCTTGACTGCTTCAAAGGCTTTCTGGCACCTGTCGTCCCACTTGAATGTCACGCCTTTCTTGAGAAGGTAGAACATCGGCTCGCAAGTTGTGGTTAACTTGGCGATGAATCTGCTGATGAACTGAATCTTGCCGAGGAAACTTCGTACTTCTTTCTCCGTCTGTGGTGGTTCCATTTCAAGAATGGCCTTGATTTTGGATGGATCCACTTCAATTCCTCGGGTTGTGATCATGAAACCCAACATTTTTCCCGCTGTAACTCCGAATGTGCATTTCTCGGGATTGAGACGCAGTTTGTACTTGCGAATTCTTTCAAAGAACTTCCTCAGGGCGTGCAAGTGTCCTTCTCTTTCCTTGGATTTGACGATCATGTCGTCCACATATACCTCGACTTCTTTGTGAATCATATCATGCAATAGAGTTGTAGCAGCCCTCTGGTAAGTAGATCCGGCATTCTTTAACCCAAATGGCATAACCTTGTAACAGTAGGTGCCCCATTCTGTGGTGAAAGTTGTCTTCTCTCGGTCCTCGGGGGCCATGAGAATCTGATTGTAGCCTGAAAAACCATCCATGAACGATAGCAATGCGTGCCCCGCAGTGTTGTCTACGAGTACATCTATATGTGGCAGCGGGAAGTCATCCTTGGGGCTGGCTTTGTTTAAATCTCTGAAGTCCACACAGACTCTGATCTTCCCGTTCTTTTTGGGAACAGGTACAATGTTGGCGACCCACTGAGGGTACTCCGTGACCATCAAGAACCCTGCGTCTAACTGCTTCTGAACTTCCTTCTTGATTTCCAATACCCAGTCTGGTCTCATCTTCCTTAACTTCTGCTTGACAGGTTTTGCATCTGGATACAGCGGGATTCGATGCTCCACAATTTCTGGATCAATTCCGGGCATGTCCGCGTGAGACCATGCAAAAACATCTTGAAATTCTTTCAGAAGATTCGAGTGAGCTTTAAATTCCTCTGGAGATAGCCCAGAACCAATTTGAACCATTCGCGGATCACTCTCTCCTCTCAGATTTATTGAAATTACTTCTCCTTTTAGAGGCTGAGCATGCCTTTCATTTTCTCGTTCGATTAGGGATCGGAGTTCTTTTGGAATTTCTTCCTCAAACTCAATCCCATCATCGTCCGGGTCAACACAATTTATTTCAGACACAGCAAGATAAGCAAAGTCAACTTCATTCATTGCAAAAGAGGTGGCCCCAGGGGCGTGATACATGAGAGTAGACTCAAATTCAAAAGAAAAATGATGACGCGGAGGACTGACAGACACATGCATTGACTCAGAAGTGGTCCCGAACTCAGTGCTAAACTCAGACTCAATGCTAGATTCTGACTTAGACTCAAATTCAGTGCCAATATAAACAATTTTAGGTAGAAAAGTGCAGTTTTTATAAATTCCGTTGGCATCCACGATGAGTGAGGTCACATCTCCAGGGGCTTCTCGGCTTAGCATCATCAGCTCCATGTCTCTAACAGGTTCCAAATCAATTATTATGGCAGCAGACCCGTCCTTGACCGTACCTGTCAGACTTTCGTCCTCAAACAACGATATCAGATTCCCTGAGTCAAATACTTCGATCCAGTCAGATTCGCATTGCTCGACCAATTCTTCTGGCTTCACCGATTCATCATCACTGTCCCATGAGTCGTTGGCGAAGATTTCAAACCCTGGCAGCTTGGTCTTCTTCTTCACATCCCAAAACAGTTCCGGCTCTCCTTGGTAGATAGCCTCTTTTCCTTTGATAAAACGAATGGGACCTTTCTTCGATTGAACGTGAGTTCGGGCTTTCCACCCGCTTCCTTTCTCATCTCCACTGAGTTGATACCCAAGGCCGAAGTGGTTACTGTTTACAGGGAACTCCGGGAATTCAGCTATCCCTTGATTGTTGCGGCCTAATCCCAGACCGGGCATGTAAGCCATCTTCCTCATCATTTCAATGGCCGTTGAGCTGATCGAGAAGTCTTCATCCATTTTGATAGTGAGAACTGCCCCAGCGGTGTCAAAAGAAAAACCTCCAAGGGTGACGTCTTCTTCTCCATGCATGATCTCGAGCAGAGGGGCGTTGTCAGAAACATGAGGACGAATCCCAGATTCCCCATAAATAGTCAGAGTTCCTGTGGCTAAACCAAGCTGGACTTTCTGATGCAGCGAAGATGGTACTGCCATGATGTCTGGGTGGTGAAGCCATGGTCTACCCAGTAGTAGGTTGAAAGACGAAGGAATGTCAAGCACGTGGAACTCGACTTTAGACTTGAAATCTTCGACAGACATTTCCAGTTGGACAACTCCAACTACATCCCTGCGCGTATTATCATAAGCACGCACTCCGAGGCTCGATGGTTGGAAATCCTTAGTCGTGAATCCCAGACAGTAGGCTGTGCGCAGTGGACAGACATTTAAAGCAGATCCATTATCTAGGAGGATAACAGGGACCCACTTCCCTACACACTTCATGGTGATGTGTAATGGCTTGTTGTGGCCGGCTCCTTCCGGCGGCAGATCTTTCTCGGTGAACGTTACGACATGTTTTGCCTTGTTTGGCGCAAGCAAGGCCACTAGAGCCTCGGGGGGAATGTCGGGCGGCACCTCCATGTTTGACAGAGTTTTGATCAACTTCTGACGGTGTTCCCTGGATGAGGAAAGCAGCCCCCAGATGGATATAGATGCTGGAGTTCTTTCAAGTTGCTTCCGGATGGGGTTTTCCACTGGCATGGGATTCCTCTGTGATGGTTGAATTATAACTTCTGGTGTTTGAGTGACACCTTCTGGGTTACTTGGAATTGAGTCGTGCTGGACGGGATCGTCCCAAACAAATGCCCCAGCTTGAGCGTGGTTAGAGGTGTGGCCTCTTTGCAGGTCGGCAGGTTGATAGATTCGTCCGCTTCGCGTTATTCGGTTGACCGACGGTGGCTTTTCATCCCAAAAGTCTGAAAATTCATTGACCTTTCGCTTCCCAGCCTTGATGGATTCCAGCTTCTGCTGAGTATCAAAATACTCGGTCCAAAAACCTGCGACACTGCTCTCGGCTTTCTGTTTCTCGATTTTAATATCTCCCATCTTCTTTTCCAGATTTTCCACCGCTCGATCATGCCAAAATGAATGATCTAGCATGGTTTTGTTGACAGTCCACATTTCACCGTTATCAAACAGGACATCGATCACGTCTTCTTTATTCCAAAATGAATCCGTGGGATCCTCCGTCAGGGCGGAAACATTTGACTGAGGATGAAACGTCACGGTTGGCCGAGGCAAAGATTCGTTGATAATGTAAGTTTGAGGAAACCACTCATGGTCCCCAAAGATGGTTTCTATGGCAGAATGTCCTTCAATTCCAAGAAGTGGAGGTGGCAGCGAATTATCTGGAAGATTGCTGCTAGGGACCCAATGATAAACTTCTCCGAGTGTCCGGTTCCATATGTCTCCGGGTTCTTCAAACAGAGTAAGGAGTGAAACTGCATCAAGTGGATCAGCGCAAATTGCCTCCCATCTTTCCCGCCAATCTTCTTGTTCATTAGGCTCCACATATGCGAGAGTATGTACCATGCCGGCGATGCATACAACTTTGTCAATCCTACAGATGCTGGGATCAGTTGGTATGGAGACAACTGGTTTGTTATGAGAGTCGGGGATGATGAACCGGCTTGGATCCCACTCCTGGCGGAACTCTTCCCAGTCTCGATCATTCATAGCCCATTCTTCACTTTCTGTGATGTCCGCCCATCTAGGTTTTGACCTTGATTTGATGCTTGTGAGGGAGCAAACTTCCGACTCCTCCGATACGGGAACAACTGGTTTAGGCTCGGTGGCCGGTATGATGTAAAGGTTCGGGTTTAATTTAGTGGAGCTTGGGTTATCTGGAGTGGAGCTGAAGGAGATTTGGTTGATTCGGGTATTGGGTTGGTGTTCCGGCATGGGGTTAGAGACGGTGTTTGGCTTTTTATGGGGGGGTGGAATTGTTCCGTCTTCAATGAGATCCTGAATCTTGTGTTTAAGACGGATACAATTGTTGGTGTGATGGCCGGACATTTGGTGGTAGGAACAGAAGGCGTTCGGGTTATGGTTTGGAGGAAGCACTTTGGGTGGCTCGCGAGGCTCTAGCGGTTTGATGACGTCCTTCTCAAGGAGCCTTTGGTAAACTGTTGTTAAGGGAAAAGGGAATTGGTAGAAATTTCTTGCTTGCCGGGCTGGCTGGGCTGCTATTTGGTTAATAGGCTCGGTTTTGGTTGGTTTGGGGTTTGAGGAGCTGGCCTGAGCATGATTGTACTGGTTGGTTCCAAACAGGGTATTGCTGTTGCCAGAGTAAACTCGCCTGGGTTTGACAGATTCTCCTTTTTCAAATATACCAGTTCTGAGTGCATCTTCTACTGCGAGGCCGGCCTCGTAGAAAGTTTTGAAGTCGGCGGTGGTTTGGAAAACCACCAAGTGCTTTGCAAAATCGGGTGCCAAGTTCTTCGTGATAATTCTCATTTGCTCCTTCTCCGAGGGTCGATCCATCATCTGAGATGCTTTCCCTCTCCACCTTCTGATAAAGTCCGCAAAGGACTCATTGGCTCCCATCCTGGTTGCATCTAATTCTCGGATAGTCATCTCAAGCTGAACGTTGTAATTGTACTGGGCCATGAAAGCTGTCCCAATATCCTCCCAACTTCCTTTCTTTGAAATGTCAAGATTTAAGAACCATCGCAGTGCTGGCCCTGTTAATGTTTGCTGGAACATTTGACCCATAGCATTATTTTCAATGTTGTACATGGACAGAGTGCCCACGTATGCTTGTAGATGAGCTCTCGGGTCTCCGTTCCCATCAAATTTCTCCCAGGTTATGGGCTTGAATCCCTCGGGGAGTTTGGCGCCGGGGAATAGACACAACTTGTCCATGTCAATACCTGTGGCGGCTATCTTCTCTTGTTTCTGGACAGATTCCTCGAGTTTGGCGACTTTTGCCATCATTGCTTCCAAATTCGGATGCTCTTGCGGAGGTGGTTGCTCCCCTGGTGGCTTGTTCTGAAAAGTTAAACCTTGTATTAGGAGTAACATCTCAGCCATTTGATTATCACTGCGTTCCCGTTGTTCTTCGAAAGCTAGCCTGAGAGCCTCGATTTCACTTTTGCCCGCCATATCTGTAGGATGTGCTGAATCTGACTGGACCGCTTTTGACTCAGTTCGAATTAATCGTTGCTCGGGAGTTCTGGTCCAACTAGGTACAGTATTCTTCTTGCTCTTACCAATGATTGAAACTGATAGCGGAAAAATGAACTTAGTGACTGGTGCCCAAGAAATGCTATGTGCAGGAATTCATGTACAAATGAAAGGATGATGCATGATGTGCAATGCAACCACAGCTTTGGAAAGGATTGCCCCAATTTTCAGTGCTCTGTTCAATATACCTGAATTTTTGGATTTGCAAAATGAAAGCCGAACCTTTAGGGGTTGCCTACGTATCCTCATTTCGGAGGAATCAGGCCATGACGTAGTTCGGGACTACGATCGGCTCTTTTCTTTATCATAGGAAAAGCACTAACTCCATAAAGCAAAGTACAGACTGACTTAATAAAGCAAAGTACAATCTTGATAAGCAAAATACAAACTCGATAAACAAAATACAGACTCGATAAGCAAAATACAGACTTGGCATTCTCAAAAAGGGCCCTGTTGGCTTGATCTGCTGACCACTGGCTGGCTGCCGATTCTTAGTCCGACTTGGTTGTTGGATTTGCTCGGGGAGCATTCCAGACTTGGTTCTCCTTGAGTTGCTTGGGAGACAGATTATCATTCAAAAGGAGACCATTTTTAAAGCAGCCTTCGCAATCACACTCATCCCAGTATTTGTGTCCCGTCACTGGGTCTTGGAAGTAGTAGACTGGTGTGCCGTCTGGTTGGAAGTTTTTGACTGGCGGCATGATATCCACTTCTTCATTATCACTTTCTCGCTCCACCCTGACAGTGATTTTGTCGGGGACGTCTTTGGCTCCGTTGTCTGCAGGGAGGTGGAATTTCCAACCTTGATCATTCGCATGTTCAGAGTTGTCCCATTGAAGAGTTAAACCTGGCTGATCAGATGTGACTAGTTGGTGAAGCAACCCTTCAAGCTTGTCTTTATCTGGTACCTCATTCCCTATTTCTTCATTATCTATCTCTTCAAGTATCCACACCGGTGCCCCATGATGGGTGGTAAAGGTGGACTTGAGCTTTTTGTTTCCGGATTGATTGCTCATTTTTGGGTTACAGACTCTGATAAAAGAAATACAACATTCTAATTACCGCGAGGAAGAGAGCCAATCGCAGAATTTTCTTTAAAAAGAGTTTATTTTATTGGACAGAGCTTTTGATTATCGGGATAATCCTTCTTATTGCCGTGGAAGTGAGGATGTGACAACCTAAGGTAGAAGCTATCATGTATGCGCATGCAATACAGGTAGATGACAAGCGGTTTAAACAGTTAATCCAGACAATATCACATAATCTTAACCTGTGGGCTCCTGTCCTAGGTTGGAAGGTTCTAGGTTAACTACATGCAAAGGCCAGTTTTGGTTTAGGGGGTTCCCCAGACTAGAGCCAATATTTGCCTCCCAGTGCCAAGTGTACTGCATGGCAAAGGTCAAGCGGCAGGCTGACTCATCACGGTCCAAGGTTGCTGAGCATCCGGGGATGTCCTAACACCAGCGAGCTGGGTAGGGTAACCAAGACGCAGCAGCGGGGTTTATCCAACATCGATGCAAGTGATGCAAAAGTTCAGCAATAAAATTGTTTTCAAAAATCCCACAAATGTTTTTCAAGCTTGGCTCGCTCTTTAAATTAATCAAAATTTTGAAATTCTACTCATGCGAACAACCGAGAAAGCTCCAGTCCAGACTGATCGGGCTTTCACCCTGACATCAATCCTTCCTAGTACAGCGTAAAGCACGTACTTGGTGTCAAGCCTTCGAATGGTCATTTTACAAGTGTAAAATTTCAAAATAAGGATTAACTTAAAATATTCCCCAGCAGAGTCGCCATTTTGTGGACGGTCGACCTCCACGCGGTTCGGATACGGTCTTTCGAAACGGTTCGAAAAACAAAAGATTTTAGAGTCGCCACCCGGGTTTTGGGAAAAGCAGTTTGGGACCCGAGAAACCAATTTGAAAATGATGATTTGAGCGAATGACTTATAAAACCAATTGAAAACCAGAGATTCGTTTTGGATCCGGGAGCCAGGTTACGAACAGGGAAGGGTTTTAATGCACCCTGTTCGCCCGATTAAAAATCGGTCTTTACTAAACATTTGTGGGATTTAGAAAACAATTTTATTGCTGAACCTCAACAGATACACATTTAATTTGAACAAAGCAGATGATAATAATAAGAAAAGCAAATGACTAATATGTAAATAACAGAAATCAAACGAAAATCCAAACTTCAAACTGTTCCTGCAGGGGGAAGGTTCAAATTTAATATTTTACGAGAAAACTGTGCCGTGCGGCATACTTGATGTACCGTGCGGTACAAATAGTGTACCGTGCTACACTGCTCTTCAAATTAACGGTCAGATTTTCAAATGGGTACCGTACGGCACTCAAAGTGTACCGCGCGGCACAGTAAGAGTGCCGTGCGGCACACCTGGCTGCAAAACAGTTTGAAACTTTGGCTCTTCGAAATGATTGATCAGAGGCACATACAAGGTATGAAATGCATTCAAAATGAACTACTTTAAAGGGAGAAAGCAATGTATTGAGTATGGGATGTCCCTCCTCGTTGAATCGCTCCGTACGAGGCGATGTTTTCACCGTACGACGCGACCGGGAGGTGTGAAATGAAACTGAACTTGCTGTAATTTGGGCATACCAAGCATGAAAATGATACAAGGAATCATTCCACCCTTGGTACCCTTCCCCTCAGGGTACCAAATTCAAGGAATTTGGCGAAACGGGTTTATACCTTCGGTTTCGAACTCTCGGATTGAGCGTCGGATTGAACTTCCGAATGCTGCTTGAACCTTCTCTAGACCTCACTTTCACTCTAGTATAGTGGTAAGAGGGATTGAGGGTTTCAACTTTGGTCAATTTGGAATCATTAACTCACGGCTTTGGAGTCAAAAAACAGAGTATGAGTCTCTGTTTTGGGTTTGTGGTTTTTGCAAAGAGAATAAGGCTGATTTCTATGTAGTAGAGGTGATGGCTAAAGCAATAGAAAATGGTTTTCAAGGATGGAATTTCGTGGTATTTTCTTACGCAGAAATCGTATGGGGTTTGGCCGTCTGGGGTCCTTTTCTCATTGAGTTCGGACGGTCTTTATAGAGGATTGGGGGAGCCGATTGTAGTTCCCAATCTTTTCTTGATTCTTGCCCAGGGGGACAATGGCATAGGGAGTAGCCTATTCCTTTCGGCCATGATCTTCCCTTTCGGCCACGGCGGGGGAACCAATCTCGTCAACACTTTCGGCTTGCTGGGAACCTGTGAAAACTGGGAACCCGTAAACAGTACCGTACGGTACACAAACTGTGCCGTGCGGCACAACTTGTGTACCGTGCGGCACACCTGGCCGTCAAATTTCCAAAACTCTGCTGTACGTGACACTGGCTGTCCCGTGCGTTGAGAGATGAGTACCGTGCGGTACTGTTGACTGAGTTGACTTGGAGAATTTCAATCCGAGAGTTCTTCCGGGTATTTCCGTTCATCATTGGGGATTAAAATGTACGTGAACGCTTATTTTGGGGTGTCTACACCAACCTCACCTAGATGACCCGTTACACTCAAGCTCTGCTAAAAACGCCTCAACCATATCGCTTCTTGAATAGCAGTAGTGCATGCCACATATTCTGATTCCATTGTGGATAAAGAAATACACTGCTGCTTCTTGCTGCACCATGAAATGGCTCCTCCTCCAAGTATAAAATCATAGCCAGACACAGACTTATGCTCATCTCTATCAGCAGACCCATCTGCGTCACTATAGCCAACCAATCTAAGGGTGCCACCATGTTAGCATAAGGCGAGGTCTGCAGTTCCTCGCAGTATCGAAAAATTCTCTTAACTGCACCCCAATGGGCAGTACCAGGATTACTTTGATATCGGCTGACCATCCCAACTGCGAAACATATGTCGGGTCGAGTACACATCATAGCATACATCAGACTACCAACTGTACTTGCATATGGAACATTTTCCATTTGCCTCTTTTCTTCTTCTGTTTTAGGACTTTGCTCAGTGCTAAGAATTTGACCCTTCTCGATTGGAGTATCTATGGGTTTGGAATATTGCATACGAAACCGTTCTAAAATCCTCTTTATATAAGTCTCTTAAGACAAACTGAGAAGTCTTTTAGAACAATCTTTTGAGATCTTAACCCCAAGCACATAATCTGCTTGACCCAAGTCCTTCATCTCAAATGTGGAGGACAGCCACTCTTGAGTGGTTTTGATTAACTCCAAATCATTTCCTGGCAACAAAATATCGTCCACATATAATGAGAGAATGAGAAACTTATTCTCAATTTTCTTTTCATACACACAATGGTCCTCTTCCATCATCGTAAAACCCATGGTAATAATAGCTTGATGAAACCGAATATACCATTGTCTAGAAGATTGTTTCAGGCCATAAATGGAACGTTTTAGGCGGCAAACCTTGCGCTCTTGTCCCTTGACCTGAAAACCCATTGGTTGATCCATATAGATCTTTTCATCTAGTTCTCCATTGAGAAATGCAGTCTTAACATCCATTTGAAACAATTCCAAATCTAAATGTGCAACGATTGCGAGAATGAGGCAAATGGAAACAAATCTCACAACAGGGGAGAATGTTTTCTCATAATCTATACCCTCACGTTGGGTATAGCCTTTCGCCACGAGTCTAGCCTTATACTTGTCAATTGACCCATCGGCCTTGCGCTTAATCTGTAGGACCTATTTATTGCCGATGGTCTTGCGCCCAGGCGGAAGATCAACTAACTCCCATACTTTATTCTTAGCCATTGAACTCATCTCTTCTTGCATAGCAACTATCCATTTATCTGAAGCAGGTGACTCGATAGCTTCTTCAGAAGAAGCTAGCTCATCAATATCCACTGAAATAGTCATGAAGGACTCACTTTCAATCTCAAAGCGACGACAAGGAACTGTTCCACGCTGGCTCCTTCGAATCTGTAGATCTTGAGAGTCTTCTAGTGGTACACTCCCACTCAGCGGTAGACTCCTACTAGGTGAAGGATCTCTCCCACTATCTCCAGCAACTATTGGATAAGGATGCATATCCTCATCTTGCATATGAGATGGAGATAAATCTCCTAGTGGTTCGTCTAACTCATAGAGCTCAAGATCCTTCTTAACCTCACCAATGCTCGAAAAATCCTCCTCTAGGAAATGCACATCGCGTGACTCAATTTCAGTCATTCCACCATCAGGGTGTTCACCATACATGACATATCCCTTAGAGTGCTCAGAATATCTAATAAAAACACATTTATTAGCTCTAGGGCCCAACTTTCCATGTTTATGAGAAGTATTGTGAACATACCCAGCAGTTCCCCATGGACGTAAGCCTTCTAAATTAGGCTTTTTCACCATTCCATAACTCATATGGAGTGGAAGGAACAAACTTTGAAGGCACACGATTAAGGATGTAGGTAGCAGTCAAAAGAGCATCTCCCTAGAAACTTATCGGTCGATTTGCTTGTGCCATCATCGACCTAACCATATCAAGAAGAGTTCGATTCCTTCTTTCTGCAACACCATTTTGTCACGGAGTACCAGGAATCGTCAATTGTCTGCGTATCCCTTTTCCTTCACATAATACTTTGAACTGATCAGACAAGTATTCTCAGCCACTATCAGTTCGAAAAACTTTCAAGTTTCTCTCTTTCTGATTCTCAACCTCTGCTACAAAGCGCTTGAAACAATTCAAACTTCAGAGCAGTGAGACAACAGCAATACTGAGCCAAAACGTGAGAAATCATCTATAAATGTTATAAAGTAGGATGTACCATGTCGTGCCTTGACATTCATTGGTCCGCATATGTTAGAATGAACTAGCTCTAACGGATGAGAAGCCCTAGAAGCCTTACCAAAAGGCTTTCTGCATGCTTTACCAGTCAAACAAGGCTCACATGTAGGTAGAATAACTTTGGTGAGAGAGCCCAATAGCCCTTCTCTAGCTAGTCTAGCCATTCTTTCTTGGCCTATGTGGCCAAGCCTTGCATGCCAGTTTATTGAATTAGACACAATATCAGAAGTAGAAAAAGATGTAACACAAATAGCAGAATTATTAAAATTCGAATCAAGATCCAACATAAAGAAATCATTCTGCAAACTACCATGACCATAAAAAGTTTTTCCAAGATAAATAGACAAACTATTATCCTTAAATTGAAAAGAAAATCCTAACTTTAATAATGCTAAAACTGAAACTAGATTACATCGGATAGTGGGTGCATGAAGCACATCATGAAGAAGTAAATTACGCCTAGAACGCATCTTAAGCTGGAAGGTCCCAACCCCCAAAACTGTTTCTTGTGATCCATTGCCCATTATTACGTAGTGTCTACCTACTGGTATCCGATGAGAATCTACAAATCCAGCTCGATCTCTAGCTACATGTTTTGTTGCTCCCGTATCTACAATCCAACCAAGGAGAGAATGAGTCACAAACACATGTGAGCAAACAAAAGCATTTAGAGAACTAGAGTTAGGGTTTACCTTTTTGGGCTTAGAACACTCCTGAGCGAAGTGACCCTTCTGTCCACAATTATAGCACTTAAGTTTGGACTTATCCTTTCCACCACGCTTGCCTCTGTGACGCTTGGTTATTTTGCCTTCTTTTGGCGCTAGATTTTTAGCTCTTCCTTGTCTAGCTCCTTTTTGCTGTCCTTTATGCTAGGGCCTGTGCCCCTTGTGCTGTCCAGCTTTAGTGACAAGTGCAACACTGCGGTTCGCATCCACGCGCTCTGCCTCTAACTCAAGGTGTCGAGAGATGTCATCAAAATTCTTGATCCCTTCATTGTGCGTAAGCACTAATTTCACATCTTTCGACAAAGTTTCAGGAAGGGATCTAATGACAGCCAAAATCTGTTGCTCATCAGTGAGATTATTGCCAGCAACTTTCATTTCTCTTATCATAGTTGACATCACCCTAAGGTGCTCAGCCATAGTATGCTTTGGGTCCATCACATATTGATTGAACTTTAACGTAAGGGCACGGAGCCTTGTTGCTGATGTGCCTCCATACTTTAGGTGCAATTGATCCCACATTTCTTTGGCAGTTGTGATATTCTCAAATTCACCAAGAAGGTCGTCGTGCATGCAACTGAGCAAGGTAAAACACGTACTTTTGTCCTTCTTACGCTAATCGTCATAGGCTTGTTGGTCATGGCGATGCTGTGCAGTGGTCCCCGTCTCAGGTGGGGCCATGATATTGGTCAAGTGGCCAAGAAACTCTTGCTCGTTGAGAAGGTACTGAACCTTCCTAAGCCTTCCTATGCAAGATATCATAGTTGGTTCCATTGAGTTTTTCTCCCTTATTCAGATCAGCAATGATATTCTTGGATGCCATTTAACTACATTCATTGCACAAGAAATTAATTAGGCACATATCTTAATATGTTATTCTTAAATTTTATAGATCATAAAATTCTTCCCCAGATTACAAAATCAAAAATTTTGCATTTTTAGGTGCTAATAATCATCTCCCATAATGTGAGATAGAATTAAAAATATGGGGAACAAATCCCCCATCCACAATACAATAATAATTCACATACTCAAATATTGCATAAATGAATTGAATTGATCAATTATTAGAAGGATTGTCATATAATATCGAACCAATCAATAATAATAATAATAAAAGAATAACAATAATATCTGATGTTGCTTCGGAAAACAAAACCGAATGCATAGTTATTGTTATTATCTAATGTACTGGACATTGATGTATATCCAAACACTAAGATTTTTTTTTTTTTTTTTTTTATAATAATAATAAGCACGTTCGGAAATAAACAGATCATGCAAAACAACTAACTAATCACTTAATATATATTAATTAAGTGTTCTAAACACTAGGACCGATCATGTAAACATATTACGAATGATCTGTCGTCAGACTCCCCTCCACACACGGAATCGCGGACATACAACAATCCATCGTGTGCGCTTATTACTTTCACAGGCCTTTTTTTTTTGTTTTGAACCAAGAAGCATCAGATTGATAATTAGCCATGTTAGAATAATCACCACACGCACAAAACAGAATACGAAACAGTAAAGGAAATCAACACAGGAATTTACGTGGTTCCCCAAGATCGGGTACATCCACGGGAGCGAGAGCGAGTCTGTATTATTCTGATAAATCGGCTAGAGTTTTTACAATAGAGAATATATATAGCCCTACTCTATTTCAACCCTAATAATTTCGTACCGTACCGCTCCGGCATCTGGCCTTTCATTAGAACTCCTTAGTACCTCTCCATATGAGCCACAAGTTCCAACAATCTCCATCTTGGCAAATAACCTCACCCATTCAGAAGACAAAACCATCTGGATCCAACCATTAGGGGGGGACGTCTCCTCTCTATCACCTGGAGACGTTAACCAAGTCCAAGCAATGCTCAAACTTGTGCACAGTCACAATCTTTGTCAACATGTCAGCTGCATTCTCAGAACTCAGAAGTGTGCACCTTTTCCAATATCAAATCACCCGAAGCAATCAACTCTCTCACCTTGTGAAATCTTACGTCAATGTGCTAGGTCCTTGCATGATATATCTGGTGCTTCGCCAAATAAATGGCACTCTGACTGTCACAGTACAACTGCACTCCACCTTGATCTATGCCCAGTTCTTTCACCAAACCCTTCAACCACAATGCTTCCCTAGTTGTCTCAGTCACCGCCATGTATTCAGACTCAGTAGTGGATAGAGAAACTAGAGGTTGAACCATGGATCTCCAACAAATAGGCCCACTCGCAAGTGTAAACACGTAACCCGTAGTAGACCTCCTGTCATCCATACCCCCAGCATAATCCGCATCCACATACCCCACAACTGAAATCTGATCCTGCTTTGCAAACATAATCCCACGGCCTACAGTACCCCTTAAGTATCTGAACATCCACTTGACTGCCTTCCAATGCTCTCTGCCTGGATTGGCCATGTACTTGCTGACTGTGCTAACCGCATGTGCCAAATCGGGTCTAGTACATACCATTGCATACATCAAGCAACCAACTGCGCTAGCATAAGGCACCTTTGACATGTCCTGAATCTCTTCCTCAGACTTAGGACACTGTGCTGTAGACAACCTGAAATGACTCGCCAAAGGTGTGCTAACAGGCTTAGCACTATCCATGCTGAACCTTTCCAACACTTTCATCACATATTCCTTTTGAGATAACCACAGCTTCCTCGCTGGCCTATCCCTGCGAATCTCCATCCCAAGTATTTTCCTAGCAGCACCCAAATCCTTCATGTCAAACTCCTTGCCCAACAAAGATTTCAACCTGTTCACCTCAACCAAACTCTTTGCAGCAATAAGCATATCATCCACATAAAGTAGTAAGAAAATACATGAACCATCGTCAAGACTCTTAACATAGACACAACAATCATCCTCACAGCGTGTGAACCCAATCCGAATCATGTAGGAGTCAAACCTCTTATACCGTTGTCTTGGAGACTGCTTCTGCCCATAAAGTGACTTCTTCAACCTACAAACAAGGTGCTCAATCCCTGGCTGCATGAATCCCTCAGGCTGTTCCATGTAAATAACCTCCTCCGAATCACTATGGAGGAATGCTGTTTTCACATCCAGCTGCTCTAACTCCATATCATAGCTAGCCACCAATGCCAAGAGAATCCGGATCGAAGTGTGCCTTACCACTGGAGAAAAGACCTCATCATAATCAATCCCCTTCCTCTGTGAGTACCCCTTTGCTACCAACCTAGCCTTGAACTTTTCCTTTTCCTTTTCAGACACAGCTTCCTTCTTCTTATAAACCCACTTGCAACCCACTGTTTTCTTCCCTTGAGGCAATTCTTTCAGCTCCCAAGTCTTGTTCTTATGCAATGACTCCATCTCCTCCACCATGGCTTCTATCCATCTGTCCTTTTCAGAAGTAGTGATGGCCTCCTGAAAAGTAGACGGATCCCCACTGGTAGTGGACAAAGCATAAGCAACCATATCCTCCAACCCATACCTCACCGATGGCTTGATAACACGTTTGGGTCTCCCTATGGCTATGCTCTCCTACTGCTCCTTCTGCTGTTGATCAAGCTGTTCCTTTGGTTGAAAACCACCTGTGTCTCCACCTATATCTGTGTCGCCACCTATGTCAGAATCACCCAACTCAATCTGTATACCCTGCTGCTTGCTACTTTCCCCTGACTCGGATTTCTGTACCCCTTGATGTGCCTTGACCATTGAATCCTCATCAAATACCACATCTCTACTGATCACCTGCTTCCTTGCTTCCGGATCCCAAAGCTTGTACCCTTTAACCCCTTTTTCATACCCAATAAAGATACACTGTTTGGACTTCGCATCAAGCTTCGACCTCTCATTACCGGGAACATGAACATAGGCTGGACACCCAAAGATCCTCAAAACTGAGTAGTCAACCTCTCTGTCTATCCACACCTCTTCCGCTACCTTTCCATTCAAAGCAATACTAGGCGACCTGTTTATCACAAACACTGCCATGCTCACTGCTTCTGCCCAGGACATTTTTGGAAGCCCTGTATTAAGTCTGATACACTGTGCCCTTTCTGCTATGGTTCTGTTCATCCTTTTTGCCACCCCATTCTGCTGTAGTGTCTTTCAAACTGTCCAGTGTCGCTGAATCCCATGCTCCTCACAAAACCTCAGAAAATCCACATCCTTGTACTCTATCCCATTATCTGTCCGGAGGCATTTAATCCGCTTCCCAGTCTGATTTTCCACCTCAGCTTTCCACATTTTGAACGTTGCATAAACCTCAGACTTGTGTCGCAAGAAGTAAACCTAGACTTTCCTCGAATAATCATTGATAAATGTCAAGAAATACAAAGATCCCCCTTTCGAGGCTACCCTCACTGGCCCCCAAACATCAGAATGAATGTAGTCAAGAATGCCCTTTGTTCTGTGAGTAGCATTCCTAAACTGCACCTTACACTGCTTCCCCAAAACACAGAATTTACAGAACCCCACTTTGCACGATTTCACCCCTTTCAGCAGATTCCTCTTATGTAGCTCCAGCATCCCACGTTCCCCCATATGCCCCAACCGCATATGCCAAAGAATGGTATCATCAGTATCAACCGTTGTGGTGGCAGCAGCTCCACCTACAACTGTACTCCCTATCAGCTTGTAAATATTACCAGGAACTTTGGAACCCTTCATTATCACCATGGCACCCTTCGTCACCTTCATCACCCCACCTTCTGTTTTACATCCACAGCCATTGGAGTCTAAAGTTCCCAACGAAATTAAATTTTTCCTCAATTCTAGAACATGTCTAACATCACCCAAGGTTCTCACAACACCATCAAACATTCTGATTTTAATTGTGCCTATTCCTATGACTTTACACGATGCATCATTACCCCTAAGAACATTACCACAATTCACTGACCTGTAGGTGTCAAACCACTCCCTGTTAGGAGACATGTGATAAGAGCATGCTGAATCCAGAATCCATGAGTCTGCCAAGTGATCCGGATTGGCAGAGACTGAAAGCATATCACCATCTTCAGAATCATCCTGCTCCACCACGTTTGCAGAATTCGACGGTCCATCTTTCCTATCCCTTGCCTTTCCCTGTTTCTTCTTCCAGTTCCCTCTTTTTCCCTTCTGCGGACAATTTTTCTTGAAGTGACCCGGTTCATGACACCTGTAACACTTCAACTCAA
The DNA here is from genome assembly GCA_020921065.1 of Vaccinium darrowii. NCBI lineage: Eukaryota > Viridiplantae > Streptophyta > Magnoliopsida > Ericales > Ericaceae > Vaccinium > Vaccinium darrowii. The sequence goes on from CM037157.1 coordinate 23,078,271, forward strand.
AACCTGCCTTCGATTTCGATCTCCCATGCTCAACAGATTTCCCCCTCTCCAACTTTTTGCCACGTTCCTCGTACCCCTTAACCATCAGTCCTTCACCCTGCACCGACTTAGTCTGTAACCTGCGCTGATTATAGGCCAGAAAGGTTGCAGTAACTTCCTCCAATTCTAGGGTTTCTTTCCCCCAGAGTAGAGTGGTAACGAGATTATCCAGAGAACCTGGTAGAGATGACAGCAACATCAGAGCCTGATCTTCCTCTTCGAATGTTACTTCAATCCGCAACAAATCACTAACAATCTGATTGAACGTGTTGATAGGCTGAATTAGGTCAGAACCCTCGACCATCTTCAGCTCGAATAATTTTTACTTCAGAAACAGTTTATTAGTCAAGGACTTTGACATATACCTGCTCTCCAGCTTCGCCCAAACCCCAGCCGGCGAATCATCGCCGATCACGTGATACATAACTTCGTCTGCAAGACACAGGCGAATCGTACTCACGGCCTTTGCCTACAGATCTTCCCAATCATCGTTGGACATTTGCTCTGGTTTCTTGGATGCCCCGCTCAACGCCTTCGACAAACCCTGTTGCACCAACAGATCCTTTACCCTCTGTTGCCACAATCCGAAATTACCAGTCCCATCGAACTTTACAATATCGAACTTCGACACAGATGTATTCCCCACCATTGTTCTTCGTGTGATTCAATCCGCGTGAATAAACCCGCGCTTTGATACACTACAAGAAAAATCGCTCTCCGCGACCAAAAAATTTGTCGCCAAAGGGTTGTTTTTAGTCGCCCTAATATTTTTGCAACCAATATTTTAGTTGCCCAGTTTGTCGCCGACACCTCGTCTGGGAATGTATACGCCGACTAAAATCTGGTTGGTCGCCAAAGGCTAGCCATACGGCGACTAAAAAATTTTGTCGCCAAAAGATGAGCCATACGGTGACCAAAACAGTTTGTCGCCAAAGGTACCGCATCGGCGACCAATATTTTGTCATCAAAAGTTCATACGAAAAAAAATAAATTAATGTGCCACATGGTTGCTCGAGAATTAATCAAACCTAGCTTGCACCTGCCAAGAATTGAACCCACGACCTCCCACTTCTTAACCCAACACCTAACCACAAAGCTACCCATGTATTTATGTTCCATTTGTCAGAAACTATTTATATGTATTATCTTTTCGTATATTCCTTTTTACATTAACAAATGTATAACATTATTTATCATAAATTATGTATTGCATTATATTTTATTATATATTTTTTTAAAAAGTATTTTATTTTATTATATTATTTAATTTATTGAAATATACCATCGGCGACTAAAATTTTTGGTCGCCATATGTCTCCACAAGATTTATGCTTGGCGCCAATAATTTCACGCTGTATAATTTTTGGCATTAAACATTCCGCGACCAAAGCCGATGTTTGGTCGCCAAAGGCATTGCATAGGACGACAAAAAAAAATTGGTCGCCAAAGGCATTGCATACGGCGACCAAAATTTATTTGGTTGCCAAATGCACTGCTTGTGGCAACAAAAAAATTTTAGTCGCTAAAGGGTCTACAATCAGCGACAAAAGTCAAGTTGGCTGCCTAAAGTACTGCATATGGCGACTAAAACGATTTTGTCGCCAAAAGTATTTACATACGGCGACAAACAAAATTTTGTTGCTGAAGGTGCTACAATCGGCGACTAAAATTGATTTGGTCGCCAAATTTGGTTGCCAAATGTGTTTTTTCTTGTAGTGATACCACTTGTTACAATAATCACCACACGCACACAACAGAATACGAAACAGTAAAGGAAATCAACACAGGAATTTACGTGGTTCCCCAAGATCGGGTACGTCCACGGGAGCGAAAGCGAGTCTGTATTATTCTGATAAATCGGCTAGGGTTTTTACAATAGAGAATATATATAGCCCTACTCTATTTCAACCCTAATAATTCCGTACCGTACCGTACCGCTCCGCTCCGTTCCGCTCCGGCATCTGGCCTTTCATTAGAACTCCTTAGTACCTCTCCATATTAGCCACAAGTTCCAACAAGCCAGAAACATGCAAGTACAAAACACAAGAGGAGTAATTTAGTGTGGAGACCTACATGCATATATGTGACAAGTCTTATTACACTAGGCAGCACATATCTTTTTCAATGTAAGTCATGTGATCCATTTACTATTTAGATTTTATTCACAGAAAACAAAAACTTAGTTTTACGTTCCAAATTGGCCAACATCTCACACACAATTATTCGATTGCAAATTCATACGTCTTAAACAGATCACGATGATATTGGATCCAAATAATGCAATACTTTTTCAGATGAGAAAACAATTTTCAGCCCAATTTCGTTTACCAAAAAACAAAATTATTAAGCACATGAAAACACACTACGTGTATGAGCCACATAATGGACAAAGCCACATAATGGAATGCTTTTATGTGGAATCCCTTTTTTTTTTTTTTTACGTAGTATGTTTGCACAAAGCCACATACTGGACTTCGGGGTGCGGCTAAAGTTATGCCATGGCTTTACACAAAGCAATCCCTTGCATGAGTTTACTGTTGATGTGTTATCTACGGACTGCTAACACAAAGTTTATCAGTCGATCGGTTAATAAAGAAAACACATGCATAAGTTTATTGCGTCGCTTGTCTATTGTCCTTTCGAGAATCCAAAAACATGTAATAGCCTCTGAAATATACTACGAAAGTAATATTCAATTCACGGAAAAAAACAATATTTACAAAAAAAAAAAAAAACTTTTTTTTTTTCCAGTCAAAAAATTATGGTAGCAATTATAAGCAAATCAGGGCTTAAACTTCTTAATGCGTATAAAGGGCGAAAACAAGCAACAATGGCTCTTGGCTCTGATACCACTGTAAGAAAATAATATAGGTAATACGAAATAGTACCTGTTGCGGATTACACCGAATATAAAAGATCGGATAGCTTGCTTTACGAGCCCTTACCAACACGCACGTCCTGCACTATGTTAAACCTTTCACGCTAATGGAGCGGCTACTAGAGTCCTCCACTTATCTTCACACGTTGTAAATCCCTAAGGTTCTTTAATGGTGCCCTAGAGAGAACTTAGGAGAGGGAGAGATTATATGTAGTACTTGATGTGTAGAAAAATATGACTGATGTATTTTTTCTATACAAAACAATGGGTATTTATAGATGAGATAAGTAGGTGATAGAGAAAACACTTACTTATCTCTATATGACACTTATCTCTATCACTTAAGTGATTGTGTCCGCATAGGACTTATCACCTCAAGTGCTTGAATCCACTTAGGACTCGTGCTAATTATTATCCCATGTGGACGCACCCATGGACCCCATGCAACATGACCCTAAGTAGTTTCCACATATATCGCATGTCTTTTCTTCCTGCTTTAAATTCTTTATATTAAACTTGTTGGTTTGCTTGAATTGCCATGGAATTTGGGTGATTAACTATCACAAGGCATTGCTCTATTTATAGTTGGTAGTCCAATTCACCCCCCTCTAGGACTTGTTATACCTTTGCATAAATTTCAGTATATGCCTGGGCTTGAATTTTGTGATGCATGGGAATTGATTCAATTTTTTTGGATTGTAAGATTAGTCGGAAGCGGATCTGCTGTCCCGAAGTCCGTGTGCCAACTCTCTGTCCCGTCCATCTGAGCAGTTCATCCGTGCAATTAACGACTTGTATTCCATCTCACCCCAAACATGTTCATCTACAAATCTGAGCCGTTGATTGTTCGGATGGACAGGACACGAAGTTGGGACAGGATTTTCGGGACAGCTGATCCACAACCAGATTAGTCACCTATGTAAATTATTAGGTCCATTGAAGTTAGAAATATCGCAATCCTATATATTGGCCTACTATCGAATCTATAGACTAGTGTACTACTTTTTGCTACTTTGTGCTTCTTCATCAATGAGATGTTTGAAGATGCATGATGAAGAAGCACGGTCACTTTCGAAAGACCACCCAGACTTTTGTATTTTCACAACAATCCCTTAAATGATTCAAAAGTGACGAGAATATGGAAGTATTATGGAAGTTTAGAATACATACGTCACGCTTCGGTGTGTTCGGTATACCATGCACACCATATAAATCATATGCGACACACGCACACACAAATATGTGTGCGTATATATAAAAATATATTCATATATTTGTGCATAAACATCAATATCCAATTTCATAGCTTGGTATCGAGCCATGAACAAATTTGTGAATGTGGTTTTCCTTAGAAGTAAATTAATTTGGGTGCTTACGTAGCAAGTTCTATATCTGTTTTTTTTTCCCCTCAAAATCATATTCAAATAATAATTTTTTTCATAAAAATGATGTAACAGTATAACATGTTTTATTTTCTGTATAGAACTATTTCTGATTGTATAGAATTATTCTTTCTTTCCGTTTTCGTCGGCAAAGAGAATTTGCATGTGGTCATGAGCTGTGTCAGAGTGTGTACCATGTAAATATCATGTGTCTTCTTCCCACCATTATTTGCTTTTCGAAAAACCACTAAGAAATAGTATCATTGAAGATTTCCCATAAATAAAGTGGTTCTTCTGTGAGACAGAGAGAGAGAGAGAGAGAGCGCTTTCTAGAGAGAGTGGGCTGGGTGGGTTTCCCACCCCCGTCCCCACCGCCTCTTGATTCCCCCCTCAAATCTCTTCCTTCGTCTTTACCTCTTCGTCCCCCACACGATCCAGCTCTCTCCTCTCCTCTCCTCTCCTTTTGTCTCTCTTTCTACTTCATGGTTGCGAGAGGTTGAGCTCCCTCTTCGTGGAGGTGAGATCTCCCCCTTTAGCATCATTTTTGGGACTTTGTGAGGCCCCAATCCGAGCTTAGGTGCCGGATTTGGGGCTTTTTCCCGCACCAGCAGTGGTGGCGCCTCGCAGTTGTGACTGCGGTGGGACGAAGCGATGCGGGGCTCTGACACCATTTCGTCGTCTTCCTCCAGTCACATCCGAGTGGATTAGTGGTTCCATCGTCACTGTTGTACAATTTTGCGGCTTTTGTTTGTTTTGTTTTGTTTTTGTTGTTGTTTCTTTATTTTGTTATTGTACTCTCTTCTCCCTTTAGGCCTATGAGCCGTGTAACTTGTACTTGATTTTTATCAATATAATTTTCATTTTGCCTGTTCAAAAAAAGTGATTCTTCTGTCAATAGGAAATCCAACTACAAAAATGATATGCCCCCAAGAATAGCAAGTACATTGTTACTGAGGAGGACAGTGAGGAGCCTCACAATACGTATTTGGCTCGATTTGGTTCGCAAACCTAAAATATAGGAGTATATACTCAAAGTTTCACGTATAAGCATTTTGTGTGCATATTAAAAATTTTATACCTTGGATATAAATTACAAAACAAATTAAATTTTATAATTTTTTCAAGGATACCTATAAAAAAATACAAAAAATACTTCAAAATAGGAATCGGTGGTGGGGCCACCCGGATCTTATGTAGATCCGCTCCTACAACGATTGCATAGCCCCAAAAGTAGGGGTAATTGATGAACAGTGGCACGTGCATCAACAATTAGCTGCTGAATGTGTATCATCACAAATTCACATGGGAATGTATACGCTATTTTTATGCATTTGGTCCTTCCAACAATCCTATATGAATTTTAATAAGTTAGCTTTTCATCTGCTTTCTTTATTTCTTTGGTAATGTCATGATCACTTACTGAATAGTCTTAGTCCAAATAAAACGACCGGTTTACAACAACAGAAAAAAAAAAAAAAAAACTTTTAGAAAGTCTTATTGGCACAATTTTAATTCAAAAAAAAATATTTAGACGGTGAGTAGCTTAAGAGAAAAGATTGACCTCATAATTTTTTTTGCAGAATAGAGAGAATTTTATTGAACACTACGCAATGCCAGTACAAGTAGATCTAAATGATGCAATTGATCAGAACCCAAAGAGACCTGCAACACTATCACATCTAGCCTACACAAACAGAACACAGTGAAACAAAAAAAAAAGCGACAACAGCAGCTGCAGCCAAGTACTACCAACAAAGCACCTCCGCGACAAGCGACGACAACCACCCCGAAGAAACAACTTGCAACACACAAAACCCCAAAACGGGTTCGAACAAGCAAAAATGGGGATGGGCTTGGACAACCTTCAGGCATAGCTCTATGGACCTACCGAACTCACCATTGAGCTCTATAGACCTACACGGTGGTCAGGACTCGGACAAGTGTTAACGGGGGACCGGCTCGAACAAGCGTCAGGTGCAGTTCTATGGACCGATCGACTCACTGTATGGCTCTATAGACCAGCCTGGAGATTCGGGATCGTAGGAGGGCTGCGTGTGTCCGATTGTCAATAGAAATGGGATGAATGAAACCCTAGATGCACTAATAGGACAAAACTGCAAAGCAAACAGACAGACAGGGCCATGCATGGCTGATTGGCGATAGAGACGGGCAGAAAAGTGGCCCAGATGCAGCAATCGGAAACTGAATGACCCAATTGAAGACCAAAAGGTGCGACGAAAGGCAATCAACGGGCAGTGGGAAGGGGGAGTAGCTTATTTAACAACACAAAGAAGAGAGGGCGGCGGGAGGAGGAGGCAAAAGCCCCCTCCCCCATCCGAACAGCATGGGAGGCGGTTGGATTCTCTTTTACGCAGAGGATTTTCTCTTTCTAGGCAGTGGGTTTCTTACTCTTTTGTCATTCCTTTATTGACCTCATAATTGAGGTGGTAAAAATATATATGATCAGGAAGATCACAATTTACAGTGGAAAAATGATGTAGAACAAGTAGCGACCCAATTTTATGATCAATTCGACTGTCAGAAGTCTCGGGGCTCCAAACAATTTTTAATTGAAAATTGCCAAAATTCGGCAATTTATTGTCGAGCTAGAATCAGCCCAAACTTGACGGGTTGAAGAAAAATTGCAGTGCAGTCATGACTCACCACCCTAAAGTCGTGACTGATGGTGGATTTTGGCTAAATTCCTTTGTTTAGTCTTTCTGTTTGTTATTTTTGCTATATTAGGAAATAATTAGATTACAAATTACTCGTTGCGTATAATTTCGTTTAAGCTGATTCTATTTGGGAATGTCTTGTTTCTTTCTAGTTTTCAATTTTTGAAGTTTCCCTAATTTCCGGGATAATTTATGTTTTAGTAGTGCTTGCCAGGGTTTTCCTATAAAAGAACATGTAATCTCTATCATTTATCAATTTTTATTCAATCAATATAATTCTGAGATTTATTCTTTTTCTTCTTTATTATTTAGCAACTTTTGACAATTTTGATGTGTTTGATGGATTTGACAATTCTTTTGGATTCAGTTAGGATATAATTTCATGAGAATTTCAAATTAAAATAAAATGAATTATGAAGTTGAAATTTTAATTACAAATAAAATAGTGACTAAAACTGAATAAATTAAGTAATAAGTGTTTTAGTAGGCTTGATAATCACATGTTACATTGTTCAAAAAATTAAGTGCTTCTTAAAATGTAGGATAAACAGTTGATAATAATTAAGTAGGTACTTAATTCTAACTGCATTCATGAATGCTTGCATTCAACCATTTCTCTCCTCCACCACTACCCTCCACACAACTGTTATCATTGCCATTGCTACCACCACCTCCACCACCAAAGCTACTATATATACCACCACCATAACTCCGTCACTATCACCACAACCATCAGTACTCCCATTGCTATTGCCACTACCATCACCACTCGACCACTACCACAAACATTGATCTTCCGTTGTCGTCGCCGCCTCCTCCACCACCACTACCAAAACCTCCATCACTCTACCACCACTACACCACTGCCGCCACCACCCCCACCAACATCACCACTGTCACCACAATCATCACTCCCCAACTCCATCATCGTGCCACCCTGTAAGGACCCGTATTTTTTGTCAAATTTTCCCGGAATACTATTGGGTAAATGTGAGGAAATGAAAACTTAGTTAAATGGGTCAATGTGAGAGCATTAGATTGCATTTGGGTCTTTTTAAAACATATTTAAAACATGGGGGGGTTGTAAGTGTTAAGTGGGAGGTGTATATACACATGTGTGTATACAATATATGAAGAAAATCACCCATTTTACTCATCTTCCACAGCTGCCCCTCTTTCTCTCTCTCCCTCTCTCAATTTTCCTCCATTGTTACACATCAAAGCTCCACCAAAACCAAATTCCTTCAAGGTTCCACCATAAAACCTTCTCCTCTACGTGATTTCAAGCTTGTATTGCGCTCATTTCGCACCAAGAACTCATATTTCGGGTTGGAGCTCATTGGAAGCTAGGGTGTACATTTTTCCACTCATTTCAAGCTCAAATCTTGAGGTAGGAAGACAAATTCTACTCCCTCTAGTTGTATCTATGTGATGTGTAGCATATCTCTTGCTCTTGTTGTTCAATTCCATTGAAATCATGATTTTCTTCCATAGATGGGTTTGTTTGAGCTTGATTTTGTGATCTATGATTTGAGTACTTGTTTGATGCAATTGGTGATTGATTGACACTCCTTTGAAGTCCATTTGATGCTCTACATTTCCAATTTTTGCCCTAAATTATCAAAATTTGACTTTGGAATGAGTTTGGGAGCATTTTGCAAAATCTGTCAAATTTTCGCACTTTCTGACCCGATAGTCCGGACGGGAATTTGGTAGTCCGGACCATGCGATATGTCAAATTTTCTTGTACATTCTAACCCGGTAGTCCGGACGGGGATTTGGTGGTCCGGACCATGCCTCAGCAAAAAAAATCTTTTTGTTCCTTGATGCCCGTTTGGCCCCCGATTGTCCATTTCTTCGTGTTTTTGACCCGTACTACCTTTTTGAACCTCGAATTCACTTTGAAATCATAAAAACCAACCTTTTGACATGCAAATTAACAAATCACTTGGTCATACGTATCGGACACGCGTCGGTTGACACATTTTGGCGAAAATGGAGAATTTTTGGAACACATGAGACTGTTGGGAACTTTTGAAAGACAAATGGTTTTATTATTGGATAAAATGAACTCTAGGGATCACCCGTTTGGTGTCCCTAGTCATGGGTGCACGGAGCCCGCGAAATCCGGCAGGGGTGCACGGAGCCCACGAAATCCGGCAGGGGTGCACGGAGCCCATGAAATCCGGCAGAGGGATACTTCCCTAATAAAGTTGATGAGTATTTTCTTATGAAATGTCGGTTTTGATGAAATTGGATTGATTTTGTGTATTTGGCGAAATGTGGCTTCTATATACGAAAAATGAGGATTTCGGTAACTACTTGGACTTTGGTTGGATACTTAAGATTGTTTTGGAATACTTAGACGTATTTTGGACACTTTGACACATTTTGGACACTTGGATACACTTTGGTTACTTCGTGGTCGAGTTATAGTCTTCCGTTCATTCTAATCTTGTGCTTTGGTCGTGTCCACCATGTTATCCATAATCTTCATGCATGCATCATGTTTATACACTTAGCATTGGTAGAGTAGTTTTCCTACTGGGCTAGTGAGCTCAACCTATCAATTTTCAGGTACACGGCATGGAGCATGAAGTTGGATGCGTGTGGAGTAATACATATATGGAGCACATTCATGCATGAAGTTATTTTCCCATCTTTGTATTTTATTTTTGGAAAGATGGTTTTGTAACTTCCATATGGTTATCCTTTTGACTCTTTGATCAATGTAATAACTTTTAAAAATGTTGTACTTATGCATTCGGGCTATGGTCGCTAGTAGTTGGAACTTGTTTATTTGAAATGGCGGGATCATATTATGTTGACTTTGACTATTCAGAGGGATATATGTATGACTTTGGTCTTGTCCCACGTGGATTTTATGTATATTTGGATTATTAAATTTTAGGGCGTGACACGCCCCAATCACCACTACCACAAATACATGATTACCATTAGTAAAAATAAAAGAGAATCACTATAATTAATGGAACTAAAATTAATTCATCATTTGTTCTAATTCAGTGCTTAATATGTTTACCAAACAACTTTTATCTGTAAAAACTAGCATTCAACATTTAATTTTTCAACTTTTAGTTTTAGTTTTCAGTTTTGTCAAACAATACCCAACTTAATAACTTAATACATTCAGTTTTAAGTGTTGAATGAAGTTATTAAACAACCTCTTGATAATCTTGACTAATACGTATAGACACACACATAAGATCAATACAATGGCCTAAGTATGACAAAAAAAAGAAAGTGGTCATGTGATTTCTTGGTAATCTTGACTTTGACCTCCTTTTCCATATTCCACTTTTCTTCTCAGGCAATTATTTGTCTACTATAAATTGCTTTCAAATTCTTCCACTTCCGAAGAAATTCCTCCACAGATGTGTGTAGTGGATCACAATACTAATTAATTCGTCACTTTTGGCTCTCAGATGGATTAAAGTTTGGCTCAAATAAATATTTTTGTTGTATTTGAATCTCTTCAGAACTCTTGTTAATTTTGCATCAAATTGATTTATCTTTTTGAATTCTTGTTGAGTGACTTGAAATTTTTTTAAAATGTACATATCAGAACAAGCTATGGTAAAGGAACAAAGGAGAGTGGATGGGTTGGCAATTTGAGTGCCAGACAAAAATCTCAAAATCCTTTTTACAAATTTGTGTCTATAGCAAAATTTATTTTGTCAAGGTCATGCTTAGAGTAGTTGAATTAGGAAATGTTATTGAGCGATTGGAAATTTAGATGCAATACCCTTTAAATCATGTCAACATAAGCGTGCCTTTTTATGCCATCTATGAGTGTTCTATCTCATGTAGAATAAAGCTTTATCACCCTTGGTTTTTCTTATACCTATATGTAAGGACCTGGAAAATTCTAATCTCTTTTCTTCTTTTGTTCGGTGAAATATTAATTATAGTTAGTGAGGTTTGAACTCCAAACAATTGCATGAGAATATATCAACCACCTGACTATACCACTTTACGATCACACATTTGGGTAATAGAGCACTGCATAGTGCTACAGGGACATTCATCATCACACATTGGTGGAGCCACACATTTGGGTAATAGAGCCTACCTCAAGTGTGGTAAAAAAAACACAGCTAGAACATAGTGACAGCTCGAGGAATTTTTGGAAGGATGTTCATAAATACTTACTCTAATAATATTAAACAAAAAGGGGAAAGGCTACAATACGAAACCCTTATTTGGATGTGTACCATATGCACATTCAAAATGTTACTAATTTGTAGTATAAAAGTTACGATACGCAACAATATGTTATGATTTTTAATAAAAAAGTTATGAATTTTATTGTTGAGAGTTACAAGAAGCAAGTGTTATGATTCTTAGTGAAATGAATAAAATTGCTTTAAAGTTATGAGTTTTTAGTATAAAGTTACAAGACGCACCAAAATGTTATGAATATTTATGAGGTGACAAAATTTGGACCACGCATTAAGTACATATGGTATACACCTTTAAGAGGTGTGTATTGTAGACTTTCCCAACAAGAAAATCTATTAATATCAATAATGTTATCCAAAAACAACAAAGTACATGTAGATATTACAATTGCTCTGGACAAGTTTTCATATTTTAAAATCATTGCATAATAGCCCCATCATCAACGGTATCAAATACATCGTTCTCAATATAAGTTACCAAGTAATAATTCGTCCACTACTCTCCCATTCGATCGCCTGATTGCTCTTTATGTTCATTATTGTTGAAAAACTTCTTTCAATAGTTACATTTGTGACAGGAAGAGTCAACATTGATGTCACAAGTAAATACACCAATCTATGTAACATATCTATCTTCATGAGCAAACTTTGCAACAAGTTCAATCCCTTTGAGTACTGAATTTTTTTTTTTATCAGATCTCACATCTATGATAAAATTTTGAAGTTAAATGTCCAATGTCATTATTTCCACCTCAGAAAAGTCATATGGGTACAGTTTCACAAGACGAGTCAACTTTTTCTTATCAAAAGCCGCAAAAGAATTTCTAGGAGTCAAGCAAACCATACAAAAGAGCAACTCCGTACGTACTTGGTTGCTTAAAGCCATACAAAGTAGCAACTTCACCAATTTTATTTTATTTTTGTCTCTCAATTTATTTTATTTTTGTTATGGGCTATTGGTTTGTAATGGGCTTTATTGGGTTCTTCAAAGAGGATTGATATGTGGACTAATTTTCTGGTTAGGTGTTCATTTAATTTTATTGTGGGGGCTAATTTTTTGGACGGGTGTTCATTTAATTTTAGACTGGGTGTTCATTCATAATTGGTGATCAACTTTGCAACAAGATCAACATTAATGTTTTAGTAATAAGACAGAGACATAATAGTAATAGTAGAAAAACCATTCCCTGCAAATAAAATCAGCCATCACAAGCTACTTGAGGCTTGGCTATGTGAGGACTCGTTCAAGCTCAATTCATCAATCAAATAAATGAGAACGTGCCAGCTTTTTAGACTTAATCACAAGGCCAACCTTGACATTTTGAGGACATGAGACGAATTTTTTAGAAGGGCCCTATTTTTCCCTTTTGAACTTACATGCAGGGTCCCATTTTTTTATTTTTTATTTTATATTTTTTTTAAGCTTCTATGTTGGATATTAAAAACAATCAGGGGCCCTAGTTTTACAATTTTTCGAGGGGACTAAGGGGGCCGCCTCTCGGGCTTTGGCTTAAGACCAGCTTTGCTCTTTCAATAAATGAGCCGAACTCAAGTTGATTAACCTTGGTCAGTCTCGTTCCTAAAAACATACTAATTAAGTATATCCACCACACTTTCTTTTAGCCATAAAATTATTTGAACATGAGTCAAGCTCGTTTAATTGCGCTATGCTCGCTCGCTTCACCTGGTTTGTTTTTTTTTTTTTTTTTTTTTTGGGTAAATTCACCTGGTTTGTTACCCTGGTGTATACATGTATTTTGCGACAAACATAAGAAGGATCTAGATGTCGTTAATGCGGCCAAAGCTTCGTACTATAGCATAAAGAACTAAAGATCAAAGGGCCATAAATTAATAAATTTGATTGGAGATGTTTGCATTTTCTGACCACAGATCTTTTTGGTACTTCATGATTTTTCTTTCGATCTGTGCATGATAGGCCTCTTTGTTTCAGTCAGACACCACCAAGGAATCGCTAGGGGCTGTTCATTTGGGTCATTTTCGCAAAACTTTCTCGAAAGTTGCCATTGGCCCATTATTTTATGGTCAGTTCAGTGGCCCCATTAGATCTTCATTTTTAGCGTTGAACTACTCTGGTCTTGTTTCTCTCAATCTCAATCTCCCCTTTGTGTACGAAAATAAAACAATTTTCTTTGATCGAATAGGAGTGTTGGATTTAATTGGATTTAAAAATAAAACACTTTCGGACACTCTATGGCCGTTTATTTGATCGAATATGAGCGTTGGATTTGACTAGCTATCAAAGAAAAGCACATTTTTAGTATTTGTTTAAATTTCTTACAATTTAGGTTAAATGTTCATTGGAACCGGTTTTACCATATTCCTAATCAAGAAAATTGGATCACCTAACTGTTGACCTTTAACGTCCCAAATTTGTAACAAGTCATGGATTCAAAACAAACAGGGACCAACAACAAGACTAGAGTAGTAACCCAGTGGTAGGTTGGTGTACTCTATTTATATGATAAAAAAAAAAAAAAACTCTTCTTAGTTGTTAGTTGTGTCTCTATTCAATTGTATTGGAAGTCAGAGTTTCTCTATTAGTTGCTAGAATCTGTTGGAATTTGTGGCTCATATTGAGAGGTGCTAAGGAGTTCTAATGAAAGGCCAGATGCCGGAGCGGAGCGGTACGGTACGGTACGAAATTATTAGGGTTGAAATAGAGTAGGGCTATATATACTCTCTATTGTAAAAACCCTAGTCAATTTTCATAATAAGACAGACTTGCTCTCGCTCCCGTGGCCATACCCGATCTTGGGGAACCATGTAAATTCCTGTGTAGATTTCGTTTACTGTTTTCGTATTCTGTTGTGTGTATGTGGTGATTTGTCTAACAAGTGATATCAGAGCGCGGGTTTATTCACGCAGATTGAATCACATGAAGAACAATGGTGGGGAATACATCTGTGTCGAAGTTCGACAGGACTGGTAATTTCGGACTGTGGCAACAGAGGGTAAAGGATCTACTGGTGCAGCAGGGTTTGCCGAAGGCGTTGAGCGGGGCGTCCAAGAAACCAGAGCAGATGTCCAATGATGATTGGGAAAATCTGCAAGCAAAGGCCGTGAGTACGATTTGCCTGTGTCTTGCAGACGAAGTTATGTATCACGTGATCGGCGATGATTCCCCGGCTTGGGTTTGAGCGAAGCTGGAGAGCAGGTATATGTCGAAGTCCTTGACTAATAAACTATTTTTGAAGCAAAAATTATTCGGGTTGAAGATGGTCGAGGGTTCTGACCTAATTCAGCATATCAACACGTTCAATCAGATTGTTAGTGATTTGTTACGGATTGAAGTAACATTCGAAAAGGAAGATCAGGCTCTGATGTTGCTGTCCTCTCTACCGGGTTCTTTGGATAATCTTGTTACCACTCTACTCTGGGGGAAAGAAACCCTAGAACTGGAGGAAGTTACTGCAGCCCTTCTGACCTATAATCAGCGCAGGTTACAGACTGAGTCGGTGCAGGGTGAAAGATTGATGGTTATGGGGTACGAGGAACGTGGCAAAAAGCTGGAGAGAGGGAAATCTGTTGAGCGTGGGAGATCGAAATCGAAGGCAGGTTTTGAGTTGAAGTGTTACAGGTGTCATGAACCGAGACACTTCAAGAAAAATTGTCCGCAGAAGGGAAAATGAGGGAACTGGAAGAAGAAATAGGGAAAGGAAGGGGATAGGAAAGATGGACCATCGAATTCTGCAAACGTGGTGGAACAGGATGATTCTGAAGATGGTGATATGCTTTCAGTCTCTGCTAATCCGGATCACTTGGCAGACTCATGGATTCTGGATTCAGCATGCTCTTATCACATGTCCCCTAACAGGGAGTGGTTTGACACCTACAGGTCAGTGGATTGTGGCAATGTTCTTATGGGTAATGATGCATCGTGTAAAGTCATAGGAATAGACACAATTAAAATCAGAATGTTTGATGGTG
Source organism: Vaccinium darrowii (assembly GCA_020921065.1). Lineage (NCBI taxonomy): Eukaryota > Viridiplantae > Streptophyta > Magnoliopsida > Ericales > Ericaceae > Vaccinium > Vaccinium darrowii. Next base: position 23,093,395 of record CM037157.1, read on the forward strand.
AAGTGAGAACCTTGGGTGATGTTAGACATGTTCCAGAGTTGAGGAAAAATTTAGTTTCTTTGGGAACTTTAGACTCCAATGGCTGTGGATGTAAAACAGAAGGTGGAGTGATGAAGGTGACGAAGGGTGCCATGGTGATAATGAAGGGTTCCAAAGTTCGTAGTAATATTTATGAGCTGACATGGAGTACAGTTGTAGGTGGAGCTGCTGCCACCACAACGGTTGATACTGATGATACCATTCTTTGGCATATGCGGTTGGGGCATATGGGGGAACGTGGGATGCTGAAGCTACATAAGAGGAATCTGCTGAAAGGGGTGAAATCGTGCAAAGTGGGGTTCTGTAAATTTTGTGTTCTGGGGAAGCAGTGTAAGGTGCAGTTTAGGAATGCTATTCACAGAACAAAGGGCATTCTTGACTACATTCATTCTGATGTTTGGGGGCCAGTGAGGGTAGCCTCGAAAGGGGGATCTCTATATTTCGTGACCTTTATCGATGATTATTCAAGGAAAGTCTGGGTTTACTTCATGTGACACAAGTTTGAGGTTTATGCAACGTTCAAAGTGTGGAAAGCTGATGTGGAAAATCAGACTGGGAATCGGATTAAGTGCCTCCGGACAGATAATGGGACAGAGGACAAGGATGGAGATTTTCTGAGGTTTTGTTAGGAGCATGGGATTCAGCGATACTGGACAGTTCGAAAGACACCGCAGCAGAATGGGGTGGCAGAAAGGATGAACAAAACCATAGCAGAAAGGGCACGGTGTATCAGACTTAATGCTGGGCTTCCAAAGATGTTCTGGGCAGAAGCAGTGAAAATGGTAGTGTTTGTGATAAACGGTCGCCTAGTATTGCTTTGAATGGAAAGGTAGCGGAAGAGGTGTGGACAGACAAGGAGGTTGACTAGTCAGTTTTGAGGATCTTTGGGTGTCCAGCCTATGTTCATGTTCCCGGCAATGAGAGGTCAAAGCTTGATGCGAAGTCCAAATAGTGTATCTTTATTAGGTATGAAAAAGGGGTGAAAGGGTACAAGCTTTGGGATCCGGAAGCAAGGAAGGTGGTGATCAATAGAGATGTGGTATTTGATGAGGATTCTATGGTCAAGGCACATCAAGGGGTACAAAAATCCGAGTCAGGGGAAAGCAGCAAGCAGTAGGGTATATAGATTGAGCTGGGTGATTCTGACATAGGTGGTGACACAGATATAGGTGGAGACATATGTGGTTCTCAGCCAAAAGAACAGCTTAATCAACAACAGCAGGAGCAGTAGGAAAGCATAGCCACAGGGAGACCCAAACGTGTTATCAAGCCACCGGTGAGGTATGGTTTGAGGATATAGTTGCTTATGCATTGTCCACTACCAGTGGGGATCCGTCTACTTTTCAGGAGGCCATTACTACTTCTGAAAAGGATAGATGGATGGAAGCCATGGTGGAGGAGATGGAGTCATTGCATAAGAACAAGACTTGGGAGCTGAAAAAACTGCCTCAAGGGAAGAAAACAATGGGTTGCAAGTGAGTTTATAAGAAGAAAGAAGCTGCGTCTGAAAAGGAAAAGGAAAAGTTCAAGGCTAGGTTGGTAGCAAAGGGGTGCTCACAGAGGAAGGAGATTGATTATGATGAGGTCTTTTCTCTAGTGGTGAGGCATACTTCGATCCGGATTCTCTTGGCATTGGTGGCTAGCTATGATATGGATGTAAGGACTCGTAATTTTGCAAAATTTTTCCAGAATAATGTTGGGTAAATGTGAGGAATTGAAATTTGACTTAGATGGGTCAATGTGATAGTGGTAGAATGCATTGGGTGTGTTTAAAGTACATTTGGAAGTTTAGGGGTGAAAGTGTAAAGGGTAGGGGCATATATATATGAGTTATCCTTTCATTTTTGCAAGAAAAACAGCCCCCTCTCTTCTTCCTCAGCCATAGCCCTCTCTCTCTCTCCTCTCCTCCATTTTTCTTGCTCAAGAGCTCCAAAATTCACCAAACCTTCAAGTCCCCTTCAAGACCCACACCTAAAATCACCTCCTCTACGCGTATTGAAGCTTGTATTGCGTTCATTTCGCACCAAGAACTCACATTTCGGATTGGAGCTCATTGGAGGCAAGGGTTTTCATTTTCCCACTCAATTCAAGCTCAAATCTTGAGGTAGGAAGACAAATTCTACTCCCTCTAGTTGTATCTATGTGATGTATAGCATATATCTAGTTCTTGCTGCTCAAATCCATCTAATTCATCATTTGCTCCCAAAGTGGGTTTGTTTGAGTTTGATTTTGTGATCTATGAATTGAGAACTTGTTTGATGCAATTGATGGTTGATCCTTTGATGTCCATTTGTTGCTCTACATATCTAATTTTTGGCCTATAACATCATATATGCACTTGGGGTCAATTTTCACCCCAAAAGGGTGAAAATTTTGCTTGTCTGTGAGGTCCAGAATCTTCCCGAGCCACCCGGGCGGGATTGGGGCCTCCCGGGCGGAAAATCCAGCAGCTAGCCCAAAATTTGTTTTGTTCCGGTTTGTTCCCTGATGCCCGTTTGGCCTCCGATTGTCCGTTTCTTCGTGTTTTTGACCCGTATAACCATTTTGAACACCGAATTCACCTTGATATCATAAATTTGACCCTTGGACACGTGATTTAACAAATTTCTTAGTTTTATGAATTAAACACGCGTCGGTTGATGTTTTTTGGCGAAAATGGTGAACTTTTGGACTACATGGGACTTTTGGGAACTTTTGAAAGATAAATTGTTTTGAGATGACATTAATGGATAAAATGAACTCTAGGGATCACCCGTTTGGTGTCCTTAGCCATGGGTGCACGGAGGCCCCGAAATCCGGTAGGGGTGCACGGAGCCCATGAAATCCGGCAGGGGTGCACGGAGCCCATGAAATCCGGCAGAGGGATACTTTCCTAATAAAATTAATGAATATTTTCTTATGAAATGTTGGTTTTGATGTAATTGGGTTAACTTGGCATATTTGGCAAAAATTGGCTTTCGGTATGCAAAAATGAGGATTTTGGTAACTACTTGGACTTTGGTTGAATACTTAAGATTGTTTTGGAACACTTAGACGTATTTTTGGACACTTGGATACATTGTGGTTACTTCGTGGTCAAGTAATAGCCTTTCTCTCATCCTAACCTTATACATTGGTCGTGTCCACCACTATACTCATTCATTATGCATGTATCATGTTTATACACCTAGCGTTGGTAGAATAGTTTTCCTACTGGGCTAGTGAGCTCAACCTATCAATTTTCAGGTACACGGCATGGAGCATGAAGTTGGATGCTTGTCGAGTGACATTTACATGAAGCTTAAACATGCATGAAGTTATTTTTCCCATCTTTGTGTTATATTTTTGGAAAGATGGTTTTGTAACTTTTATAGCTTCTCTTTTTTACTATTTGGAAATGTAATAACTTTTAGACCTTGTACTTATGTATTCAGGTTATGGACGCTAGTGGATAGAACTTGTTTATTTGGAATGGTGGGATCATACTATGTTGACTTTGACTATTCAAAGGGAAATTATGAGATATTGACTTGTCCTACGTGGATTTTATTTACTTTTGGGTTATTAAATTTGAGGGCGTGACAATATGGAGTTAGAGCAACTGGATGTGAAAACGGCATTCCTCTATGGTGATTTGGAAGAGGTTATTTACATAGAGCAACCTAAGGGATTCATGCAGCCAGGGACTGAGCACCTTGTTTGTAGGTTGAAGAAGTCGCTTTATGGGCTAAAGTAGTCTCCAAGACAATGGTATAAGAGGTTTGACTCCTACATGATTTGGATTGGGTTCACACGCTGTGAGTATGATTGTTGTGTTTATGTTAAGAGTCTTGATGATAGTTCATGTATTTTCCTACTACTTTATGTGGATGATATGCTTATTGCTGCAAAGAGTATGGTTGAGGTGAACAGGTTGAAATCTTTGTTGAGCAAGGAATTTGACATGAAGGATTTGGGTGCTGCTAGGAAAATACTTGGGATGGAGATTCGCAGAGATAGGTCAGCGGGGAAGCTGTGGTTTTCTCAAAAGGATTATGTGATGAAAGTGTTGGAGAGGTTCAGCATGGATAGTGCTAAGCCTGTTAGCACACCATTGGCTAGTCATTTCAAGTTGTCTACAGCACAGTGTCCCAAGTCTGAGGAAGAGATTCAGGATATGTCAAAGGTGCCTTATGCCAGCGCAGTTGGTTGCTTGATGTATGCAATGGTATGTACTAGACCTGATTTGGCAAATGCGGTTAGCACAGTCAGCAAGTACATGGCCAATCCAGGCAGAGAGCATTGGAAGGCAGTCAAGTGGGTTTTCAGATACTTGAGGGGTACTGTGGGCCGTGGGATTATGTTTGCAAAGCAGGATTTGGTTTCAGTTGTAGGGTTTGTGGATGCGGATTATGTTGGGGGTATGGATGACAGGAGGTCTGCTACGGGTTATGTGTTTACACTTGCGGGTGGGCCTATTTGTTGGAGATCCATGGTTCAACCTCTAGTTGCTCTATCTACTACTGAGTCTGAATACATGGCGGTGATTGAGGCAGCTAAGGAAGCATTGTGGTTAAAAGGTTTGGTGAAGGAACTGGGCATAAATCAAGGTGGAGTGCAGTTGTACCAGGTATATCATGCGAGGACCAAGCATATTGACGTTAGATTTCACAAGGTGAGAGAGTTGATTGCTTTGGGTGATTTGATATTGGAAAAGGTGCACAGTTCTGAGAATGCAGCTGACATGTTGACAAAGATTGTGACTGTGGACAAGTTCGAGCATTGCTTGGACTTGGTTAACGTCTCCAAGTGATAGAGAGGAGACATCCCCCCCTAACGGTTGGATCCAGATGGTTTTGTCTTCTGAATGGGTGAGGTTATTCGCCAAGGTGGAGATTGTTGGAACTTGTGGCTCATATGGAGAGGTACTAAGGAGTTCTGATGAAAGGCCAAATGCCGGAGCGGAGCCGAGCGGTATGGTACGGGATTATTAGCATTGAAATAGAGTAGGGCTATATATACTCTCTATTGTAAAAACCCTAGTCGATTTTCATAATAATACATACTCGCTCTCGCTCCTGTGGACGTACCCGATCTTGGGGAACCACGTAAATTCCTGTGCTGATTTCCTTTACTGTTTTTGTATTCTGTTGTGTGCGTGTGGTGATTATTCTAACAGAATCTTATGTGTCATTGTTATAGCTTCTCAAAACTGTGAACTTTTTAGACCTACAAGCGAGAAAAGAGAGTTTTAGGCTGAGTATAAATATCATTTGAATCCGTAGTAGAATCTCAAAATTATATGCACGATGTGGTGTCTAGAATTTAGATGACCCTTTTGAGTTGATTCTTTTCCACTGTACCATAGGTGACGAATGTAGATCTCTCAGGTGCACCGGCACATGTAGCACCCGCTGTTAGCACCCAACTTGGCGGAAGTTGGCCAGGGAAAGCACTCCGACAGTCTAGTAAGGAATTGGAGAAGGGAAGTACCAAAGAGAAGTGGTGTGAGTTAAGAAAGAGTCAATTGTATACATTCTAGGGTTCCTCCTCTTCTTTTAGATAGGCTCTTCTTGACTTGTGCTCCAAGTGTAGGGGCAGATCAGTCATTTGGCTCGGATGATGTCACTACACATCACGAGCCAAATTTGTTATTATTGCATACAATTGTCTCGAATCATAGCCTGACATGTGTCATAAAGGCTCGACTGCTGTCATAGGAGCAGTTATAGCATGGTTCACACGAGCTTGGCACAAGGAGTAATCGCCTCAGATGGTGTCATCTGTGATGTCAGTTATAAATGGTTTCTCGGATTCCTCATGAGTCACTTTGGGTCTCGTCTGGCTCGGATGACTCGTTCGGATCTATGTCTTTCTTAGTCGAGATGCAGGTTCATACCGGTCCAAACTGTCTCGGTTAGATCTTATTAGGCTTGGTTACCGACCCAGTTCTCTTTAAGTTTGGTATCGGGCCACCTAGGCCTTGGGCCTTTGGACTATGCCATCCATGGGCCCTTGGGGGATTATATTTCGGCCCGTTACACGCGACGTGTACTTAAACATAGGAGAAAATTATGTTCATTGCTAGCTACCATCCCCTCCCTTTGTCAAACACATACCTATGGGTCCCCAAATTGGTCCATGCATTTTTATTTGGGTCCAATATCATTTTTGGCTTCTAAAAGTGTAGGAAAACATGTACCGGAAAAACAATAATTGACAATTTTAATTTTGGAAAATGAGGAACACGAAATTACATAAAATCGAAATTCAACAATAATGAATATGTAAAGGATAGAAAGAAAAAAAAAAAAAAACCAAGCCGGGGCCCGTGTTTCACACGGTCTCCTTAAAGCAAATTCACCGCCCCACGTAGGGTGTTTGGGGTTTTGATCTGCGTCTGCTTCCCAGGATATAGTGGCTAAAATGACCTACGGTAACACCTACCGGATCACCTTGTCGAACGAACAAGTGCATGTTCTCTCTCCCACTAAAAATCAACAAATAATTTTTGTGTAGCTGTGGTGAGTAGCTGTGGTGAGTTTCGGCGGTTTTTTCACAATGCTAGAGACTGCTATTATATAGAAAAAAAGATGAGCCTTTCCATTCATGGGAATTAAAGCAATAACAATTGCTACCTTTTAATGTGCAAAACTGATATTGCAAATTAGTGCAATATTCATATCACACAATTATTCTGCCATAAGGCAGAGATCAATTCCGTGGGTTTTCTAATATGGAGTGATAGCCATCATTGAATCATCCGATTTCATAACTGAAATCTTATTCAGTGCAATCGCAACGGCTCATGTTAAATTCATGCACCAATTGTCCAAATTCAATTTACGAACTTACGCAAACTAGACACAGACCACAGGCTGTGGGCCCACGAATCCTGAGTCCCAGTCCCGACCCCGGTCTTGTTCAGGTGTTCAGTGATAGCACGCGCACACACGTCCCTTTGGCTTTTTCCCATTCCCACAATAAGACAATTCTCATTCATCTTTAAAATGAATTTTGCTCATATTTAGGCTCACCTAAATAAATATTTGAACAAATCTTTCATTTTTCCAACAAAAACTAGCCTTATCAGTAGCGGAACTGCAAGTAATGGGGATGGTGCCATGGCATCCCCAACTTCTACTTAACCCATTTCCATTTGTCAACTGTTGAATTGGCACCCCCCTTCCATTTTTTGGATTAATGTACGGTTGGGTGCTATAATTGCGAAAGAAAAAGAGCCAATTCAAGAATTGTTAGCTAGGTTATTCAATTGCCACAATGTTATAGGGTTTATAAGTTTTTTTCTTGTTTTACTATTTTTAGTTGCATTTTTTTTATTGTCTTAAAGTTTCAATATATGGGAATTAATATTGGCACTCCCCATTTTATTTCTATTAGGTGAAGTTACTAAATCACCCTTGTACTTTATAATTACATTTTTCTCTTGCTTTCAAAATACAAGGGTGGTTTAGTAATTTCACCTAATAAAAACAAAAAAAGGAAGTGCCAATATCAAAATGGGGAGTACCAATATCATCCTACATGTCTTTTTGACTAGTTGGTAAAAGTAGGAGGAATCTTATCATCCTACATGTCTTGTGAAATAGAATGGTAACAAAAATAAGAGATGTATGGCACCCTCATCCAACATGCTTTTTTCCCTTTAAACAATTGAGAGTGTCTTGAGATACCATTGTAACTTGGACTGGACCCTCATAGTGAAATTCTGGTTTCGCCACTAGCCTGTACATTGAGGAATTTTTCAGTGCCAAGCTAGTATGGCTGATAAGGTACCCGCTCGCATACATTTGGTAGTCTAAAAATGCAACGGACGGTCCGGATTACAACACAATTTTCCTTTTCTTTTTTCATTTTTTAAAAATCCATCCGGTACTTTTAATCCAAGCCGTCCGTTTGGACGGCCAGATGTGCTCGAGCGGACACCACGTGGTACCCGCTCGGCATTGAAGAATTTTTCCTCTACGTTCTTCCCGAAGGATCTGGTTAAGTGGAATGGAGAACATTACTGTAGTTTGCACGTGTTCACTTTAAACCAATCCCATAGTTCATACCCCGACCAAAGAGTAGATTGGTCATACAAATTAGACCCCAAAATGCTCTTCTCCTATAGTACAGTATATGAAAGAACATTAATCACGAGTTAATCAAGCTTTGCCTCCCCTAATTGCGGCATAAATGACAGCACTTAGCAAAGCTGCTCCCAGCTGTTTCCTGGAACCCATTAGCCTTTGTTTTTTAACCCTAATATTGATTTTATAACTAATTTTCATTGTTTGCCCCATGTTCGCCAGATATAATTGTTCTCTTATATATACAAAGTCCTATATCTACTAATCCACAAGTACGGGGCCGTTTGTTTGGGGATATGAGGGTGGGATAAGGGATAAGCTAAGAAGGAAAGGTTTTTATCCGCTGTTTGATTCACTCTTGGCATCTAGACTATTCAATTCCCTTTTTTATTCTCATTACACCGTGGATTACATATCGGCAACTAAGTAATTTCTCAAGTGATTCTTTATCTACCCACTCTTATCCACACATATAAACTACCAAATTCATTCTTAACTAATCCTCCTTTTTTGAGTAACACCTGTATATTATATCCACATCTTATCCATCCTTATACAAAACCTTATCCACCCTACAAAAACGGGCCATATGGGCTATCAACATACTACGTAGAGCTAACGACAACGTACTACTACGTATTGCCAACCTAGGATAAGGCTTATGAGGACCTTATATATGCCCCCTAAAAAAGTGTAAAAATAAGGGCCCCATCTTGTTTTATTACCTACTAATATATAACCTCAACGGTAGTTATGCCCGAACAGAAAATTGGCCGTCCTCAAAAAATTGGAAAACTGGGCCCCTACTAGGGGTGTAATCGAGCCGAGTCGAGCCGAGCTTCACGTTGTTCGGGCTCGGCTCGCAATATTTTTACTAGGCTCGAGCTCGGCTCGAACTCGAACCGAGCTGGAAATTCAAGGCTCGAGCTCGGCTCGTCAATTTCCAAACAAGCTCGAGCTCGGCTCGCCAGGCTCGGTTTCCCGTGACAAGAGAAGGCCTGGACGTGGCAGGGTGTACACCTCTTGCTGGGTTCTTCAATTTATAGCCATTCATTGGCTTTGAGCTCTCTCAACAGGCGATGTGGGACAAAAGAAAGGCAGCAGAAATGCATTTCACTTGATCCTCTAGGTGTGAAGTTGTCCCACATCGACCAAACTTGTTCCAAGAGGAAGGTTTCCTCTCTATAAAGCCAAGAGGTGGGCTGACCCTTCTCCCATGCAATGTAGAGTTGTCCCCACACGACTAATACACATGGCAGTGCAAAAATATTTGAATTATACATATAAAATACATATAGATATGTATATGTATATTATATGTATCGGCTCGCGAGCCAAGTCGAGCCGAGCATTGTGTGGCTCGGGCTCGGCTCGTTTATGTTTCGAGCTAAAAATTTAGGCTTGAGCTTGTTCGTTTATGTGACGAACCGAGCTTGAACGAGCTCTTAGCAAGTCGAACCGAGCCGAGCTCGCGAACGGCTCGGTTCGCTTACACCCCTAGCCCCTACTGTGAAATTTTCTTTAGGGTATCTCCTACACATCCTCCATATCTCCATATTTTCCTCCATCCCTCCATTTTGGAGGAAAATTGAACTCTTACCCATCCTCCATATTTTCCTCCATTTGGGAGGATTGAGTGTTAGATTGAAATGGAGAAGAATTTTGAAGAAAGAGAGGAATAAGGTTGGAGTTAGGATGAATAGTGCAACCCTCTATAACCACTTTTTTCAATGAAAAATTATATATATTGATCCTCCAGAATAGAACTTTAGAGGATTTATGATTGGATCGAGCTAGATGCCCTTAGACCTTCAAAATATCAAGGTCGGCCCTTCTATTACGTCAGATTTTGGAAAATGGCTTCTAATTCCACATCCCATTTATCACTTTTTTCTTTTCCTTATTTACGTGAAATTATCAAACTATTTCATTTTTTACGCATGAAAGATTACTTTGTAATTTCACGTGAATAAGGTCTAGAAAGGAGTGCAAAAATAATTTTTTTTCAGAAATTCATTATTCAATCTTATCATTAATTTTTTTTTTTTACCACATGTATATTGCAACAAACAATACATATTCTCTGATCGAAAACCACTGCATGTGCTAGAAAAGGGGACAGGAGAACAATTTTTGTCGATTCGGTGTTGGCAAATGACAAGTATGAACACCCGCCCAACGGGAACATCAGCGATCATTAACAATCGAAACGCACGTACGTACGTAGTAGTAAGTTTTGCTTTGTTTTGTTCCTTGTTATCCGAATTTGGTCTGTGATAGGGAAGTGTAAGGGCTGAAGCAGGGTCAAAGAGGTACATTTTAAACATTTTATTAATGGATATATACAGTGACTGTGACCCGTGGGTTTGTGGTAAAATCGTTGGCCAGCTGTCTAAAATGGTCCAAACGTCGGTGGTATTCTAGCCTCATAATTTAATGCTCTTAATCTTCCGATTTATAAAAAAACAAAAAAACAAAAAATAATAATTTAACCGTCTTTTGGACCCGGGATCAGGGATGGAGCCAAGAAGGAACAAGTGGTGGCAGCCACTACCTTAAGGTTTTCAAAATATGCACTATTATATAGAAAATAAATTTGTATCCCTAAATTATATAGACTCGTCACCACTAGATTTTATTAATCTTTCGTCCTCATAATGCAATTTGTCTTTTTATTTTGTAAGTACATATTTTTGCCACCACAAAAGTAAAATCCTGATTCCGTCCCTGCCTGGAATCCTATGGAGGAAGTGTCCTAAAGGGTTGTAGTGCACGATCTAGACTGTCTACGGTATTTTCAACTGTTCAAATTTCATATATTATCTTACATGTAGTATACTTATTTTAGTTATAATATAAGAGGGGTATTAAATAATCATCTTGTTTTTAGGCACAACGTATGTTTTCATCCCGCTCACTATTGGGAGTTATGTTTTCATCCAGACTGTCTACAGTATTTTCAACTCTTCAGATTTCATATATTATCTTACATGTAGTATACTTATTTTACTTATAATATAAGAGGGGTAATTAAATAATCATCCTATTTTGAGGAACAACATATGTTTTCATCCTGCTCATTATTTGGAGTTATGTTTTCATCCTTTTAGCTTCTGGTTAACCACTTATACCCTTGGGAAAAATTGTAAATGCTATCAAGCCGATTTTGACCATGATTGCTGGGAAAATATACTGAGACTGCTGGATCGATTTTAACCATGATTGCTAGTTCAATTTTAACCATAATCGTTAGGGTATATTGACTGCTGGGTCGTTTTTAACCATGATTGTTAGTTCGATTTTAACCATGATCGCTGGGGTATATTTAAAGATCATGGTAAAACTTTTATTTCACTTCCCTTAATGAATTTGGCCCGCGCATCAGCTCCCTTAAAAATTTTAACCATGATTGCTAGATCAATGATTTTTGGATATAAAAACATAAACAACTACGTCAAAAACCATTTATGTTGTTTTGAGCCATGGATTCCTTGTATATGGAGTAGTTTACATTATACACATGTTTAGGCACGAGCTTTCTATGTTTTACAGTTGATTTGAGGTGATTTTGGTGGAGTTTGGGGATTAGAAATCGAAGGGATTCGAATATGTGTTTTTGCTGAATTTTCAGTAGATACCGATATAGAGGTTTTTTTTGATACTGGTATCCAGCCATCAATGAGTTTAAATACCGGTAGGGGTTTTTTTGGTTGATACCAGTATCCAAGGCCAATTTTGAAAAAAATTTACAACTTGCACCGTTGACCTCACACACTTCTAGGACTTCATGTTAGGCATGTTTGCACTCATTTAGCAATGTTTAATCATATTTTCATCGTTAATTTATTTCACAAGGTTCAGAGTATCATGTTGACCGAGGTGAGTGACTTACCTAAGTTACATGGTTTTAAATGTGTTTCGCTCCTCAAATGTGAAAGGTATGTTTTATTCAAATGTTTTGCTGAATGATATGGACTCCATGGATATCAAATGAAAGGTGGACATGTTTCGTATCTATTAATGGCATCCCTAACGTTCCCATCTTGCTAGGGGACAACGCTAAAAGGTTAGCAAGATATGAGCATGATATTGTATGGGTTAATGTAAAGATGTCTAAGCTTATCCACACCAGGGACACTCGGTGCTATGAAATGATATGAATAGTGGGATGTGCGTTATAAATCATTTGTTTCTACATACTACGAAGTTCCTTTGGAAATATGAAAAGGATACAGTTTATCTGAAACACGTGTTTTCTAATTCGATGAGTTCTCTTTTGAATATGAAAAACTATGGTTTATTTCCTTGAAAATGTCATTTGATAATATCTATGGAAAGCATGTTAATTATGTATTGATCATTCATACAAGTTTCGGCTTATGGAAATGCTCCACCTTTCAGTGTTTGAAGAATAGGGTGATGTGTTTCCTTTTGTGTGGACTCAAAGCTTATACCAGGACTTAAGGTGTACGTTGGTTGGTGTCCAAACTACTTTTGAAGTACTTGTAACATTTGGAAATGCTTATTACATGTTACCTATGCATTGCTCCAAGGTGTAAGTGGGGGATTATAATCCTTTATATATGTAATTTTGCGACAGCTTGGGCATTGTTAGCTGGGCTTCTGTTGAATATGCACTCTGACCCCTCTTAATTATGTAATTAATTGAGGATATGTGTATGACATAGCCTTGGTGATAGTTTAACTGGTGCTTTGTTGTGACTGAGACCTTTAGGGGCAGGTTAGGGTCGTGACACCATCCTGTCGTTACTTTAAAGCTAATAGTGTTAACTATTTGTGTGAAATGACTATGTTACCCTCAGTATATATATATATACACACACACACACATATATATACACTATATATACACATATATATACATATATTAAATATTTTCCACCCAAAAAAATTGTTTTTTTTTTTAAACAAAGTTTTGGAATTTTTTTTTTTAAAATAATAAAGTTTTTGAAAACCATTATCTTCAAAACTCTAAATAACAGCAGTTAGCAATGCTGCTCCCAGATGTTTCGCCAGACATAATTGTTCTCTTATATATACAAAGTCCCATATTTACGGGGCTGTTTGTTTGGGGATATGAGGGTGGATAAGGGATAAGCTAAGAAGGAAAGGTCTTTATTTGGTGTTTGATTCACTTTTGGCATCTAGACTATTCAATTCCTTTTTCTATTCTCATTACACCGCGGATTACATATTGGCAACTATGTAATTTCTCAAGTGAATCTTTATCTACCCACTCTTATCCACTCATATAAACTACCAAATTCATTCTTAACTAATCCTCCTTTTTTGAGTAATGCCTCTATATTATATCCACATCTTATGCATTCTTGTACAAAATCTTATCCACCCTACAAAAACGGAAATTAGCTACGAAACTAACCCTACGTGACTTTCATGATCAAATAGACAACGCGTTTGGTTACTCTGATGTTGAACTTGTTTCCATTGAGGATGAAGATGATATTTCTGTGGTGGCAAAAAATGTAGATGCGGTAGAATTACAATTGCCTTTGGTCATTACTGATTCTTGGCCGAAGCTTGGCACCCCGGTCAAGACAACTGCGAGTGGTGGAGCTACCACGACACCACTCCAAGGTCAGACTTGGTGTGTGGCTGCTACTGCCAGAACTCTTGAGAGCGACAACTTGGACAGAGAAGCCAACTTGAATGCTTGGACAAATGGGCAGATTTTACTCAATAATGAGGTAAAGAAGGCTAAGCTAAGTAAACACCTCAAGAGGTTTCCGATAGAGTATGAGAATAATCAAGTCATGATTCCACTTAAGATTTCTGAAGATGGGGCATTGAAATGGAAACATGCAATTGTGGGATATTTTGTTGATAAAAGCCTGTCCTATTTTCAAGTTAGATCTTGGGCTCAACGGGTATGGAAAATTAATGTTGAAGATGTGGTCACCTTAGATAATGGATTTGTTGTGTTCAACTTTAGGGATGAAGGCACGTTGGACTCCATTCTTGAGAATGGTCCATACTTTTGCAGAGGCAAACATATTGTGATTAAAAAATGGCATCCTGGGATGCATCTTACTAAGAGTGTCTTCTCTAGTGTACCAGTCTGGGTTAAATTCTTCAATGTTCCCCTTGAATTATGGACAGAGGATGGATTGAGTAGTATTGCTAGTGTCATTGGCAACCCTCTTTATCTTGATGATTTCACGCAGAATCATAGCAGGTTGACATTCGCTAGAGTTTGTATTGATGTGGATGTGGCGAAAGAGATTCCCAAGTCCTTTGTAGTGAATTTGGGTTATGGAGAGCCATACGAAATTAGAGTGGAGGTTCCTTGGAAACCTCAAACTTGCAGTGTCTGCAAGATCTTTGGCCATTCTACTAACACCTGCACTAATAAGCCCAAAGTTTCTCCTCCTCCAGTGTGGAAAGTCAAGGAGGGAGTAGGACAAGTTGTCCCAATTGTTCAAGAGCAAAAGGCCAAGGAGAGAGTAGGACAAGATGTCCTGGTTGCTCATGAGCGAAATACAGAAGGGAGTGTAATTAGTGAAAGTAAGGATGATTGGGTAGAGGTGGTGAAGAGGAAAATTCAAACTCCGGGCATGCCTGTGGCCATCTCTTCGTGTAGCCGTGTCTCTCCTACAACAAACGCGTTTGATGTCCTTGTGAAATGTGAGGATTTGGGTGCCTCCGCTGCTGTGGAGGAGTCAAAGTTAGATGTTACCGAGGCTGTTTCTTGTGAAGCTACCCCGATTCTCCATGGTTAGGGTAGTTCTCACAATGAGCCTCCTCCCGTGGCACTCCGTCGATCTACACGGTTTCGAGAGCCTCCAAGAATCCCCTTGGATGGCGATTTCATTGGACCTCGACATACCTTGACACAGGGGGTGGGTGATTTTTCTTCATCCACTAGAGATCAAAACAAAAGAAAGCTTAAGGAGAAAATCAAGGAGTTAAAGGCTTCAAGAACTTAGTTCTTGAGGCTCGCATGTCTTTCTTTTGTTTTGGTGTTTTTGTGTTGCTTCTTTGAAGTGTGCTTTGAGCTTAGTTGGATATCTGTTTTGTTGCGTTTAGGTCTTAGATTTTCCTCTCTTTTTTTTTTTTTTTTTTTCCTCCTGGGGTATGCCCCTTGTAGGCTGTATATTCGGTTATCCTTTTTTCTATTTCAAGCTAATTTACCCAAAAAAAAAAAAAAACAGGCCATAGGGGTTGATACTACGTAGAGCTAACAACAACATACTACTACATGGAGCCAGCCCTAGGGTAAGGCTTATGAGGCGGCCACCTTATGTCCCCTAAAAAAGTGTAAAAATAAGTGCCCCATCTTGTTTTATTACCTACTAATATATAACCTAACAATAGTTATGCCCGAACAAAAAATTGGCCCTCCTCGGAAAATTAGAAAACTGGGGCCCCTACTGTGAAATTTTCTTTAGGGTATCTCCTACACATCCTCCATATCTCCATATTTTCCTCCATCCCTTCATTTTGGAGGAAAATTGAACTCTTACCCATCCTCCATATTTTCCTTCATTTGGGAGGATTGAGTATTAGATAGAAATGGAGAAGAATTTTGAAGAAATGGAGGAATTAGGTTGGAGTTAGGATTGAATAGTGCAACCCTCTATAACCACTTTTTTCAATGAAAAATTATATTGATCCTCCATAATGGAGTTTTAGAGGATTTTGGATTAGAGATGCCCTTAGGCCTCCAAAATATCAAGGTCGGCCCTTCTATTATTACGTTAGATTTTGGAAAATGGCTTCTAATTCCACTTCCCATTTATCACTTTTTTCTTTTCCTTATTTATGTGAAATTTTCAAACTATCCACATTCCGTAATTCATTTTTTACACATGAAAGATAATTTTGTAATTTTACGTGAATAAGGTCAAGAAAGGAGTGCAAAAATCATTGTTTTTCAGAAATCGTATTATTCATTATTCAATCTTATCATTAATTTTTTTTTTTTTACCACATGTACATTGTAACAAACAATACATATTCTCTGATCGAAAACCACTACATGTGCTAGAAAAGGGGGACAGGAGAACAATTTTTGACAAAGTATGAACACCCGCCCAACGGGACCATCAGCGATCATTAACAATCGAAACGTAGTAGTAGTAAGTTTTGTTTTGTTTGGTTCCTTCTTATCCTAATTTGGTCTGTGATAGGGAAGTGTAAGGGCTGAAGCAGGGTCAAAGAGGTACATCTTAAACATTTTATTAATGGAAAAAAAAAAAAACATTTTATTAATGGATATATACAGTGACTGACCCGTGGGTTTGTGGTAGAATCGTTGGCCTAAAATGGTTCAAACGTCGGTGGTCTTCTCAACTCATAATTTAATGCTTCCGATTTATAACCAAGGGCTTATAGCCTAGCGGTTATCTACTAGTTCTCCTCACTAACTCCCACTAATGTATGTCGAATGGCAAAAAAAAAAATAATAATAATAATTTAATGGTCTTTTGGACTCGGGATCTTGTAGGGCACTCTCGGGTTGTAGTGCAGGATCGAGACCGCCTATAGTATTTTTAACAGTTCAGATTTCATATATTATCTTACATGTAGAATACTTATTTTATTTATAATATAAGAGGTAATTAAATAATCATCATATTTTTAGACAAAGCGTTTGTTTTCATCCCGCTCACTATTTGGAGTCATGTTTTCAACCTCTTAGTGTCTGGTTTACCATTTATACCCTTCGGCGGAAATCGCAAATACTATTGGACCAATTTAACCATGATTGCTATGAAAATATACTAAGACTGTTGGATCGATTTTAACCATGATCGTTAGGGTATATTGACTACTGGATCTTTTTTAACCATGATTGCTGGTTCGATTTTAACCATAATCGTTGGGGTATATTTAAGGATCATGGTAAAACTTTTATTTCGCTTCCCTTTATAAATTTGGCTCGGGCAGTAGCTCCCTTAAAAATTTTAACTATGATTGCTAGATCAATGGTATTTTTGGATAAAAACATAAACAACTAAGCCAAAAATCATTTATGTTTTCATCAAAAAAAAATTTACCCTATAGGCAAAAAATTTTGGGATCAAAACATAAAGAATTTTGGACCGAAAAAAAAAAAAGAAAAATCTTTTGTATATAGGGTAAAGATTTTTCTTTAAGTTTCATCCAAAAATTCTTTACAGCATAAGCAAAGAATTTTGGGATGAAAACATAAAGAATTTGGGATAAAAACTTTAAAAAAAAAATCTTTACCTTGGGTAAAGATTTAAAAAAAAAAAAATTTTACGATTATTTTATAAAGTTTTTATCCAAAATTCTTTATGTTTCATCCCAAAATTCTTTGCTTATAGGGTTAAGATTTTTCGTTATGTTTTCATCCAAAATTCTCTGTGTTCTCATCCAAAAATTATTTGCTTGTAGGGTAAAGATTTTTTGGATGAAAGCTTAAAGAAAAATCTAAAAAATTTGGATGAAAACATTATTTTTGACGTAGTTTTTCATGTTTTCATCCAAAAAACCTTGATTCAGTAATCATGGTTAAAATTTTTAAAAGAGTCGCTGTGCGGGGCCAAATTCATAAAGGGAACTGAAATGAAAGTTTTACCATGATCCTTAAATATACTCCAGTGATCATGATTAAAATCAAACCAACTATCATGGTTAAAATCAATCAAACAGTCTTAGTATATATTTTTCCAGCAATAATGGTTAAAATCAGTCCGGCAGTACTTATGATTTTCGCCTAAGGGTACAAATGGTAAACCAAACGATAAGATGATGAAAACGTAACTTCGTTTTTACCGGAAAAAAAAAAAAAAAAAAAACCTAACTTCGAATAGTGAGTGAGATGAAAACATAAGTACGAAAACTCCCAAGGATCGCCCCATAATATAATCTAGACTGTTGAAAACACTTTGGACGGTTCAGATCGTGAACCACAAGTCTGTAGGGCACTCCCAACCTGCAAAATCCCTGATCCCCTTTTCTTTGGAGTTTAAAGTAAGTTCATCTAGGGCGATTTGTATCCTTTCTTTTTCTCCCGACGAGTATCTGTATCAAGGTGCACATATCTCAAGTAATCTAAAGTCTCTGAAGTTAACAACCGGATAAATTCTAATGGTGCAACATTTTTTATATTAATGGTGAGAACCGAATAGGGCCGGTCTCCAGCAAATCCCCGGGCTTGGGCAACCCTCGGGCTAGACAAAAAAAATAAACAAATAGAGCATGTATTTATTATATATAAGTTATTCTGTGATTCTGAGAATGTGGAGTGTTTTCCTCAGTGGTTTTTGCCACTTTAATACACCCATTGGTCCTTGGTTTAAGTCCCAGGTGAGGCTTCTTGGCAAAAAGAATATTTGTTCTTATTTTTCTGGTAAAGTATAGATAATATACAATTCTTGCACCTCTTGTACTATATAATTACGTATATAATTTAGTGATAGTAAATATTACTTAAGACCAAAGTTCTAATTTTTTTGCATAGCATAAATGTTTGATAAATTTTTTTCTTTTATGGTCTATGATTTATTATAAATTTATTAAATTTTAATATCAAATTTAAAAAATAAAACCCTTTTACTATAACTTGATTAGTTTGAAATTCAACCATTTCTTCGTCTTGAATCTCGTTCAATCCATAAACACGTGCAATTAAAATATCATTTTAATTAAATTACGAGTTTAAAATACCATGTTCAATCTTTGGGTAAATTTCACTTACGTCTCCTGAGATTTCTGACAAATACAGAGGCATCCTCTATAATTTTTGAAATTCCACTGCCCTCCCTTACTTTTTAAACTAATTGTCAGATTCCCCCTTGTAATATCTAGACCTTAATTTTAGGACTTTAATTTCATTATGTGCATATGTGGCTTTAAGTATTGGTTGTGACACACAACCCAAGCGACACAATTATTTTCCAACTTAAGTTCCGATATTAGAGCTTAGGAGGGGGGGAATTTTATCTCATTCCCCCCTGATCTTCCACGTTAGAGAGAGAGAGAGAGAGAGAGAGAAAGAGAGAGAGAGAGAGAAAGATACGTGGACAAGTAGAAGAGAAGAAAGGGAGAAATTCCAGGGAAGACTGGTTTGAGTTTGATTGAAGCTCTACTAGGTAAGATTTCACGTATTAGATAATGAATTTTATATTTTATTACGGAATCACTTGCATCTAGTGGTTAATTAATTTCTAGTTGGCTTAATTTGGGGGTTGAGTTTGTGGAACTCAAGAACCCTAGCTCTTGAATCTTATGATTTTGGGTGTTTAATTTGATCTCGTTTTGAGCCATGGATTCCTGGTATATGGAGTAGTTTACATTATATACACATTTAGGCACGAGTTTTCTAAGTTTTAGAGTTGATTTGAGGTGATTTTGGTGGAGTTTGGGTTTAGAAATCGAAGGGATTCAAATATGTGTTTTTTTCCTTCGAAAACTATTTTCAACAAAAAAATTTTAAAAAGTGTTTTTTTTTTTAAAAAAATAATTCTCTAGATACTTTTTAAAAACAATTTTTTAAAAATAAGGAGTTCATTTTTTTTGAAATTTTTTTTACACTCTATTTTCAAAAAAGGGTATTTTTTTAGGATGGAGAATATATATACTAAGGGTACTACAATCATTTACTCAAAAAGTTGACATCGTTAGCCTTAAAGTAACGGCAGGGGGAATCTAATAATTAGTTTGAAAAGTAAGAGAGTAGAATTTTAGAAAATATAGGGGAGGTCTCTGTATTTGCCAAAAATCTAAGGGGAGGTAAGCGAAATTTACCCTTAATATTTTTACCTTATCGTAGTCCACCTTATTGAATTTAAAAAATAAAATAAAATCAAGGGCATTATTTTTAAAATTCGTGTTAGGCCTCCAAAATATTAGTGTCAGCCTTGTAAATGGTTTTAAAATTGGTTTTATTTATTTTATGGGCTCAGTACTACACAAGTTTTTAGGTTCGTCTTTTTAATCTTTTTTTTGGGCTCAAAAGGAAAGCCTTGCTCACTTTTACTCAGAGCTGGCAGTGAAACCAACCATGAAATCCATTGACCTCCAAAATTCACCAACACTTCTAGTACCTTTACTAAATTCCGTCTCGTTACCAAGCCCACTTATATAAACCCAATGAACTGAAACCCTTACACGATCCACCACAACCCATAGGTCATAGTCCATTGATATCTAAGGTAGCAATCAAATAAAAACCATTCCAAGGCTATAGATGTTTTCTAGCCCACGCTTATACCAACCGATTAGATTCGAAATTTGATTTAGCCCAATTGACCCATCCATCTAGCCTAGACAAATTCACCAAAAAAAAAAAAAAAAAAAAAGGAGATGAAATTCAGTAATATGGAGAAAAATATGCCCAAAGAGTAAAAATCAAATCATTATTAAAATAATAAAACAGTAATCCAAAAGGTCTTGGCCGGGACTTATGAGTTTGCTCTCTCTTAAGATATGAGATTCTATATATTCACTTGGCCACCTCAACTCATGCGTAAGCATGTGAAATAATTAATTATCCAAAAAAAGCATGTGAAATAATTGTGGGGTTTAGTCCGAGGTACGTGCAAACAAGTTCGGAATACCTATTACCAAAAAAATAAAATCGACCCCACAAACTCACTGATCTAAATCAATAATGCTACATGTACAACAATTTCAGCTCCAACTATTTACAACCCCCTCACATACATACACGTGGGGCTTATGCACAATTATGTGCGTAAATGGTTGTAGGCCCAATTATGGGTGTAGGCCCCACGTGTATGTATGTAAAGGGGTTGTAAATGGTTGGAGCTAAAATGATTGTACAAGAAACATTTTTGAATCTATATAGGTTGCCTCTTATTATTATTGACTACCGTTTGACTCACTTTTGTCGGACCATAACATGACTTCATTCACTCGGTTGACATTTTCATAGGGCGAGTTATAGCCAGCAACAGTACCATATGTTTTTGCAATGGCTGATTCCGAAGGGGTGCCCTTCAGGCTTTTTTTCAATGCCGTAACTTGTGAAGTAATGTTAATATTTTTTAAGAAGCCTCCCAATCTTTTAACGGCAGCGTACTGGTACTTGGGCAGCGTCACCAGGCGAACCTCATCAGAGAGAGGAGGAGGAGGGCTCTTTTGGTACTTTCGCGGCAAGTAGAAGTAGACGATATAAGATGAATTGCTAGAAGGTCCGGAAGCGTTCGCAGGATTTATATCCACAAAAACTGGAGCTGTCATATCGATTGTTGCTGTCTACCTATTTTTGCCCAGGAAGTAATTGAACAATCTGTATGTCATCCGAATTTTGAATGTATTAGAAAAAGATCGATATCAACTCGCAAACATTAACGAAGTTTTTTCTATATCAGTCACGTAACAATTTGTATCATGAATCAACTGTTCTTTTTTCCTAGACCAGTCACGTAAAATAAAATGAAATGCATTTAAATTCAGATGTCAAAGTTTTTTTTTTTCCTTTCAAAATCACTTTGAGGCGGATTTTTTCATCTCAATTTTTTTCTCTCGCTAATTGAATCTTGGCTCTGTGGCCCGGAGGGGCACCAACATCAAGTGTAGACCACTTACATGTTCAATGGACTTCAATGGGCGTAAAAATGTTGCTGATAGCTGTAAGTGGTAGGGGATAAATAATGACTTCCGTACCATTAGAAGATTTTTGTCAAAAGTGGTTTTTGGTGCTAAAATAGAACCCAAGCTCCAGTGGTTTGTTCTATTTTAGAACTAAACAGTTTCAAATTTAACTAACTTTGCCACCACCTCGCTTTTAATTATTTTTTCAATCCCAATTCAACTATTTACGTTATTTTCAACCCCCGTTTGACCTAATCAGTGGACTAATTTTTTTGATGGAAAGTGATGGTGGAAGAAGAAAATAATTGATGAATAGTTTGTGGGAATTTTGCACATATTTATAGAGCTTAAACAAAATAAAGCTGTTGGGAAAAAAAAATGCTCGTTTGGAGCTAATCTGCCCGTTGGTGGAAACTCCACGTACATCACTTTCCATTAACCTCTTTTTTCTATAGTATTTCGTCACTTCCAAGAGAAAAAGTTTGTTTCTATCTCATCTTCACATGAAGTCCCACCTTGATCAGATAACCAAACTTCAGAGCAAATCCATCACACCGATTGGCCATACCCCATCAAACTGACCGGCCATACTCAATCAAACCGATCGGCCATACCCCCCTCTCCGATGAAACCTCTCTCTCTCTCTCTCTAAACTCATCAGCTATACCCATGTATCAACAAACCGATTGGCCAAAAAAATCCTCATAGATCGGCCAAAACAGTCCACCATCGTCAATTTCGGAGTACCTTGGTCAATTTCGGAGTTTATCATGGTGAGAGCATGTCTCAGCATCAACTCCGGCGACTTCTCGGCGAGAACAATAGATTCCAACAACTTTCCGGCATGATTCAGGTAGTCTCCGGTTTGTATTGTTGAAGATGGCAGTTGGGATTTGGTGATGTGGTTCTATATTTGGAATCAAGTTTGCATTTGTTTCATTTTCCATCCGATTATAGCTATGCATTGGATTGATCAATCGCAAACTTTGGTTCTATTTTAGCAATGCAACCCCATATCCAACCTGTATTGGATTTTCTCTAAGAGCATCTCCAATGTTAATTTCTAGCTGGTTTTTAACAGCCAAATCTATTTGTTGGTTGTTATAGTGTTATTTGGTCAAAATTGACAAAAATGCTCCAATGGTGCTAAAACCACTATTTCGTTGCTATTTCCTGCCGCCATCAGATTATAACCCTTGCAGCCAAATTTGGCCGAACAAATGGCCAAGCCAATTTTTGGCAAAATGTATCCCCATTGGAGGAGCTAATTTTGGTCTTCAAGTCAAAACATGGCTTTGACTCCCAAATTGGCTCTTACAAATGCTCTAACATTGTAGCAAGCCAAAAAATAGCTTTGGTGCTTGAAAAAATTGATAGAACCATTGGAGGCGCTCTAATACAAGCCAAACAAGAGTGAGAGACAAAGCGAGATGCTTACATTTTGAAGCCTTTGCTAGATCCACATATTTGAAGGAGGTTGAGTTTCTTTGGGGACTAGACACCCACCTAGCACTCTTATAACTTCGAATTTCATAATCCTTTTGGGTTTTAATAACTTGGCATGGAGGGCACTCAAGTTTTTTTACAATTGAGTGGCTCATCAAATCCCTTGGAATTAGCCTTTCTTTCACACAGTGTTGACCCCAACAGGGCCATGGCCATTGCCATAACAATTACCACTAAACTTGACTCTTTTCCACTACAACAAAAGTTAGTTTCTATAGCAGGTCAAAAACTCTATAGAAAGTCATATATAGCATTTCAGCTAATGCTATGGTAGTTGCCATTATAAAAAAGGGTCAGACCATAGCATTTTTAGCCTGCTATATTTTGTACACCTTCTATAGCATTTTTACCTGCTATGAATTTTCATATTTCCATAGCATTTCTTGTTCCCTATTATTTGTCTATTTTAATACCCTTAAAACATAGCATTTTGGGCTTTCTATATAATGTATATTTCCTATAGCATTTTTTGCTTGCTATTAACTGTACATGTTTTAATAGCCTTTTGGTCCTGCTATATAATCTATATTTTCTATACCTTTTTTGACCCGCTATTTATGTTTCACTTTTCATTGCATTCTTGGACTACTACATTTTCTACTGAATTTTTGCTGCTTATTCTGGTAACCTAAACTCAATTCCATACCAAGCTCTTACAACGGTAACGACTACACATTCCTTAGCAATATGTTCAAAATATTCCATTCAAACCCAAAAAGGTATCATTCTCTGAACATCTAAGCGATTAACATTACATAGACGAAAATTTGTTTATTGCATGTTTCTTTGAATCATCTATCCAAAAAGTAGAGTACAAGCCTTAATTGGCACCAAAATATCAACAATTCAAAGGCTTCGATCAAAATACTGCAAGATCATATATCTATATCTTTGTCCAAAATATCATCAAAAGAGCTTCAACCAATTAAGCGATAACTAGCAATAGCAAGATCATCTTCAGCAAAAAGTCGTGAAATAATTTCTCCTCTATCAACCCATAGACCTACATATGGTAGATGTAATTTCAATTTCAATGAGCCATAAAGCAAGTAAAAGTGATAATTCAACCAGAATACATGTATATGTAGTTGAAAGAATGCTAGACGTCCAAACTAATCTTTTTTTTTTTTTTGAACGGCGAAAAAAGAGAGATTTTATTAATAAGAGTTTGATACAAGCATTACAACACAAGAGTAAACACCCAAAACGGTTGCCAAGGCGACAACCAAAGTGAGCAATAGCTCGTCATTACTACTACAACCAAAAGCACATAGATGCAACAGGTCAAGCAGGTAGATAGATGCAACAGATCAAGCAGCAGCAAATGGGAACACCACAGAGTAGTAGTGTATATAACTACCTACAATAAAATAGTGGGAACAAGAGAAACTGGGTGTACATTACACCATGTCCATGGGTTCAAGTTATATAACAGCCAATCAAAACACGTCTCAGTTCAAACAGAGCAAAACCTCTCCAATTTCGATCAAACATCACAGTTATATAGCACTACAAGAAAAAACACATTCGGCGACCAAATTAATTTTAGTTGCCGATTGTAGCACCTTCAGCGACTAAATTTCGTTTGTCGCCATATGTAGTACTTTTGGTGAAAAAATCACTTTCGTCGCCATATGCAGTGCTTTGGGCAACCAACTTGACTTTTGTTGCTGGTTGTAGACCCTTTAGCAACTAAAATTTTTTTGTTGCCGCAAACAACACCTTTGGCGACCAAATAAAATGTTTGTCACTGTATGCAATGCCTTTGGCGACCAAATAAATTTTTGTCGCAGTATGCAATGCCTTTGGCGACCAAACCTTGACTTAGTCGCGGAATGTTTAGCGCCAAAAATTACACAGTGCGAAGTTATTGGCCGCCAAGCATAAAATATAGTGGAGACATACGGCGACCAAAAATTTTAGTCGCCGATGGTATATTTTGATATAATTAAATAATATAATATAATATAATTCAATATATAATTTATGATAAATATATTATAATATTTGTTATACTTTAAAAAGATGATAATACATATACATATTTTTTGACAAATGTAACAAAGAGACTTGTGTAGCCCAGTGATTAGGTGTTGGGTTAAGAAGTGGGAAGTCGTGGGTTCAATTCTTGGCAAGTGCAGTATGGGTGGGTTAATTCTTGAGCTGCCATGTGGCTTAAATTTTTTTTTTTTCGCATGAACTTTTGGTGACAAAATATTAGTCGTCGAATGCGCTACCTTTGACGACAAATAGTTTTGGTCGTCGTACGGCTAACCTATGGCGACAAAATGTTTTAGTCGCCGTATAGAAAACCTTTGGTGACCAACCTAATTTTTGTCGGCATTTACATTCGCAGACGATGTTTTAGCGACATACAGGGCGACTAAAATATTGGTCACCAAATATTAGGGCGACAAAAAACAGTCCTCAATGGTGACAAATTTTTTAGTCGCGGAAAGCATTTTTTCTTGTAGTGATAATCACAATGTCATATAGCTTCAAGCTATGAAGCACCGACATGTATATGGTGTGTCCCCATAAACCATGACTTGCTGGAACCAAAAACTTGCTGGAAATTCCTCTGCTCACTGCACAGGTACAAAATCATTCTTGCATTTTGGTCATGCACATTTTTTTTTTAATCAGATATTTGGTCGCCAATTGTACAAAGTTTGTTTCTTTTCAAAGGCATCTAAGATATCTGGCAAATGGTTCTCATTTATTATCAAAACAAATCAATCTATAATATATGACAGATTATCCTATAATATATGACAGATTATCCTATGTGTTTTGTTCGTCTTCATACTTATTTTAATTATCCAGCAATGCAGCAAGAGCAATATAAGAGTTGATCACAATCTTCTCCTAGCAATATCTAGGAGAATACAAGAATATCAGCAACAGCAAACTAGCAGTATTTATGCAATGTATCTGGAACTCCTACATACTCCTCAATCCCATGCATTTTGTGTAATGAACCTGTGTCACCTCTTTCTATACTTTCAAAGAGCCATAAAGTTTCTACTAAACCTAACTTATAGACAAAGGAGTAAACATATTGTATTCATTTTTTTTATATAAATAAGTGAAAAAAAATGCATTACCCTGGCATAGAGCTAGAGTCCATAAGAACCTTGTCAGCAGGCCATGCAACAGTAGTTCCTTTGGCTTCTTCAATATATAGTATATCACTTGTAGGCCTCCGCAAAAAGACTTCACGTTTCTTTACAACATCCACCCAAACTCTCATCGCGTTAGGTCCGAGAGGAATATGATGAACACGTTCATTTGGATCACTAGAAGACCAATGTCCTGCAGCAACTACTTCTCCTGTCCCCATCCAATCAAGCAACTTGCAGTTATTGCTACCAGGGTTATTGGTAACCCTCTTTAGCAACACAAAGCAAAAACAAGAAAACAACGATGTAAATGGACTTGGAAAGCCAAAAGCAGGATTCATCTCAAAAGTAATACAAGGTCTAACTATGAAATGTAAAAAAATAGTCGAGAAACTGGTGCAAGATATTACATCTCGATAGTTGCGCATAACAAGATATGCAGCAGCAACAACCGATCAAATAGATAATAAGATGAAGATCCAAAAATCAAAATAGAGATAGAATTCTTCCTTACATATTCATGTTAGTATCAGCAGTATGATTACCAAAAGACTTCATTATAAAGTAATACAGCATCAGCAGTAGCCTTCTAAAAATAATGATTTGAAAAGCATACAAACTCAAGGATCTAGGTAAGACATCCTACATAACCCAGAAAATCAGGATCTAGATAATGATTTCAGCATTTTTTATGCAATGATGTAAAATTATGCCATTTTTTTATGAATGCATAATTAAATAACTTCTTACCGAGGGGACACAATGGGTGTTCTTCCAGTGATTGCCGCATTCTGAACCTAGAAAGTTCAAAGAAGGAAAACAACAAAATGTCACTACTCAAAGTAGTCATAAATACCCACCAATGAAAGAAAACAGTAAGCTACTTACTTGATTTTTGTTTAACGCATCAATTGTATTCTGCAAATGTGCCACTTGAGACTTGAAATGAACATTTTGTTCATGCACCTGAGCTATGTGACCACTCAGTTGTGATAATAGAGTTAATTTTGTTATTGTGACTCCTTTTCCAAATGTTCTTAAATGGCCAGGCTTCTCGAGACCGAACCCATTTGATGTGATAATAGATTAATGTACTTACCATTGTGGAAGTTTATATAACGTAATCGATTCTTTTACAACATACTCTGTATAAAAACCAAACAACTCTTCAGTCTATATTCCAATTTTCAAAATAAAAACATCAAATGGGTTCCTTTGAATAGTGGGCCCCTAAACGGCCATTGCCATAACAATTACCACTAAGCAAGACTCTTTTCCAACCGAACCCATTTGATGTTTTACCGAACCCATTTGATGTTTTTCCTTTGAAAATTTGTATATAGATTGAAGAGTTTGTTTTTTATACCAAGTATGCCGTATACAGAGTATCCTGTACAAGATTTGATTAAGTGACGTAAACTTTCACAATAGTAAGTACGTTAATCTAAATAGGAAAAAAAATAACGTATTAAAAGATTTTGTTAATCTGAGTACCTCTAAACAATAAGGTTTACAAGGTAGGAAAAATATTAACGTGGTTTACAATTTCGTTTGGATTTGGATAATTCGAACCAAGATTATGTTAATATACACAACTAAAGCTCATCATCCTTCTCCCCTAATTTATGGATTTTTCACAATGTAAAATATAGAATGGAGCATTAAGTTCTTAAAAATCCCTCTGTATATCAATCAAATGATTATCTCTATGAAAGTGTATCACAAGCCTGGTCCATTTATTTCCCAAGACCACCAGTCCGCTGAATTTGGACTCAAGGGTAGATTTGCAAGAGAGCAAGTCGCAAGAGAGTTGAGATTGAACTCGACAAGATTTCTCAAATACCCCTCTGTCAATTGCGAGTGTCGACGGCATGTTGTTAAGCGTGGGTTTAGGGGATCCCATGGGCTTGTCTTTTTTCATTGTTTTCATACAATGCTTTTTTATTGGTGAATATATTAACTCGTTAAATATAGTACTGACCCCTGGATTAGGGGTTCTCAGGATTTGGATTGGATCAGATTTCTATGAATCAAATCGTAATCCGTGAGTCCAAATTTTTAGAAATTAAAATGCAATCCATGTCTGGACCAAAAGTCATACGGTCCGTTTCCAATCCAATTTGTGAGTCACGGATCGGTTCTAGTTTTATGTACAGATTACCTTTCATAACGAAAATAATACCCAAAAAAAAAAAAAAATACAAGAACCAACAAGCAACCCATATAAAGCATTACCTAGTGCAACGCTTAGGAATTGGATTAAGTATTTTTTAAAAAACAAATTGGATTAAAGTACATTAAATCATCTTGGTTCAAGGTTTCAAACCAGTTTCCAATCCAGCAAGCAAAAAAACAAGAATTAGTTTCTATTTTCAAATGCAGCACTTTCAAATACAAAAATCAAGAACTAGGAACGAGAACTTGTTTAATTCAACATACAAATTTTCGAAGTTCCAATCTATTGCATAAAGAATTACATCAAACATCTCCAATAGTAAGAGCATCTTCGGCAGATCCCTCAAACATCAAATTTCAGAAGATTTGAGGGATCATTTTTTTTTTTTTTTTTGTCAATTGGTAGCCATTTTATTGATTACGATAAATGTGAAATATCGAAACGAGCCTCCCTACTCGCCCAGTCTGAACAAACTCCCTTCCCAGGTTGTAGGTAGCTCGATAGATAGGGTGTGTTTGGCCACAACATGAGCCACTGCGCGTATTACTACGACGAGGAACAAACGAAAAAGAAATATCGCAAAAGGAACTTGAAAGTCTAATAGTATCTCGGATGATCACCGCTAAGCTTGAGTTGGCAAGCTTTACTCCTTGAAGCATCTGTATAATAATACATTGTGCGTCTCCTTCAAAAGAAAAGTGCTCGCTCCCTTTCTCTTTGGCCAAAGTCACTTCCCATCTCAAGGCCTCCACAGCTTTAGCAGATTGAGTGTTTGAAATTGGAATAGCTGTAATCCATTTCACTTGTCCCAAATGATCCCTGGTCATCAGACCTACACCACCTCTTTTTCCTGACACATCAAAGGCTCCATCAAAAGTAATTTGCAACACACCGTGGTTCGGAGGACTCCATATACTAATTGTTTCCTCCGTTGGCTGTCTCAGCTCTCTTGCTTTAGACGTGGCTAATACAAAATTATGAAACTCATTAATCCCTTGACTCAAGATTGCCTGCCCCCAATCCACTTCTTATTGAACACCCAGTCATTCCTAGCCTTCCAAATGTGCCAGCACACAAATGCAAATAGCCCCAAAAGCTCCTTTCGATTCCCTCCATTAGTAATAGATCCTATACTTGTCCATAACTCTCCAAACTGGGTAGTAGACATATTTTCCGGTCTGAACCAAAAATGGTGAGAGTAACCACACTTTACAAGCCCGCTCACAGTTCATTAATACATGATTTGTAGTCTCATCCATCAATCCACAAACTGGACACATCGTTGTCACTGGTATTTTCCTTTGGGCTAACATTTTGTTAACAGGAAGGACATTGTGCAAGCTACGCCATAGAAATAGTTTGAGTTTATTAGAGGCTTGAATGTGCCATATCCGTTTCCATTTATCTTCATCAACACTATTTCCACTTGTTTGCCCATGATCAACATTGCAGTTTGGAGTTTGATATCCCAATTGTTTTGCAATCATGTATTGCCGACTTGACTGAGAATTTTTCATTCAGTGAACTCCTCCAAATAAGCTCATCCAGTTGGTCAGTGGTGCTCAATGGTAGGCACAAAATTTTCTCAGCATCTCTGTGATTAAACACTGCCATTATATAATTACCAATGATTCCTTTCGTGCCTTACAATCATGGTCAATGAGCTCACTAACTTTCTCACAATGCATATTCTCTGGTCTAGGTGATAGGATTGTTGATCTTCAAACCATGGATCATTCCATATCACAATTTTCGTACCTGTAGCCACTCTACATCTCCACCCTTTTTCCACCACTGCATTGCTTGATAAAATACTTTGTCAGGCCCAATAGGCTGTAGGTTTAGCCCATGATTCCAAAAATTCGAATTAGGAAAATATTTGGATTTGAAGACTTTGTAGAACAATGAATCCTCCCCCTTGAGCAATCTCCACCCTTGTTTAGCAAGCATAGCTAAATTAAATGATTCTAAATCTCTAAAGCCCAATCCTCCCTTGCCTTTTACACGAGTCATCTTCTCCCAACTCAACTAGTGGATCTTCCTATTCTCATCATCTTCACTCCAAAAGAATTTAGCAATCACCAAATCAAGTGAGTTGCATAAACCCGTTGTAATCTTGAGACAGGCCATTGTATAAGTGGGCAATGTTAACAGAACAGATTTCGCCAATACCTCGTTACCTGTTGGATTGACATGCTTCTCCTTCCAACTCTTAGTTTTATTCATCACTTGCTCCTTAATGTACCCCAAAGTTGCATTTTTAGAACGACCAATAATAAAAGGTAGCCCTAACACCACCAGTACCATATGTTTTTACAAAGGAAAATCAGTATGGAGCATGGCTCAAAGCTTCTTCGGTGAAGATTTCGGCATGACGAAGGACGGAGGAGGGTCCGAATTTGTCGCAATCAACATTGTCAGTGGCAGAAACGGATAAGGAAAGGAGCGGGAATAATGGCAATGATAAGGTTTATTCCAGGAAAGGGGGGGATTTAAAATCTTCAAAAAGGTGAGTGGAATTCATGTGATACGGTGAATGATCCGTCAAATTTGAATCTTGTGGGTCAAGCTAAGGGCCCATTGAAAATGTGCAAGTAGACTTGAGTGAACAAAGCCAACTTAGTTTTAAGCCAGCTTATTCAAATTCCAAGACAAGTCATTCTCTACTAATATGTCAACAAACAAAAGCCGAAAAGACAATAAGCCAAAAAAATAAAGGCTTAGTGGAAGCCCAATTGACCTATCTATCTTAGCCCAGACCATTTCACAAAAATAAAAAAAAGTAAAAAATCAGTAAGATGGAGAAAAATATGCCCAAAAAGTTAAAATCAAATTGTTATTAAAATAGTAAAGCAATAACCCCAGAGGTCTTGGCCAGTGACCTAGAAGTTCCAGTGACTTAGAAGTTTGCACGTTTGAGACAATGTTTTAAGACAATGTTTTAAAAACTGGACCGGACCGGCTGGTTCAACCGTCAACCGGACACTAGTTTGGTCCGGTCTAAGTTCAAAACTGTTAATTTTTAAAACCGGTCTATAAAGTAAAAACCGTTTTGAAAAACCAGTTGAACCGGCAAATCGGCAAAACCGGGGGCGGGCTAGTCGAACCGGACCAGACAAATTTTGAACTTCTTGAGTAGTTCTGATGGCAGTACAACTGCCACGTTAATGCCCAATAATGGCAAATGACAGGCTGTTTGTACTGCAAAACAGGGCAGGGCCTTTGTGATGCTTTTATAGAAACAAATTTCACTCGCAATGGTCTATTTCACCGACGTGGGATTAAAAAACAAAGACAATTTCATTGCATCTTTATTATCCCACTGCTTACACTCAAGACAAATACATACGCTGCATTTTATTCTCTCAAACTTTTCACATGTATTTTTATATACTTATTTTAGTTGGTTATATATATTTTTATATATATTATGACATAATTATGAAATCACGGTTCGACCGCAGTTGAACAGGTGACCCGTCCGCCCGGTGCCTCCTCCTGTTCGTCCTCCGGTCCGGATTTCAAAACATTGGTCTGAGATTCTATCTCTGGCTACTTCAACCCATGCGTAAACATGTGAAATAGCTGTAGAAAGTAATCCGAGGTGCGTGCAAGCTAATTCGGAATACATAGCATTACCAAAAAAATGAGATTAAAAAATGCAGTACTGACATCCCAAACTCATTTAAATAGTTTGCCTCTTATTATTATAGACTACTTTTTGACTAACTTTGGTCAAACCAAAACATGACTTCATTCACCCGGTTAACATATTCAAAGGGCGAGTTATAGCCAGCAACAGTGTAAGGCACAACAGCACCAGTACCATATGTTTTCGCAATGGCTGATTCCGAAGGGGTGCCCTTCAGGCTTTTTTTCAATGCCGTAACTTGTGAAGTAATGTTTATATTTTTTAAGAAGCCTCCGAATCTTCTAACGGCAGCATACTTGTACTTGGGCAGTGTCACGGGGCGAACCTGATCAGAGAGAGGAGGAGGAGGAGGGCTCTTTTGGTACTTTTGCGGCAAGTAGAAGTAGACGATATATGATGAATTGCTTGAAAGTCCGGAAGCGTTCGAAGGATTTATATCGACAAAAACGGGAGCTGTCATATCGATTGTTGCTGCCTGCTTATTTTTGCCGAGGAAGTAATAGAACAATCTGTATGTCATCCGAATTTTGAATGTGTTAGAAAAGATCGATATCAACTCGCAAACATTAACGAAGTGTTTTCTAGAGTCGCGTAACAATTTGTATCATGAATCAACTGTTCTTTTTTCCTAGATCAGCCATGTAAAATAAAATGAAATGCAATAAAATCTAGATGACAAATGTTTTTTTTCTTCCTAAATCACTTTAGGGAGGATTTTTTCATCTCAATTTTTTTTCTCTAGCTAATTGAATCCTGGCTCTGTCGCCCAGAGGGACACCGGCATCAAGTGCAGATCAATTACGTATGTCAAAGGACTTCAATGGGTGTAAAAATGTTGCTGATCCAACAGCTGTAAGTGGTAGGGGACAAATAATGGTTTCCGTAACATTAGAAGACTTTTGCCAAATTTTGACCAAATAAGAGCATCTCCAATGTTAATTTCTAGCTGGTTTTTAACCAACAAACTTATTTGTTGGTTGCTATAGTGTTATTTGGTCAAAATTTGACAAGACGTTCCAATGACGCTAAAACCACTATTTGGCTACTATTTCGTGCAGCCGTTAGATTATAAGCCCTGCAGCCAAGTTTGGTCAAACAAATGGCCAAGCCATTTTTTGACTACCTACCAAAAATCTCCCCATTGGAGCAGCTAATTTTGGTCTTCAAGTCAAAACATGGCTTTTGACTCCCAAACTGGCTCTTCCTTACAGATGCTCTAACATTGTAGCAAGCCAAAAAAATTGCCTTGGCGCTTGAAAAAAATTGACAGAACCATTGGAGGTGCTCTAATACAAGCCAAACAATAGTGAGAGACAGAGAGATGCTTACATTTTGAAGCCTTTGCTAGATCCATCTTTGAAGGAGGTTGAGTTTCTTTGGGTACTGGACACCCACCTGGCACTTGTATAACTTCGAATTTCAAAATCTTTTTGGGTTTCAATAACTTGGTATGGAGGGCACTCAAGTTTTTTACAATTAAGTGGCTCTTCAAATCCCTTGGAATCTGCCTTTCCTTCACACAGCATCGACCCCAACAGGGCCATGGCCATTGCCATAAGAATTACCACTAAACCAGACTCTTTCCCAACCGAACCCATTTGATGTTTTTCCTTTGAAAATTTGTATATAGACTGAGAGTTGTTTGGTTTTTATACAGAGTATGCTGTACAAGAATCGATTACGTTATGTAAACTCTCACAATGGTAAGTACGTTAATCCAAATTGGAAAAAAATAACGTATAAAAAGATTTTGGTAATCTGAATCCACCTCTGAATAATAAGGTTTACAAGGTAGGAAAAATATTAACGAGGTTTACAATTTTGTTTGGATTTGGATAATTCGAACTAAGATTATGTTAATATACACACATAAAAGCTCATCAACCTCCGGCCCAAATTTATTGATTTTTCACAATGAAAGTGTATCACACGTCTGGTCCATTTATTTAGCATGACCACCAGTCTGCCAAATTTGGAAGCAAGGGAAGGTTTCCAGGGAGAGCAGGTCAGAGGAGAGTTGAGATTGAACTTGACAAGATTGCTCAAATACCCCTCTGTCAATCACGAGTGTCGACGGCATGTTGTCAAGCGTGGGTTTTGACGATCCTATGGGCTTGTCTTTTTCACTATTTTTATACAATGTTTTTTTATTGGTGAATAAATGAACCCGTTAAATATAGTACTGACCCCAGGATTAGTGGTTCTCAGGGTTTGGATCGGATTAGATTTCTATGAATCAAATTGTAATCCGAGAGTCCTAATTGTTAGAAATTAAAATGCTATCTGCGTCTGGACCAAAAGTCATATAGTCCAATTTCCAATCCAATCTGTGAGTCACGGATCGGTTCTAATTTTATCTACGAATTACTTTTCATAACGAAAATAGAACTACCAAAATAATAATAATAATACAACAACCAACAAGCAACCCGTATAAAGCATTACCTAATGCAACACTTTGGAATTGGACTAAGCGTTTAAAAAAAAAAATATTGGATTAAAGCATTACATTGAATCATATTGGTTCAATGTTTCAAACCAATTTCCAATAGCCAGCAAAAAAACAAGAATTAGTTTCTATATAATTGTTTACTCTTCAAATTTGTAAGGGGTATATCTAGGGGCATGCCGACAGTCAATTTCGGCTCTGCACGGGTTTTTTACAACTTTTTATATGGACGAGCAAACAATGTTTTAAACTCATTTCCGGCCCTGTAGCTATCTAATAAACATCCCAGAACCTCCCGTCAGTTATCCGCAGCCCCGGACGTCTATTTTTTAATATTCTCCCCACCGAGTTGCGTAGTCTGTTTATACTTGTCTCCGGTCTCGGAACCTTCTGGAGATGTCCAAGAGTTTCCCGTTTATCTTGAATCCTCGGCATTATCTCTGCCAAAGTATAAACACTGTCCTTTGTGTACAGTAGAAACACATTTGTGCCTCGCTGGCTAAATTCCTCAACGATATTAACTTCTCTAAAACTTCAGTCTTTGTCCTAAACTACACGAGACCAGATTTTCCTAAGGCCAGAGATATGTAGGCAGCCCTGAGGCCGGGCTTGGTCCCAATCCCCAAAACTACCTTTTGTCTCCTTGAACTACATGATGACCAGATTCTCTTGAGGCCAGAGATATGTAGGCAGCCCTGAGATCAGTCACGGTCCAAATCTCTCTTTTATATATATATCCCCCCTTTAGTTCAAATGTCCCATACTATAAAATACACTTTCAGGAATAATATAAGTTTTCTTCTTCTCATTGTATATATGGTAGCATTCATTATCCTCACAAATCTTCAATCACTTATATATTTTGGAAAAGTTTTTTTTTAGTACCGAAAGGGCGAGGTAGGGTGCTCCAGCTTCCCTACACGTAATAGTGAATTACCAAACCTTTTCTTCTCTAAAAAAGCAGACCAAACAAAAAACTGAGTCATTTTCATCAAACAAAATCAGGTCTTTCGTCCCAAGATATTTATTTCACATTTTCCAAAATATTTATTCATATGGTGACTTGGCACACCAAATATCATGTCACGTAGCGACTTTGAGTTATTTTATATCAAATTTGTTCTGGCTCAGTCACAGCTATAAACCCACATTGCTTTGAATATCACTTGGATCACTCGACCATAAACCTTTTTCCAAACTCTTAGTCGAAATTCCGGGCGACTCCGCTGGGGACTTACATAATTCCAGGTCTAGAATTTTTCCAAAACCATAAGTAATTGAAGACTTGTGGTTTTCTAACCATTTCATATATACATATATTTTTGGCCTGTTTTTGTTTTGCAGGGTAGTGCGCCCCAATGGCCATATAATCCCAATGGTTTTACGCGCTATTGCCTAGATAAATACCCCAATGGGTCTACCTATTGTTTGGCATGACATCCTTTCGTTCACACACTAAGCACGCATACTGCACTACATACCCTCTCTTCTCAATCTCCATTATTTTTTACAACTTTAAACCCATGTCAGTCCTAGTCGGGGAAGTGGTAAGTGGGCGTGTGCTAACAAGCCATTTGGACTTGATCGTACCTCAGTCGAGTCTTTTCCACTCAACCCACGTACCAAAGATGGCATTCGAGCGCACTTTTGGGGATTGGCAGTGGCTTGATGGAGGTATATTGGGTTAGGAGCCTATTGAAACCTCTGACGGATGAAAAACTCCAACCAGTATAAAAATGCATCAGCCAAACCCTTCATGGTTCATATAGTAGCCATGTTAGCCATACACATTTACTTTTTGCATCTAGGAACACGATGGGAAGGATGCCAACATTTACTGCTTTCTATAAATTGTTCATGCATTTAGGTTAGGCATTCTAGCGAGAGTCTCAGTCACTCAAGCCGCCGGTGGCTATGTGTGCGCACTACCTAGAGTCAAGACTGAGTCAGGGTCGTCTTATAGGAAACACGTCCCCGAGTCTCATAAATTGCATTTTGGGGATAGCACGGACGTTATTTTCGTCCTCAGATAACATTACATGCCTGCCGCCACAACTGATCATGGTTGTGGTAGCCCTCATTGTCAGAGGACCCATATCATATAAAGTTTCATTTCTATTCAGATCGTGTCTAGTATCAGTTTAGGGGCTAACCTTATCCCGGTCATGTCCGTCAATAGTCTTAGACATAGGTTTCCCCCCCCCCCCCCCCCCCAAAAAAAAAAAAAAAAAGGTTTAGGGCTAGTTCTATCTAAACCATGCTCGTTCGTTGTTTAGATCCACCATCAGGTCTGGATGGCATCCAGTTTATGTCAATCTAGGGGCATCCCCTACTTGGGCTTTGTCCAATTGTTGTCTTGCACCCTTAGATTAGGTCCAGTCCCGTCTTTCAGTCTTGTGGCATCCCTTGTTTAGGTGCTACCCTTTTTTTCTTGGACCCTAGATTCTGTCCACTCTTGTCTAGGGGCATCCCTTGTTCAGGTGCTGCTCGTTTTTGTCTTGGACCCTTAGATTTGGTCCAGTCTTGTCTAGGGGCATCCCCTGTCCAGGCTCTGAACAATTGTTATCTTGGACCCTTTAGATTCGATCCAGTCTTGTCTTTTGTCTTGGGGCATCCCCCTTCCAGGCTATATCGGTTTGTTGTCATGGATCCTCAGTTTCGGTCCATCATCTATACTAGTTTAGGGCACCCCTAGTCCGGGTCATGCCCTTCCGTTATATTATCCCTGGTCCTCTCGTTGGACCCTTCTTGCTTTTAATCTCTTGGTTTTAGTCAAGGAAGGCTTTATTTGGGTCATGCCCGCTTGTGTTCTCAAGTGAGACATCATTTGCATAGATCTGTCCGGGCTCCGTTCGGCAGCCCCGTCTTGAGTAGGTGACTTTTTAAGGAACCCTTCTACCTGCACCGACGGGGTTGCACCGACCCTATACCGACGGCATCGTGGATGCCGTTGTGGGTAATGAAATGGGGTGATTTTGGATCGAGCTCATATAACCGTCCAATTGCCTCGATTCCAGCATGGACCCACTCGGAATTCGATTTTGAGAAGGGTGAACGGCTCGGATCGATCGATTGGGACTCACAACGGCATCCACGACGCCGTCGGTACGGGGTCGGTGCAGCCCGTCGGTGCAGAAAGAATTATCGCTTTTTAAGTCATGCCATTAGGCTTTCCATATGCTGTTCAGAAAAAAATATATATATATTTAGGCTTTCCGTATCTTGCCGGGCAGTCAGAGCCTAGAGCCTCGTAGTTCGTCCTTGTCCGGGCATGGGTCAGTTTTTCACTATCTTATGCCTAATCCATTCATGCATCAAACAATTATTATATTCATGGACCGACAACGTGTGTTGCTTGCCCTTTTACTTTTCCCACTTGGGGAAATTTTCGATTTACTATGAACGGCGATACATACACTCTTTGGGAGCCACTGTCACTCCCAGCCACACCCTCTCTCACATGGGGTGTGGGGCCCAAATCTGGGGATCACATCCCATATGAAAGAGGGTGTGGCTGGGAGTGGCTCCTAGAGAATATACCTATAATTTTTTAATTACTATTGACAGAAAAGATAGCTACCTCAAGCTTTGGCTAGATCTCGGGCTAGACTTTCCTGGATCCGGATGCTGTTACACAGAGTCAAGAGAATCTCCAACTGGGGTTGATTTTTTTACTTGTGAAAATATGTGCTCCCTTCGTCCCATTTTAAATGTACCTTACGTAAAGTCGTGTCATTTTGATTTTAAAAGAAAATGTATATATATATATATATATATATATATATATTGCAAAAAAATTTACATACATCATTTAAAAGTACTCGTTGAGATCTTTTGAACGGTTGCAAAAAAAAAAAATTAAAAAGTAATTTCAAAAGTATTTTATTTTTTAAAGTCAAACTAACCCGGTCTTCCGTAGGGGACATTTAAATTGGTACGGAGGGAACATATAGAAAAAGTATGTACGTTAATATATATTGGAAAGAAATTAAATAGAAAAAGATTTTGTAAATCTGAGTCCACCTCTAAAGTCTAAATGATAAGGTACACGGTAGGAAAAGGGAAAAATATCAATGAGGTTTACATTTTTACTTGGATTTGGATAATTCGACCAAAGATTTTGTTAATATAGAATGAAGCTTTAAGTTTTTAAAAATCCCTTTTAGTACCTTTATATTCATCAAATAATTATCTCTATGAAAATGTATCACACTGCCGGCTCATTTGTTTCCACCCCACGAGCAGTGGCGGAGACAAGCAGGTGCGAGGATACCGGGCCCTTGTACAAGTCCAAGTATTCATACAAGTTATGCTAGCTTTTCTGGTTAGTTCAGGAAAATTCTATGGGATTGGCCATGCAAGTCCTTTGATTTGAAAATTTGAACTTAAAATTCATACATGTTACGCACAATTTTTTTCTAAAATTTCAAATTGTTAATGATTTTTATTGCGA
Source organism: Vaccinium darrowii (assembly GCA_020921065.1). Classification (NCBI taxonomy): domain Eukaryota; kingdom Viridiplantae; phylum Streptophyta; class Magnoliopsida; order Ericales; family Ericaceae; genus Vaccinium; species Vaccinium darrowii. The sequence continues at coordinate 23,132,412 of CM037157.1, forward strand.
GTATAAAAATTTCATGGTTCTTCACATATATACACAATTTCGTCTCTTCCTTAGACCTCACAAATAGCAATATATACTTATGGAGTATACTATCAATTATCAACAAAGAAATACATGTGGATTACGCTGCAAGGTACAAATGCCGCGTCCACCACTCCATTCGAGGCTCAGGTCTTCTGTTTGACTCTTATGTCACATCACGTGCATGGCAATGTATGGTGCATGGCAATATATGGTGAGGGAGAGGCCTAGGACACCGCCAAATGCATTGAACTACTACTTTTACCACACAAATACCTCAGTAACGGGCCTCTTTATTCTGTTTCATAAGTAAGGGAAGCAAATTACCATAAGACACCCCATAATTTTCATCACTCTTGCATGACCCAAAACTTTAACCCCTAGACATTTGTTGACAAGAAAAAGACCCCAGACCAATGAGGTTATGTAAGGAAAAAATAATAGTGATTTTAAACATAATACAAACACGCTGAATAATCAACTCATAATAGATTAGGGCAAAGAAAAATGTTACAAATTACGTAATGGATGTTGTCGAAAAGAGGAAAAAAAAGAAAGGATGAAGGGAGTTATCAAATTTGTATGGAAGAAGACTTATCGCATTTGACAACTAAATAAACTAAATTGCATGCTATTGTAACGCCCTCAAAATTTGGGCACGTTATTATTATTACAAACTATAAATAAAAGTCTAAATATAAAACTTAATACAATAAATATTGTCTCCATCAACTATAAATACTATAACCGGGTTGGGTCTAGGGCTTCTTCTACCCCTGCGCCTAGTCATTCCCTAAGCTGGTAGCACTACTGGCTCCATAGGCCTCCTCTCCATAGTATGCCTCCTATTCATTTCGATAAACTGGCATAATACGTCGGAGTCGCAAAGCAAGATCGTGATAATACCGTGAGCGACAAGGCCTAGTAGACTACAATACCCAATCCTTAGCTAGCAATTCTAGAACAATATGATCAAAACAAGTAATGCAGACTCGTTATCAAAAAAATATCATGAATGCAATATGTCATTGTCCATGCAGATCAGAGTAATCGTGCGCAGAAAACAGTGTCCCGTATCAGTGTCTCGTATCATCCTTTCATTTTCAGCATTCTTCTTCAAATTTCAAATCAAGTCAACATCTCACACCACTCGAAAGTTATTGGACCGCTTTTGTCTCCTTTCAAGTGGCGGCACCAACCTTTCCGCTCGAGGCCCCGGCCGTCGTTCATCACTGAACTTAACAGCCTGTTTGCAACATTCGTCCCCTCCGCGACTCACACGACACAATCTCGGCCGTCTCATATCACTGAACTTAACCAGTCTGTTTATGAGGTCCGTACACCGTTTGTTGTGCACGCTTAGCCCAAACCTGATGCAGAACAAGTAGCGGCCCAATTCTATGATCAATTGGACCAGTCGAAGCCTAAGAGGCCCAAGCAACTTCTAATAGAAAATTGCCAATTTCGGCAATTTATCGACGAGCCCGGAATAGGCCCAAACTTGGTGGGCTGAAGCAGAATTACAAGTAGTGTTTTAAGTTTCCTTATTTTTATTTTATTAATTTTGTTAGGAAGTCTCCAATTTTAGAAATAAGTGTTCTAGAGTATTTTTATTCCTAGTTGGATTAGGGTATGTTATTTGATTCCTAGTTGGATTAGGATTTGTTATTTCATTCCTAGTTGGATTAGGGTTACTTTGGCCCTATAAGTATCATTGTAAGCCTATGGCATATAAAACTTTTATTCAATCAATACAACTTTGAGAATTTTCTCTCTTTTCTTGTGGATTCAAGAACATCTCGTGGATTCGAGAACCTATCTCGTTTGGAATAGTACGTTAACTATTCTCTCGTGAATTCCGCTGCGTCAAGTGGTATCAGAGCAAGATCGTTTCTGGCTCGATGGCACCTAACAAAGTTGATGACACAACCCGTAACGTTGCTCAGGGGCTTGCTGATCTAAGGGCGACGGTAGAAGAACAACAAACTCAGTTAACGGCAATTCAAGAAACGCTGCAACAACTGCAGTTGACTCTTCTCCAAAACCAGAGACCAGCAGAGGTTGAAGAGAATCGCGCGGTGGGAGTTGCCCAACGCCGTCCTCTTAACAAGGATCGGGCACACGCGGTGGGATTTGCCCAACGCCAACCCGATAACCGAATTGTAGTCGGGAGACGCCCGGCTAATCATGCAGACAGTGAAGAAGAATCAGAACCAGAAGGAGAAGCGATAGAAAACCATCCACAAGAACGTCCGCAACAATTGTTCGATGAATATCGTGTGAAGGTGGACCTTCCCACGTTCAGCGGTAATCTCGAAATTGAAGGGTTCTTGGACTGGCTTTCTGAAGTTGATCGATTCCTTGACATGATGGGAATTCCAGACTCAAGGAGGGTCAAGATGGTCGCTTACAAACTGAAAAGCGGCGCTGCAGTTTGGTGGGACCAGTTGCAGACAAAGCGACGAAGGCAAGGAAAGGATTCTGTGCGAACGTGGCGCAGGATGAGACAACTCATGATGGACAGGTTTTTACCCCCTGATTACGAGCAACACCTTTTTCATGCCTATCAAAACTGCAGACAAGGGAACAAGTCTGTGTTTGATTACACGGCTGAATTTAATCGACTCGCAGATCGTAATAATCTGTACGAGTCGGACGGACAGAAAGTAGCCAGGTATCTTAATGGGTTGAAGCAGTCGATACGGGATCAGATTGGGTTGCAGACAGTGTGAGATGTGGATGAAGCCTACAACCTAGCATTGAAGGCAGAGCGGTTGGAGCGTGACCGCAAACCAGCATACTCAGGTTACCATCGTAACACAACAGAATCGTCCATTCCTCCTGAATCTAGGGGGAAGTCGACGTTTCAACCAAAGGCTGCAGACGGTGATGGAGCGAAATTTGGAGGTGGCAATCAGACAAGCAGTTCCAGCAGAACCGCAGCGGCGAAGGCGCCGAATCCTTATGCCAAGTCCATGCCTGAGAAGTGCTACAGGTGTCAAAAGCCTGGGCACCGTTCTAGTAATTGTCCAGAACGAAAGTTGGCCTTGGCAGAGGAAGAAGAAGAAGATGCTGATGGAGCAGTGGGTGACTGGAATGATGAGTATGAAGTTGACTATGCAGAGGAAGATGGGGATCGAGTCAACTGCGTGGTGCAGAGGGTACTGTTTGCGCCAAAATCAGAAGATCACACTCAGCGGCACAACATCTTTCGGTCAAGCTGTTCAATCAACCAGAAGGTGTGTGACCTGATTGTAGATAGTGGCAGTTGCGAGAATTTTGTGGCAAAAAGACTGGTGGACCATCTGAAGTTGCCGACGGAGCCCCATCCCTCACCTTATAGCATTGGGTGGATCAAGAAGGGCCCAACAGTAAAGGTAACCGAAGTTTGTAAAATTCCCCTTTCCATTGGAAAATTTTATAAGGCTGAGGTTGCTTGTGATGTTATTGAGATGGATGCTAGCCACATACTGTTAGGAAGGCCCTGGCAGTTTGATGTGGACGTGGTGTTCAAGGGTCGTGACAACACCTACTCTTTTAATTGGGAGGCCCGTAAGGTTGTTATGGTTCCTTCCAATCAAAAGGTGTCGGTCAAACCAAAGGTGCAGCAACCATCGTTTCTAACAGTTGCCAGTTCAGAAGCTGATTTTGTGACAGATTTTAAGGAGTCTAAACAGATTTATGCTATGGTGGTGAAATCGTTGGTGTTAGAGGATAAGACCATGGCTGCAGTTGCTATACCTAAGAAGATACAACCCTTGTTGGAGGAATTTGAGGAACTGGTTACAGGTGACGTGCCAAACGAGCTTCCACCAATGAGGGACATTCAACATCAGATTGACTTGGTGCCTGGGGCAAGTCTGCCCAATTTACCACACTATCGCATGAGTCCGAAGGAGAATGAGATTCTGAGGGAAAAAGTAGAGGAGTTATTGCAGAAGGGCCATATACGAGAGAGCTTGAGTCCTTGTGGGGTTCCGGCATTGCTGACACCAAAGAAAGATGGGAGTTGGCGTATGTGTGTGGACAGTCGCGCCATCAACAAGATCACCATTCGGTATAGGTTTCCAATACCTAGGCTGGATGATATGCTAGACATGCTGGATGGGTCCAAGTGGTTTTCAAAGATTGATCTACGAAGTGGGTATCATCAGATTCGTATCCGACCTGGAGATGAGTGGAAGACTGCGTTCAAAACCAAGGATGGCCTCTATGAATGGTTGGTTATGCCTTTTGGCCTTTCTAATGCTCCAAGTACTTTCATGCGGGTGATGAACCAGGTGTTGAGACCTTTCACGGGAAAGTTTGTCGTCGTTTATTTCGACGACATACTTATCTACAGCAAGACAGAGGATGAGCATGTGGGGCACGTGCGCCAAGTATTGATGGTGCTGCAAGAAAATAAGCTGTACATACAACTTAAGAAGTGCAGTTTCTTGACAAACAGCTTATTGTTCTTAGGCTATGTGGTGAGTGCTGCCGGTATACACGTGGATGAGGACAAAGTTCGCGCCATTCGTGATTGGCCAATTCCCAAAACAGTTACTGAGGTGCGAAGTTTCCATGGATTGGCCACTTTCTACAGGTGATTCATTCGAAATTTTAGCACTATTGTGGCGCCAATCACCGAGTGCTTGAAGAAAGGAAAGTTCTTGTGGGGAGAAGCAGCGAACAACAGCTTCATGGTGATTAAGGAGAAGTTGTGCACTGCTCCAGTTCTAGCTCTACCTAGCTTCGAGAAGGTTTTTGAGGTTGAATGTGATGCTAGTGGAGTTGGTATTGGGGCTGTTCTTTCCCAAGAAAAGCGACCTGTGGCCTTCTTCAGCGAGAAGTTAAGTGAAGCAAGGCAGAAGTGGAGCACTTATGACCAAGAGTTCTATGCAGTGGTTCGTGCTCTCAAACATTGAGAGCATTATTTAATTCAAAGGGAGTTTGTGCTATACACTGACCATCAAGCGCTGAAGTTCATCAACAGTCAAAAGAAGTTGGATAGTATGCATGTGCGATGGACCACTTTTATTCAGAAATTTCCTTTTACCATTCGGCACAAGTCTGGGGTGACAAATCGAGTGGCTGATGCATTGAGTCGTCGAGCCAAGTTGTTGGTGACTTTAACTCAAGAGATTGTGGGTTTTGAGTCCTTGAAGGAGTTGTATCCAGGGGATGAGGATTTCAAAGAGATTTGGGAAGTATGCGTTCAGAACCGACCTATTAGTGACTTTCATGTTACTGATGGGTATTTATTTCGTGGCAATCGGCTTTGTATACCAAGGACTTCGTTGAGGGAGAGCTTAATCCGAGACCTTCATGGTGGAGGATTGAGTGGTCATTTGGGAAGAGACAAAACAGTTGCAAGCTTGGAGGAGAGGTATTTCTGGCCACAATTGAAGAGGGATGCTGGAAATTTTGTGCGCAGATGCTATACATGTCAGGTATCTAAGGGTCAGTCTCAAAATACTGGTCTTTATACACCTTTACCTGTTCCTAATAATATTTGGGAAGATTTGTCTATGGATTTTGTGTTGGGACTGCCACGTACCCAGCGTGGTATGGATTCTGTGTTTGTGGTGGTAGACAGGTTTTCCAAGATGGTGCATTTTATTGCGTGTCGCAAGACATCCGATGCATCTCATGTGGCCCGTTTGTTCTTTAGAGAGGTGGTGCGTTTGCATGGGGTTCCACAGTCTATTACTTCTGACAGGGATGTGAAGTTCCTTAGCCATTTTTGGGTCACTTTGTGGAAGATGTTTGGGACTTCACTGAAGCGGAGCTCTACCGCGCATCCACAAACTGATGGTCAAACGGAGGTGACTAACAGAAGCTTGGGTAATCTGATTCGAAGCATATATGGGGACAAGCCAAGGCAATGGGATAATGCATTACCACAAGCTGAGTTTGCTTTCAACAGTGCAGTTCACAGTGCCACGGGAAATCACCTTTTTCCTTGGTTTATGTGACGCCTCCAAAGCATGCAGTGGATTTAGTTCGTCTTCCGTGGGGTCCTGAAGTTAGCGTTGCGGCTGAGGCAATGGCTAAGCAGTCTCAAGAGGTGGTTGATTACGTGAGGCAGAAGTTGGCTGAGACAAATGCGAAAAACAAGGCAGCTGCGGACAAGGGTAGGCGTGTTAAACTGTTCAACGTAGGCGATGAGGTGATGATTTTTCTAAGGAAGAAGAGGTTTCCCGCCGGCACCTACAACAAGTGAAAGCCAAGGAAGTATGGTCCGTACAAGATTTTGCAGAAAATCGGGGACAATGCTTATGTGATTGATCTTCCCGAGTCCATGCAGATCTCCAATGTGTTCAACGTTGCGGATATTTTTGAGTATCATGAGGAAGAGTCGCTCTATCCAGATTTGAACTCGAGGTCGAGTTCTTTCGAAGAAGAAGGGATTGATGCAGAACAAGTAGCGGCCCAATTCTATGATCAATTGGACCAGTCGAAGCCTAAGAGGCCCAAGCAACTTCTAATAGAAAATTGCCAATTTCGGCAATTTATCGACGAGCCCGGAATAGGCCCAAACTTGGTGGGCTGAAGCAGAATTACAAGTAGTGTTTTAAGTTTCCTTATTTTTATTTTATTAATTTTGTTAGGAAGTCTCCAATTTTAGAAATAAGTGTTCTAGAGTATTTTTATTCCTAGTTGGATTAGGGTATGTTATTTGATTCCTAGTTGGATTAGGATTTGTTATTTCATTCCTAGTTGGATTAGGGTTACTTTGGCCCTATAAGTATCATTGTAAGCCTATGGCATATAAAACTTTTATTCAATCAATACAACTTTGAGAATTTTCTCTCTTTTCTTGTGGATTCAAGAACATCTCGTGGATTCGAGAACCTATCTCGTTTGGAATAGTACGTTAACTATTCTCTCGTGAATTCCGCTGCGTCAAAACCACCAAGTTCTCCCACAAAGTTGGGGTTGGCGCTCTCGCTGCATTATCGCATCAAATCCTAATATTCTCATTTCATTTCATTTCTCAAAACACATTTCTTTCCGTTCAAAACACATTTTCATTGTCATCAACAGCCAATCAATCTTTTCTCGTAAATCGTGTCAACAACCGTATCGTGACGTGATCATGCTTTATGCTCAATCATGCTAAAAAATGTGTCCATGCAATATTTCTCGATAAACGTGTCTCTTACAAACCCTTTTTTCCTACATATAAAGTATCACATAAAATAACGCCTTTTTATGCACTAACTTTTCCAAGACAGTCTAAACTCCTCCGAAAATCTTTATTGACTAGCCAAAAATCATTTCAAATTTTAAACTATCATTTTTTCAGAAAGCAAGTCTTTTCTTTTCCATATTAAAACCGCGTAATTTAAAAAAAAAAAAAAAAACTCACTTGGCTTTATGACTACGTATATTCTAACTCAACTTGGACAAATATTTTCTACACATGTTTAGGAAAAAGATTACTTTTTAGTCAATCTTTCTTTTACCAAATGCTTTCTAGAACTCTACCTATTTTCCCAAAAAAGCACGAAGTAAACATTTTAAGAAACTTCTTAGTAACAAAACATGTTTATTTAAGAAGTAATTAATCTACTAACTATTAAGTAGAAACACTACTTAAAGGTTAGAGTTAGTAATTTACTTCCTACTATAACTTTTAAGAACTCTTCTAATTTTTCCCAAAATAAAACTAAATAAGCACTTAAGAGACTTGTTAATAGTAAACATGCTTGATCTTGGTATGATCAACCTACTAATTGAAAGTAGGAAAAACTAATTAAAGACTAGAGTGAGTGATCTACCTTTCTTTAACTCATATTTCAAAAAATTTGAGTAGAACACTTTAAGGAATTTCCTAGTAGTAATCATGCTTAAACTTGACAATAACAATATACTAATTGAAAGTAGAAAGGCAAATTAGAGACTAAGCTAGTAATCTACTAACATCTTTAAGACACTTTTTAGTAGAAAAACATGCATGAGCTTGATAAAATAATCTACTAATTTTGAAAGTAGAATAGCTAATTAAAGATAGTTTTAGTAATCTACCTCAACTTCCGGTGATTAGCCGGAAGCCGGACAAGCTAGTTGGTTTCTGGTGGGCTACGAGCACCTTAATTAGACTACTAACTTTTCTACTAACTTTGGATTGGTGGGTGGCTATTTGTGGAAGAGTAGTGTTGTTTTTTAGTAGTGGAGGAAGAACAAGAGAGAAAGCACAAAGGATTTGAAAAAGGGTGTGTGGGGGGCGCTTCGCCGGAGTGACCTCTTTTGGGTTACCTGTATCAAGTTGAGGAGGAGCGGACCTGGTCCTTACTGGGGGCCAGGGGGTGCGCCGGAGAAGGTGGCCGGAGCTGCTGGTTTGCGCCTGGGGTGAACCTGCACAAGGGAGCGACCACGTTAGTGCCTAGCCCGGACGGTGGTGGTCCGGGAAGGCACTCCGATGGTTAAGTCAGCGACTGGAGGAAGAGAGCAGAGGAGAGTTCTAGAGAGAGAAAGTGTAGCTGGAAGTGTAAAGTAGAGAGAGATGTTCCAACCCTTATTCAAGAGGCGGAGTGCCTTATTTATAGGCGAGGGGGCGCGTGTCCCCCACGCGCTCCGTCCTTCCCAAGGCATTAAATGCATGGATTGACGCACGTCCCACAAACGACGCCTTGGGAGCTGCAGTCCCGGAGTCGTCACCTGTCGCTGTCACTGACATTCCCTGCTAGCCTAGTCTCCCTGCAGGCGTAGCCTGTGGGGTTGGTGGCCTGCCATGGCTGCGGCATGTGCGCAGTGGTTGAGATCATTAATGAGCCACTCAGACTGTCAGGGGTGCCTCGATCGAGCCCCCTTGACACCCGACGTGCACTCCTCCCTCGGCGCCGAGGTCAACCGACCCGGCCCGGGGTGGCCTCGGCAGACGCTCTCCCGGGCGTGCCGAGGCAGCAGTCCGAGGTCCCTGGGGTCACTGGAGGGTTCTTCCCGAGGGGAGTGATCCGCCGAGGACATCGTCCGTGGAGATACTGCCGCGCGTGGCCCCCTCCTAGCAAGAGGGTCCATTTTGTCCCCACCCACGGGTCAGGGGTCAGGCCGAGGGCAACGACCCCTTTGGCCTCTGGCAGCTACAATAGCCCCTCAACTTCCTTACCCGGCGGTCCTGGATGAGGGAGTTGACCAATCCGAGCGGCCGTGGGTGTGCCGAGTCCTTGCCGAGGATGACGTCCACCCGAGCCCTATGCTCGGGACGTCACACCGGCCGCCTCGAATTTGAAAGGACATGATGTGACCTGATGTGACCGTTGGGTAATCCGATGTCAGTGAGTCCCTGACGTGGACTGGCGTCAGCTGCCACGTGTCAGCTTGGCATTCGTCTGAGCGCCGGTGCATGGGATTCGCGCCAGAAAGTTTCGAACGAGGCGGACAGGTGTCACGCGCTGATTGGCCCGCCGAGCCGCCATGCCGTTTCCCGAGCCGGCGCACCGCCTCGGCATTAATTGCGTCGAGTGACAGCTCCCCCTCCCCCCTATATATAGAACCTCGGGTAGAGAGAGAAAGCACTGTTGCTTCTGAAATCTCGTTGTTCACCGGAGAAGACTCACGCCGCCGTGGTATTCGAAAAGTCTTGAGTCCAGATCTTGCGTCTCAGCCACTTTTAGCACCAAAACTCGAGGTAAATCGATGCTTCTCATTGTTTTCTCTCTTTTTTATGCCTTTTTCATGTTTTTTGGACCAGTTTTGGCCCGTTTTTAGCGATTTTCAGTCTTGCTCTGTTTTGTTTGGGTTTTCCGGCGAGCTTCACGGCGGCACACGGCTGCCGTTTTCTGGGCAGGTTGAGTATTCAACGTGTTCTTCCGAGGGCTGGTTGAACATTCAACCTGTTCTTCCGAGGCTCCCTGCCGAGGACCGCGTCCTTTTCCCGAGCGCACACACCACGTCTTAGGTCCAGCCGAGAGTCAATCGAGTGGGCGGTCCACTCGGTTTAGCCGAGATCACTCTGCACCCGCGGCACCCATACCCTTAATGCATATAGCTGATGGGTTTCTTCGTGCGTTCTTTTAGGTTCTCGGCTGGATGAGCAACGAGCCCTTCGTCATCTCTGACAGCGACGAAGACCTTGACGAGGAGGCGGTAGCATACATCCGGGAGCTCGGCAACCGATACCGAAATCGACCCCCGAGTGTGCTCAACATCCCCCCTCTCCAAACGATCTACCCCGAGGAGTGGAACAGAATGGAAGAAGAGAGAGCAAATACTGGTTCCGGGGCCTCTACATCCCGCGTTGACGAGCGTCCGACCTCCCCGAGGGCCGCTGAATCGCCCGAGGTGGAAATATTTGAACCCACCCCCGTGCCCATAGAGATTGTCGACCTGGGGAACGGAGACGAAGACGTGGGGAGAAGTGGTTCATCGGACCCTCCTCCGCCCGAGACAGGGGAGGGGGAAGACGCACCCCCGAGGGCCCGCCGAGCCGAGGCATGCTCACTTACCCTCGGTCAGGATTGGGAGGAGGTTCCCCTCCCCAAATTCGGGGACGAAGAGTGCCCCTATGTCAAGGAATTCGACCCAGAGCATCCCGAGCATCTGGTGGCCTTCCAGGAGAGGTACAAGATCCCGGCGGATGTGGAGATTGAGCTTCTCTTCGGCGACCGGATTACACATGGGGATGACCATGTCACGGTCCCCCTCATGGCCATCACCGAGGGGGGACTCCGCTTCCCCTTCCCGAAGATGGTCCGCCAACTTCTCTACTACTATGACCTCGGTCCCCACCAGGTCGTGGTCAACGTATACCGAGTCCTATGCTCGGTGCTAAAGCTAGCCGAGGCGTATGGCATCCCGGCCACGGTTTACGACGTCGTCGGCATCTATCTGATGGGCCTCAGCCCCAAATTCAGAAGATAGTACTTCTCGGTGAGGAGCGAATATGATCACCTCATCGGGGATCTTTACGACTCGGAGGACCACCAGTACAACTATGTGACGGTGAGGGGGAACTATACGTGGGCCCCCGAGGAGCCTCACACCTGGCCCCTGAACCACCGCCGAGGGGAGCCCAGTAAGCCGAGACCTTTTCCTTCTATTTCTGTTTGTATATATTGTTCTTTGCCGAGGGTTTACTTACGATGTGCCTTTATTGCAGACACCAGCCTCGTCAACAAAAGGCTACTCGAGCTCTCGGACGACGCCGTGATTTAGGCTCTCTATGCCCACGGCCAGCAGCAAGCCCATCTCCTCCTCGGATACCAGCTGAGCTACAACGGTTTCTTGCACAGGGGCAAGTCGCCGAGGGCCAGCAACCGCCGAAGGAGGGAAAGGACTGCTCTCCCGAACGAAGAGCGAGAACAGCTGTGGGGGAGGGAGAGACTGCCGAGGGGAGAGATGGCGGCAGACGCAGGACGACTCTCACTAACCCAACTGAGGCAACAACAGCAACGGGCTCGCCGAGGGCGCTCCTCGCAGCCGGTTAAGGGCACAGGGCAAAGGAGAGGGAGGGAGGAGCCGCTCAGGGCCGAAGACGAGCCGGCCGAGAAGAGGCCCCGAGGAGCTGATAGCTATACCTCGGATGCTCTCCCGAGTCCTACTGAAGCACCACCCCCGGCCGACACCGCTGCCATCCTCATCCCCCAGCCTCCCCTCGGAGCTCAAGAGCAGGCTCCTCTCCGAGCGCCGGTGAGGAGGGCCATCCCGGCGGGCCGCGAGGCGGTAGGGGGATCTGACACCGCCCCTCCCCCCGAGGTCTGGGCCCCTGTCTTTGCCATCCGAGGCGGGTCGGTGCTAACGACGGCGGACAGCGTTCGGAGGGACCCCGAGACTGCCAACGTCCTGCTCAAGGGCCTGGCCCTCCCGATGGACATGTCCGCCCTTGACGTCTCCTCTCTCGATGACAACTTCCTCGAGCTGCACAGCTGCCTTATCAAGGTGACTCCCTTCTCCCCGAGTCCATATTCTTTTATTTTTCATGCTCGGTACTCACCTCACCCCTTCCCCGCAGGCGAGCCAAGCCTCTACTGCCACCCACAAAAAGGTGGTAACGTTGTGCAAGGCGTCGAAGGTCGCCGAGGCCAAGCTGAAGGAGGAGCGCCAGTCTTCGGCGAAGTTGAAGTCCGAGCTCGAGGGGCTCGGAAAGAAGATGGCCGACCTCAGCCTTGAGAAGGAGGGGGTGGAGGGGCAGATCAAAGCGTCCGAGGACAAAGCTGCTGCAGCCGAGCGGGACGCCAGGACGGCGGAGGAGCGCGCCAAGGCTGCCGAGGACAGAGTCAAAGAAGCCCTGGTCCGAGCAAAAGCAGCTGAGGACAAGATTGCCGAGCTCCAGGCTGCCCAGGCAGACATGCTAGCCGCGGCCAATGACAACGGCTACCGGAAGGGGGAGCTGGAAGCCGGGAAGCAGTACCTTAAAGAGGCTGAAGAGATGGAGGCCCGAGCCTTTGATAAGGGGTATCGCCTCGGCCATAAAGACTGCTTCCCTGTGGCCTACATCCGAGGCGTGGATGCTTGCAACGCTCCTCCCGAGTCCGAAGCCAGGATTGTCCCTCCAACCCCCGAGCCCCAAGTCCCAGAGATGCCGATGGACGATCTTGAAGACGCTGAGGACAGCACTGAGGGCGATCATTCTGAGGCCCCGGGGGTTTAGATTTAGGCTTTTGTTTTTATTTTATTGAGGCTGGCGCCGAACTCTGTGGCTTTGACCAGTCCTCAGATTTTTTGTAATTAAACAGGTATTCAGGGGGTCAGCAACGAACGATGCACCATGGCCGAGCCCCCATTTTGACGTGAATGAATGAATGCTCCATTTCCCTTCGGTTATTATGTTTTCCATCAATTTCATTTCGATCGACTTCAATCTCTCTAACTCCCATGTAACGATAATAGTTTAGGACGAGCCGAGCTCTAGTTGATAGCACCGAGCCGATCTCTGGTAAATAGCCCCTCTTCGGGAGGAAGTAAGGAACGCTTGCTTTCTGCCGAAGACAAGCTAAAGAAGAAACTCGGACTTAGGTTGGGGATCGGTTCAAGATAGCCCCTAGTCGCGCACGTAAGCGACTCGCCCAAGCCCGCACCGGGGCGCTCGTGCCTCGGGGGCCATAGCCAACCGAGGACGAGACCCAACACGTTAGCGCCACCGAGCGTGTTAGGATAGATCTCGGCTGAGGTGGGGAATCGCTTCGATAGCCCCCGATTTCGGACCTTAGCCGAGGTGGCCTTAGCCGAACACTAACCAGCGTTCATCCCCCGAGCCTGTATTGGCAGGGGATTGGATGATAGCAAGGCCTGGTAGTACAACCCAAGGGCTTGAACTAGGAATCATCCGAGACCAAACGGTCTGGTCCCTGCGCCACCGAGCACAGGGGTAGAGTAGTGGTTCGCCGAACCGTTAGGGTACCCAGAGTAGAATGTGAAAGAAATGTCCATTGAAATTGTGGCTGCTCGGTTTACAAAAATTGACCGAAGGCAGCATAAGAACGGAAAAAGAGTAATGGGCTACCCATAAAACTTCCGGAGCTTGGAGGCATTCCATGGGTTGCTTACTACCGTGCCGTCCATCTCGGCCAGCTTGTACGCTCCATAGCCTGCCTTGGCTGTGATCCTGAACGGGCCCTCCCAGTTGGGCATGAACTTCTTCTTATGCTTCTTCTACACCACCTCGCGGAGAACGAGGTGTCGACATTGAAGGGGCGGACCCTGACGTTTTTGTTGTACCCCCGAGCGACCTCCTGTTAATAGGCCGCGTGTCTGATGTGTGCTTCATCGCAGAGGTCTTCAACATGGTTGAGCTCCGAGGCGATGTGCTCTTCGTTAGTGGCCGGGTGGAAGTCTTCGGTGCGGTCCGTGGGTGCAGTAGCAGCGAGGGGGAGGACCGCCTCCATCCCGTAGGCTAATGAGAAGGGCGTTCGGCCGGTCCCCCTGCGCGGGGTGGTTCGATAGCCCCAGAGGACTTTGGGGAGCTCCTCGACCCATTTGCCTCGTTTGTTGGTCAACCTCCTCTTGAGGCCAGCGGAGATTGACTTATTGGAGGCCTCGGCTTGGCCGTTCCCCTGGGGATACACCACCGTTGAGTTATAGATTCGGATGTTCTTCTTCTTGCAGAGCGTCTTGATGGCCTAGGCCACAAACTGAGTCCCGTTATCCGAGACGATAGCATATGGGATGCCAAATCTGGAAATGATGTTTTTCCAGATGAAATGCTCCACCTCAGTTGCTGTGATGTGGATGAGGGGCTCGGCTTTAACCCACTTGGTGAAGTAGTCTGTGGCAGTGATGAGGTGTCTGAAGCCTCCCGGGGCAATTGGTAGCACGCCGACAATGTCTAGCCCCCACTGGGCGAATGGCCACGGATTGGTGACTGGGTTAAGGGAAAGAGTGGGCTGATGGAGGAGGGGGGAGTGCTTTTGGCAGGCCCCACACTTCCGAACATAGTCCTCGGCAGATGCCCTCATCTTGGGCCACCAGTAGCCCTGGGAGACGGCACGCTCGGCCAGGGACCGCCCCCCTGAATGGCAGCCACTACTGCCTTCGTGCAGCTCTTGCAGAACCGGGGGCACCTCCTCCTCGTGGAGGACTCGCAAGTCGGGACCAATGTGGGTGCGCCTGTAAAGCTGCCCAGCTGGTGAAAGGAAGTAGGAGGCCGCCTGGCACCGAACTCGATGAGCCGCCTTGCCGTCCGCCGGGAGCCTTTCGTCGCGTAGATAGGCAACCAAGGGGTCCATCCAGCTAGGGCCTGTTGGAGCGACCCACATGACGTCCTCTTGGCCGGGCTCGAAGATGGGGGTGGGGATGTCCCCCAGGATGATTGACCGGGAGCCCCCGAGCTCCAAGCAAGCCGAGCCGAGGGTGGCGAGGGCATCGGCGTGAGCATTGCTGCCTCGGCCAATGTGCCAGAATTCTACCTTCTTGAAATCCTCCTGCAGCTTCAAGACGTGGCTGAGATATTTAAGCATGCGGTTTTCGTCGGAGCCATAATCACTGTTAAGCTGGCTAACCACCAGCATGGAGTCGCTGTAGACTTGCAGCTCTTCGATGCCCAGGTTCAAGGCGAGCCGCAGCCCCGCAATGAGGGCTTCGTACTCGGCCTCATTGTTGGTGGCAGGAAAGCCAATGCTCATGGAGCACTCATGGAGGGTGCCCTCGGGGGACACAAGGACTATCCCGGCCCCCGCGCCTCGGCTGTTAGAGGCCCCGTCGACATGCATGCGCCAGGAATCGCCAGCGTATATTGTCGCTTTTCGCGGGGGTGACCTTCTGAGGACGAATCCCGGCTATGCAGGGACGGGATCGTCGGGGGCGGAGCCGTCCGCCCCTGCCTCCTGGGCCTCGGCCTCCAACTTTGGAGTGAGCTCGGCCACAAAGTCTGCCAGGGCCTGCCCCTTGATAGCCGTCCGGGGCTCATAGCGGATATCAAAGTTTGACAACTCCATTGACCATCTGCAGATTCTGTCCTAGAGGTCTGCCTTCCGAAGTACAGCCCTAAGGGGGTACTCGGTGATGACGATGATCGTGTGGCACTGAAAGTAGGGGAGGAGCTTGCGCTTTGCCGTAACGAGGGCCAGTGCCAGCTTCTCCAGCGGCAGGTACCTCGTCTCGGCTGGGAGCATGGTCTTGCTGGAATAGTAAATGGGCTGCTGGTCTGGCCCCTCCTGCCGAACTAGTGCTGAGCTCACCGCATGATCCGAGACTGCCAGGTACAAGTGGAGGTCCTCTCCCTCCCTCAGGGTGACCAGGAGGGGGGGCCGTCCCATGTATCCCTTGAGCTCGGCAAGATCTCTGTCACACTCCGCGTCCCATTGGAACGCTCTCTTGCTGGTCTTGATGGACTCGAAGAATGGGCGGCAGGCATCCGAAGACTTACTGATGAAGCGGTTGAGAGCCGCTGCCATTCCGGTGAGTCTCTGGACGTCTCTGATGGTGGTGGGGGCCCGGAGCCGTTGGATGGCAGCGATCTGAATGGGGTCCTCAATCCCACGCCGAGTGACCAGGTACCCAAGGAACTTTCCCGAGCCGACCCCGAACGCGCACTTCTCGGCGTTGAGCCGCAGTTTGTGCAATTTGAGTATGGCGAAGATCCTGCCGAGGTGGCTTAGGTGGTCCTCCGCAAGCTTGCTCTTTACCACCATGTCGTCGATATACGCCTCCATGATGTCCCCGAGCTCCCTCTGGAACATCTTGGAGACCATCCTCTAGTAGGTGGCTCCTGCGTTTTTCAAGCCGAAAGGCATTACCTGATAGCAGTAAGTCCCCCTTGGCGTGATGAAGGCCGTTTTCTCCACGTCCGTCTCATCCATGGCGATCTGGTGGTACCCTCGGTACGCGTCCATGAAGCAGAGCCGGGCGTGTCCGGCGGTGGCGTCCACCAGCTGATCTATGCGAGGGAGCGGGAAGCAATCTTTCGGACATGCATCGTTGAGGTTGGTGTAGTCTACGCAAACCCGCCACTTGCCGGTCTTCTTTTTGACTACCACAGTGTTGGCCAACCAAGTGGGGTACTGGACCTCCCTGATGACCTCGGCTTCGAGGAGCCTCTGAACTTCCTCCACCACAGCATCCGAGTGGATGGCCGAGGACCGACGCGGCCTCTACACTACCGGCTTCCTAGCCGGATCAACGTTGAGTTTATGCGTGATGAAATCCCGGCTAACGCCTGGCATCTCATATGGAGTCCACACAAAAACCTCTACGTTGTCCTTGAGGAAGCAAACCAGCTCGTTGCGCTCGGGATTAGAGAGCTCGGAGCCTACCATAAAGTACCTGCTGCCGTCCTCGCTTATCGGTACCTTGATGAGGTCCTCGATTGCCTTCTCCTCGGCCAGGGAACCGACGTCATCGAGAACAGGCGTGGATTCCGGCATTTCGATCCACTGGACCTGCCTCGGCATCCTGCTCTCCTTTCTGTCCTTCACCCGGACAGTGTTCACGAAGCATTTTTTGGAGGCCATCTGGTTCTCCCAAATGGTTTCCTGCTTCCCGGTCGTTCCGATGAAACGGATGCACTGGTGGAGAGTGGAGGCGATCGCCCTCATGGCGTGGAGCCACCAGCGACCGAGGATGGCGTTGTAGGGGCTCGGGAAATCTACCACCGTGAAGTCCACATCGAGCTACATCGACCCCGCCCAGACCGGGAGGGTGATGCTCCCGAGGGGGTACACCGGGTGCCCGGCGAAGCCCACCAACGGGGTGTCAGAAGGGGCTAGCTCGTCACGCGTCCGTCCAATGGCTTTTAGGGCCGAATAGTAAAGGACGTCCGCGGAGCTCCCCTGATCGATAAGTATCCTCCGGACGTCTATGTCGCCGATCCCGACCTCAACCACGAGGGCGTCCTCGTGGGGAAGCTGTATCCCCTCTAGATCCAGCTCGGTGAAGGAGATGGTGTAGGGATCCTCGGGCTCCTGATACTTCCTCTTCGGGGGTTGCCCGATTGAGAGTACCTGCATCCCCTGTTCTATTTTGGCCAATTCCTGGTGCATGGCCTCGGCTTTGTCTTTGCTCACCGGGCCATGGATCGTCTCGACGACTCCTCCCCATCCTCGCTGCCCCCCTGCTGGACCTGCTGCCCCTGCGGTATGGGGGGAGGACGGGGTGCCCCCTGGGCTGGGGTCGGGGTCCTGGTGCGGTCGATCCATTCTTCCAGCCGCCCCTCGGCCACCAAACGCTCCAGATGGGCTTTGAACGGTCGGCAACCGGTTGTGGAATGCCCCACCTCATTGTGATAGGTGCACTTGCCCCTCTGAGTCGGATCCGACCCCATTTTATCTTCCGGCCAGAGGAACCACCTTTTTCTACCAATTTCCGCAAGCAGCTTGTAGATTGGTAGTGTGAAGACGGTCGTCTCGGCCACATAATCATTGTCGTTCCTGGGGGGCTTTTCCCATCCTCCCCCACCGTTGCCTTTGTTATTTTCTCGGTAGCCCCTGCCACCGCTTCCACCTCCTTGTTCATTTCTTCCGCCCCTCTTGACGTTGTTGACCTGTTTCTTCCCCTCCCTCGGGGAGGTTCTGCTGCCCCCCCCCCCCCCCTGGAAGCTTTGTTTACCAGGAACTCCTCCAGCTCGCGGTACCTATCCACGGTACACATGAGCTCAGTCATGTCCTTGGGGGGGTGCACCATGAGGTCCTTGAAGAGATCCGAGGAGTCCTCTAGGCCGTTCTTGAACAAGGTGGCTGCTACCTTTTGGTCGCAGTTCTCAACCAAGCTATATACCTCCCAGTACCGGGCGATGTACTCCTTAAGGGTCTCGTCCGACCCTCTCTTCATATTTACCAAGGCGTCGAGCGTCTTTGGCTGCGTATTGCTGGTCACGAAGCGGGACGTAAATGCGCGCTCCAGCTCGTCGAAGTCCCCAATCGACCCCGGGGCCAGCTGGCTGTACCACAAGAGGGCGGTGGTCCCAAGACTCATGGAAAAGGTTTTGCACATAAGGGCGTCGCCATGTCCGTAGAGCTCGGAGACCAACCGGTACTGTTGCATGTGGGTAATGGCGTCCGTGGTGGGTTCGTACTTGTCGAACTTGGGGATCTTGAAGCCCCTAGGAGGGACAACCTCTGAGACCTCGGCTACGAAGGGTGACTGCTTGGCCTTCTCCAGCCGAGAGTCGGACTGGCTGCCCCCGGGTCGGTTGAGGTCAATTGTTTGGTATACCCCACAGGTCCTTTTGGGTGGCACATCCTGCCTATGTTGGACCTCGTGGTCGACATGCACGTTGCTCCGCTCGGATGAGCGTCTCTTCGCACGCGGGTCTCGGACGGCCCGGGTGTCGTCCCTCGTGTACTCCTGCCTAGCCTCCTGCTCGGGGTGGTAGACCTTCGTGTCTCCCGTCCGAGTGTTGACGAGCACTATGCTTCCGCCTTGGTGGCGGAGCTCGTACCTTTCCCCCGGGTTGAGCCTTTGGTCGTGGCCATTGCCACCCCTCCCTGCCGAAGTGGCCTCAAGGGTGGCACCCTCTTCGTGCTGGCCCCGTTGGCCGTCCCGGAGGGGAACTTCCCGAGCCCCCCGTTGATCCACCGACCGGTCGGGGGGGCAACCGCCAGCTCGATCAACCGATCGGCCTTGGCCTTGGAAGTCTCCTCGGGTCGCCGACGGGTTTCCCGCACCAGGCTCCCTGCGCACGCCACGGGCTCCAGCTGGTCCCTTGCCCTTGTTCATGTCCCTATGAACCCGCCGTGCGTACTCGGCGTCCCTGCGGATGTCCGGAGTTCTAGCGCTCGAGGCAGTAGCGCTGTCCTCCGGGCACTCGGTCTGTCCCGTCGGCTCCCCCTGGTTCCGCCGCCCCCGAGGGGGGACGTGCTCTTGGGAGATGACAAAGGCGTTCCCTCGGCTGTCCACCTCTATGACTGGGCCGAGGCGGCTGAAGACGGGTGCTCTTTCACCCCCGCTCCTTGTGCTCGGAGGAGGTCTTTTGGTCCTCGTTCGTCCGCCAGACTTCGAGGTTGTGGGTTGGTTTCTGGCTTGCTTCATGGCCAGCACCTCCTTTCGCAACAGGGCCAACTCGGCCTCGATGGTAAGGGGGGAGGAGGAGGCAGTGCCTCCATCCGAGCGGATGCCGTAAGGTGGTCAAGGGAGACCACATCCCCGTTCATACTGAACAAAACGTTCCCCGCCCTGGCGTTGCTGGGGCCGGCGCCGTTAGACGCCACCGTGACTGTTCCGTCGCGGTTGAGGACGGGGGAGAGGGTAAGCCCCAAGTCGCTCCTGACTTGGCGGTACATGTTGCAGTCAGTGCTGTTGACGTATTCTCCGGCTGCGTTGAACGCATCCAAGCCAAGAGTGAGGTTAGTCATCTTTTGGCAGCTCTAGGAAGGGTGTGGAAGAGGTTTATGCAAGGCTGAAGGGCCACCACTTAAAGAGAGAAGAGAGGCTGGGAGAGAGCTAGCCCGTCCCCAGCGAAGTCTCCAATTGTGGGGGGCGCTTCGCCGGAGTGACCTCTTTTGGGTTACCGATATCAAGTTGAGGAGGAGCAGACCTGGTCCTTACTGGGGGCCAGGGGGTGCGCCGGAGAAGGTGGTCGGAGCTGCAGGTTTGCGCCCGGGGTGAACCTGCACAAGGGAGCGACCACGTTAGTGCCTAGCCCGGACGGTGGTGGTCCGGGAAGGCACTCCGATGGTTAAGTCAGCGACTGGAGGAAGAGAGCAGAGGAGAGTTTTAGAGAGAGAAAGTGTAGCTGGAAGTGTAAAGTAGAGAGAGATGTTCCAACCCTTATTCAAGAGGCGGAGTGCCTTATTTATAGGCGAGGGGGCGCGTGTCCCCCACGCCCTCGGGGGCTCCACGCGCTCCGTCCTTCCCAAGGCATTAAATGCATGGATTGACGCACGTCCCACAAACGGCGCCTCGGGAGCTGCAGTCCCGGAGTCGTCACCTGTCGCTGTCACTGACATTCCCTGCCAGCCTAGTCTCCCTGCAGGCATAGCCTGTGGGGTTGGTGGCCT
The DNA here is from genome assembly GCA_020921065.1 of Vaccinium darrowii. Lineage (NCBI taxonomy): Eukaryota > Viridiplantae > Streptophyta > Magnoliopsida > Ericales > Ericaceae > Vaccinium > Vaccinium darrowii. The sequence goes on from CM037157.1 coordinate 23,152,790, forward strand.
GCCACGGCTGCGGCATGTGCGCAGTGGTTAAGATCATTAATGAGCCACTCAGACTGTCAGGGGTGCCTCGATCGAGCCCCCTTGACACCCGACGTGCACTCCTCCCTCGGCGCCGAGGTCAACCGACCCGGCCCGGGGTGGCCTCGGCAGACGCTCTCCCGGGCGTGCCGAGGCAGCAGTCCGAGGTCCCTGGGATCACTGGAGGGTTCTTCCCGAGGGGAGTGATCCGCCGAGGACATCGTCCGTGGGGATACTGCCGCGCGTGGCCCCCTCCTAGCAAGAGGGTCCATTTTGTCCCCACCCCCGGCTCAGGGGTCAGGCCGAGGGCAACGACCCCTTTGGCCTCCGGCCGCTACAGGGTGAAAGCTTTAAGTTGGTGTGAGCATTGCATGGGATTGCATGGGCTTTTCTCGGCCAAACAAATGAGCTCTCTCCCTCCCTCTATGTTGGCCGGCCTCCCCCTCCCCATGTGCCAATTAATTTGTGCCTTAAATGGCACATGCTAAGTACCAAAGTAGGAGAATAAAATCCTTAGGCTTAGTACCCTAAAATCTAAGGCATGACACAAGCAAATCTTAGGGTGTAGGGTAAGCTTTCTAGGGTTTTAATGAGAGTAAGTTTCAAGGCAATTTTCTAAGTCCCAAGTAGTGTATAATTTCGCATGACCACCTTTGTTTTGGGGAGTTTTTGGTTACTTAGTCAAGTTAGGGGCCATGTGCCTTATTAGACTACCTAAGCTAGCCCTAACTAGGTTTATTTATGAAGAACATGGGAAGAATATTCCTCACATTAATGAAGAACATGCACGTACTCTAAGTAACTTGGAGGCAAAGTATCTAGGGTTTAGGTGCTAATTACACTCTCACATGTGCACTAATTAGACACTAAACAAAAGTTGGCTAGGTACATTCTAAACTAGTAAAGAAATAGGTTAGGTTTTGACTTGATTGTTTCACCATAAATGGGAAGGCAAGATCTAACCTAAATTGGTACTAAACCTAGTATTTTTAGGTTCCTGACTTACACACACATGCACATGCATGCATCACCTCTTTTACTCTTGCATGTGCAAGCTTGCATCCCCCTCACTCCCTCTCTCCCTCAACCGGCCTCTCTCTCTCTCTCTCTCTCTCTCTCTCTCTCTACAAAGTTTTCCCCAAAGTGGGGAGAGTAAGAAATATGGTAAATGTAGAGTAGGTGTTGACTAGGAGAAAGAAAAAAAGAAGATTTTGTGGGTAGATAGGAGACAAATTTAGTATGGGAAGATTGGGTAGGTTGGTAAGTATAATGGGTGTGATACTTGGCTTTGTACACTTGCATGCATGGCTTGAAACACCAATTAACTAATTAAAAGGAATTTTTAATAATTTATAAAATAAATAAACCAATTATTGGAAATTTAAAATAATTTATCGAATTATTAATCAAATAAATTTTTATTTTAAGATCAATTCTGCTAACCTAACAAACTTGTTGTACATTTGGACGCTAATTATTAAAGGGTTATGGAAAAGGCTTGATTGGGGAACCGTGAACGAATGCGAAAAAGATGGGTTGGAGCAATGTAATAAGATGGGATAGTATCTCTTTTCCTACTTAGAAAGTTAATTATTTCCCCAAGAAATACTACATACATAGCTATCCAACCACAACCCCTCACATATACATGGGTCCACACACAATTATGAGATGAACCTCACGTGTATGTAAAGAGTTGTGGTTGGATGGTTTGTGTAGTATTCCCCAGGTTTTGTTTCTCCTCGAAGCTTTGGCTTTTCCTGTGTAGGCATGTAAAATTTTTAGCTTATTAAAATTGCCACATGTTTTAAAGTGTACAATAGGACACAACAAGTGGCCAATCAGATGTTGCACAGTGTATACAGGTCAAACGTAAACAATACTAGAAATGGATCAATCAAACGGTGCCACTTGTCAAAATGATGCAGTTATTAGTATATCAAAGATGACCAATCAAATTAAGTAGCTTGGTGAAATAACTATTTCTGTTCATGTATAATTATTGCTTTCAAAATAAATAGAATGAAGAACAATTATTCCTTTCAAATCAAATAAAAAGATAATTAGAGAGAATTATGAAGAATTGGAGTTTGTCATAACTCTCAATCTCACATTTTCCATTTTTTATTTTTCTGAAAACAAATATTTTTATTAATTTTTGAAACACCTAAACAAGACAATGGAACAAAAGCAAACCAAAAGAACTGGCACTCCGACAATCTTATGCCACTAAAACCCAAAGAAAAAATAACAAGAAGCCGAGATTGGCAAGATGACAACCAAAGCATCAAAGAGCCCAATTTGGCAGCAAAAGAAGCTATTTCACATTTTTCTGATAGAGAAGTGACCGGCTCTTATCACATTTCACAACACAAGCTTCAATTATCGTATGAGGTTAATTTCGTGATGTGATTTCTAACCTAGCTACTTGCGTGTTACAATATTATTTGGTGGGTTGAATCATCGAAGGTGGAAATAAGCCCACTTTGGAAGCAAAATAAGCTTGGAAGTTCTGTGAGGAAAAGAGCATGCATCCATTTTTTTTTAAGAATTTCACTAATCCTGGAGAAGCCAAATATATAATCAGTATAATATGAAATGAAATGCATTGAGAGAGTTTCTAAAACACTTCTACTACTGCAACTTGCAAAGCAAATCGTACTTCCAAGCCATCTGAATTTGTTAAAACCAAAATAAAAAAGGAAAATAAACCCCACATCGTTCAATGTTGACAAGGGGCTAACAATTTATTTTTTTTCCCAGGGTCCGCAAGAAGTATGTGCATACTCATGTTGTTTTTAAGGGAATAGTACTCTAGTGTAATCAGAGTCGGCCCTGAGCTAAAACAAGCGTTGTGACCAATTTAAGCCCCCCAAAAATACAAATTTTTAGGGCACCGTATTTTAGTACCCCTAGATGTCTTTTGTATTACCAAAAATAAAAAATAAAAAAATTTACATCGTATATGAGGTCCAATTCAAACTCAAAAGATGCACAATTTCAAATTCACAAGGCCCCAAACATGCATTATTAAAAAGCCTCAAACTTAAACCAAAACCAATGAATAAAGTTAGGGGGGAAAAGGCAATTTCTGGACTTAGAAGGTAAAGCCGCAGCGAGGAGGTAGAGAATCAAGAGACGGGAAGAACTTCGGAACTTGTTCCGAAAGCTAAACTCTCAAGTGATTCCAAATTTTGTTTCTTTCTATAAACCTATAATATTATTCATTTTGTTTGTATTCTAACGTGAAATTGCAGATTTTGGATTCTTGGTCAGCATGGTTATTTGCCATAATATATTGTTTGCCGTTAACTCTATAAGTAAGACCTTACAAAAAGATGACATGCATGCATATAAATGTTGCAATTGATCCATTAAAAGGGCTTATTATATTTCTTGAAAGGGAGAAAGTGGGTTGGTAGAGGCCATAATTGTAGCCAAAGAAATTGCATCAACAATGAAAGTCAAGTCCGTAATTTATGAGAAGCGCGCCATTCACTGAAAGAACTAGTTTGACGAGAATGTGAGAGAGGAGGTGACTCTGACGAATTCTTTAGAGTTAACTACTTAATATATAATTAATCAATTAAACACTTTCTTCACTTAAGAACCGGTTTGAAGAATTTGAAAAGTATCAGGAAACTTGAAGTTTTTTTGTTTGAGTAAAGAAGTTGAATTATAAAATTGATCAAAATTTGAATATGTGTTGTACAAAAGTAATATTTCAATGATTTCGGGAAAAAAATGTCCTTCCGATTAGAAGAAAAAAAGGATGGGAAAGCTTACACAGCAGAGCGTTCATGATGAGTATTGGTACGTAACTATCATATGGAGATAAGGTGCAAGGAGATTTCGTGGACGCGTGTACTTTGACGGATACGTACATTACACAAACTTTTGTTTCTTTACGGTGAAATTCTTCTAAAAATGTCATTTTCCTACAGTAGTCAAAGTATTTTCGAAAAATGGTATTTTAATGATGTATACGAAGATAATGACTTATGAGAAATATTGATAATACATTGAAAATATCGAAAAATACCATAGTAGAAACTCAGCCTTAATTTGCAACACAGTGCTATGAGTTTTCGAACGTTAGAGTTTAGTTGATTTGTGCGTAATCTCACTTAGACACATTGATGATTTTGAGAAACGGTGCTATGAATACAAACTTGGATGTAAAAGAAAAGAGCAAATCTTTGTTGATATCAAGGTAGTTAGCTTAGTGGTTGTATCATGATCTTTTGGGTTCAAATACTATGCAAGAGGAGTTTGATAGCTTTTTTTTTTTTTTATCGGCAAAAAGAAAGTTTTATTAATTTTTGAAAACACTTTACTAAGTTTGATAGCCATTGTGATTAGCTTGGATGTGGTTAGGGTAAAAACTGGTTTTTATGACAAAATAAAGAAAAGAATATTTGTTGATATATGACTGATAAATTGATGGGGCATTTACGGCTCGATTGAATGCGAGATTAATTTTGGAAGTATTATATATGGAGGGTAGTATATTCGGAGAGTGGTCCCACAATAATGTGACATTTACGGAGGGTGCTTAAGTAGTACAGGGGAGTAGTATGGAGGGGATTAAATAGTACTCCCTCCGTCCGGATTTGTTTGTCTCTCGTTCTATTGTAACCGGATAAAAAACTAGCGATATCTTTAAAATGGTAATAAATTTTATATCCAAAATGGATCTTGTTTGATAGATCTCGATTAATCCTATAAGACAATATTTTAAAAATTACATAAAACATTATAAATTACAAGATATAATCATTTGAAAAGTGGCACGAACTCCCAAAATGGACTAACAAATCCTGACGGAGGGAGTATGGAGTACTTGGTTTGGATGATTTTGGTAATATAGAGGATTAAATAGTACTTAGTTCGTTTGCTAGTTGAAATTGGGGTGTAAAGTTGGGTGGATGATGTAAAAAAATGTCAAAAGACAAAATTGCCCTTGTGCTTGCCCATATTACATTTTATACGTTTTTTACTTAAATTAAATACAAAACTTATTTATTTATTACACTTGTCAACAAATAAGATATAATAATAATTGTAATAATTTTTAAAAAAAATTAAATATTAAAACATTTTTTAAATAATTTTGGGATCAACCACATAATATGTTTTAATTATTTTTAATTTACATATTAATTTTTCAAAATTTTATAGTATAATCCGTCGTGTATAATAAAATCTTTTTTGCCGTTCAAAATAAAAATATGAAAACATGGACAAATTGAACAAGTTCTCTCTCATAGGAAATATTTTTTATTGAAATCTCAAATAATTGTACTAATTTATTTGAGATACAATTACAAAAGCTTAAAAAAAGCACAACTGCTAATCCAAAGCCAACTCAACAAGCCAAATCGAACAAGCCAACAATGTAAATAATTTTATGCACAATTTTTTAAACTTTTTCGCATCGAACTAAAGATCTCTATTTGTAGTTTAATTTAGTGCAAATAAATTTAAAAATTATGGGCGTAAGTAATTTATTTTTTGATATGAAGGAAATTGCAAAGCCAAGTCAACACTCCAAACCCAACAAGCCAACAAGCCAACAATGTATGATATTTTTGTACACAATTTTTCAAATATTTTCGCATCGAATTAAAGATCTCTATTAGTAGTTTAATTTGGTGCAAAAAATTAAAAATTATGCGCGTAAGCACTTTATTTTTTGATCTGAAGGAAATCGCAAAATCAAAAAAAAAAAAAAAAAAATGCCTAGGAGCAGTACTAGCAAGTGGTGGGAAGTAGCAGCGGCGTGGGAAGAGGGTATTAATTGGGGCAATATGGTCATTTTACTAAGGGTATTAGCCATTAGGGGGTAATAAATATGGACACTCCATGGGCTATCCATAAATTACACCCTTGCAAGAGTAATATTTACTTTATTTAGTTCTAATGATATATAACACTCCTGCACACTTCTCCTTCCCAAACCCTTCCATATGAGTGGGCCCGGGATTATTTATCACCCCCTATATTTTTGAACCCCATTAACACCCCATCCAAATGAGTCCTTACAGTAATTTATTAGCGCGTCTTATCAATGGGTAATGCAAGAAACAAAATTTTTAAAGTACAACGTGGTACAAAATTGTTTATTGATCCATTTTTTTTAAGTTGGAGCCTCTCCTCTACAAATTGAGGGGGTGTTCCACTAACTAGTTTTTTCCAAAAACTAGTTTTTCTCAAAAACCGAGACAAGTCATCCTCTCACAATACATCACATAACACAAAAACCAAGGCAGTTTTAAAACAAAACTACCTTAGTGGAACACCCCCTGAGACTATTCAACACCCTTGGATACTGTCATGTCAACAATGAAAGTCAAGTCCGTAATTTAAAAGGATGGGAAAGCTTACACGGCAGAGAGTTCATGATGAGTATTAGTATGTAACTATCATATGGAGATAAGGTGCAAGGAGATTTCGTGGACGCGTGTACTTTGACGGGTACGTACATTACACAAACTTTTGTTTCTTTACGGTGAAATTCTTCTAAAAATGTCATTCTCCTACAGTAGTGAAAGTATTTTCGAAAAATAATATTTTAATGATGTATACAAAGAGAATGGCTTATGAGAAATATGGATAATACATTGAAAATATCGAAAAATACCATAGTAGAAACTCAGTCTTAATTTGCAACACAGTGCTATGAGTTTTCGATGTTAGAGTTTAGTTGATTTGTGCGTAATCTCACTTAGACACGTTGATGATTTTGAGAAACGGTGCTATGAATACAAACTTGGATGTAAAAGAAAAGAGCAAATCTTTGTTGATATCGAGGCAGTTAGCTTAGTGGTTGTATCATGATCTTTTGGGTTCTAATACTATGCAAGAGGAGTTTGATAGCCATTTTTTTTATCGGCAAAAAGAAAATTTTATTATTTTTTGAAAACACTTTACTAAGTTTGATAGCCATTGTGATTAGCTTGGATGTGGTTAGGGTAAAAACTGGTTTTTATGACAAAATAAAGAAAAGAATCTTTGTTGATATATGATTGATAAATTGATGGGGCATTTACGGCTCGATTGGATGCGAGATTAATTTTGGAGGTATTATAAATGGAGGGTAGTATATATGGAGAGTGGGACATGATGTGACATTCATGGAGGGTGATTAAGTAGTATAGGAGAGTAGTATGGAGGGGATTAAATAGTATGGAGTACTTGGTTTGGATTATTTTGGTAATATAGAGGACTTGGTTAGTTTGCTAGTTGAAATTGGGGTATAAGGTTGGGTGGATGATGTAAAAAAACTATCAAGGACAAAATTGCCCTTGTGCTTGCCCATATTACATTTTATACGTTTTTTACAGAACTTATTTATTTATTACACTTGTCAACAAATAAGCTATAATAAATAATTGAAATATTTTTAAAAAAAAATTAAATATTAAAAACATTTTTTAAATAATTTTGGAATCAACCACATAGTATGTTTTAATTATTTATGATTTACGTATTAATTTTTTAAAATTTTATAGTATACTCCATCATGTATAATAAATGAAAACATGGACAAATCGAAAAGGTTCTCTCTCATAGGAAATATTTTTTTATTGAAATCTCAAATAATTGTACTAATTTATTTGAGATACAATTACAAAAACTTAAAAAAAACACAACTGCTAATCCAAAGCCAACTCAACAAGCCAAACCGAACAAGCCAACAATGTAAATATTTTTGTACACAATTTTTTAAACTTTTTTTTGTCTCAGGACGCTACTTCAGAAAAATTGAATGACGACTGTTTTGGTTGGAGAAGGGGAAAAAGGAGGTTTAAAAGTACTTCTCAGGTTCATTATGAGTTGTATAAAATATTTCTTAGGTCTATTATGATTAGTATGTTCTCAATTAGTACACCAATTTCATATATTTCTCAGCTACAAAACTCAAATAAAACCGACTTCTCATTTTAAACATGAGAAGTATATGGACACGCTGGCCAAGCATCCACGCTGGACGGGGACACGCGGGATGAAATTTTACGAGACTTCTACGGTTGAGACTGAGAAGTAGTTAAAGATCTCAGGTTGAAAATGAGAAGTACAAAACAATGGTAGCTTTATAAATAGTTTGAAAACAACGGTAGATTCCTAAATTGTTTTGAAAACAGCGGTAGTTTCCTAAAAATCTCAGGTATACCATTGTAGGTTTGGGTGGTTACACGACGGATCAAAACTGAACCAGTGGAGACCGGCACTTTATTTAAAAAAATAGCCCGAATTTCAAACAGTACGAACGATTAATAGATACGGCCTGTTTGGCAGGGGTATATAGATTTCTCCCGGATATAGATATCCGGGTGGACCATATCTATTGTTTGTTGCTCTTTTGTGTCCAGGATATAATTCTCCCGGGAGATATATATCCCACTGCAGGGTCCTTATCTTTGGACACCCCTCCCCCAGCCAAAATCTTATTCGGGCACCACATTACTGAAACACCCCTATCCATTGTTCCTACGCACAGAGAGAGAGAGAGAGAGAGAGAGAGAGAAGAAGAAGAAGAAGAAGAACTAGACGAACTGGACGGCGACAATTCTGACGACAAAGATTTAACCCATGACCGGAGCTGGGTTTGCGAAACAGAAATCGACTACGAGAAACTTTGTTTCTTCCATTTCAACACACAAATTTCAATAAAAAAAAATCAAACCCACCAAGCGTGAGAACCAACAACCAATCTTTTGCATTATTTTGATTGTTTTTCTGTTTCCAAATTACAACCAACAGATTTCAGTACATGACCAGTACATCTCCGATTCAACAATTTTTTCCAAAAAAAATGCAGAGGATAAGGTAAATAGAAGAAACCTAGAATTACAAACCCATTTCCAGTCTAAAAAAATAGAATTACAAACCCATTTAGAGGAGAGATATCAGAGATTGACTAGGGAAACTCTGAGATTCGTCAAAAAAAATATTGGAGCTTGTTGACTGCCCAACGATCGGCTTCGATTTTGTGGAGGATTTGGAGGTTTTTGGAGGTGGGACGAAGGGGCAGAGAGAGAGAGAGAGAGAGAGAGAGAGATTGCTGATTGCCAAGCTTAACCAAGGGCTGAGAAAAACACGTGGATCTCCAATTAGTTACAAATGAGGAAATTAGCTTTTAAAAAAATTGTAAATGCATTTCTTTGAAAGGGCAAAATAGAAATTTTACACAATTTTACTTTATCCACCCTCTCATGTCCCTTTCTAAAAAAACTAAACAAACCAAGTAACTTTTTATCATCCCTTCTAAAATAATCCCCCTCCAACCATATCCATCCCTATATCCCCTCTTATTATATCCATCTTCCCCCGGCCCTTATATGCATATCCCTCTAACAAACAGGGCGATAGGGCATATGCAAAAATTAGTTCGACCATCCATGTGCATTTCCCAACCTGTAACAGCCCCTTTCGTGAGAAAGAAAAAGAAAGGGGTATGAATATTTTTGTGTGAGTTGGAGAGAAAAGTATAAAAGTGAAATGTTTTAATTGGCCCTTCCTTTTTGGTGAGATTTGGTGAGAAAATGGCTACTCTTTCTAATCTCTCCTTGTCTCACCATCCAAAGGAGCTGTAAGCTCTGGATTCCCCTTTCTTTTATGGCTCCAGCTGTTCGGATCATTTTACGTACATTGCGACAAATCTGTGGGAGTCGAATCCTTAGTCCACTAGCGGGGAGCCCGAATAAACATGCACATCTGTGGATGAGCTAGCTACATAAAACTTAATAAAACCTATAAAATTTTGAGCTTAAAATAGAAATAGAAAGGAGCAAGCTACTAAGTTTTTCACGAATACAAAAGACCGAAAATCAATATTGAAGTTTCTTTTTTGGTACAGTCCTTATGACTCGCTCACTGGGCTATCACTAAGACCATTCTTTGACCGGTAAAAGCGTATCTGATTTTAGATTTTTCTTTTTTTGTAATAAAGAAAGAAAGGTAAATCAATGAAAAGCGCTTCAATACACACCCCTATTTTAGAATAGCTTGAGTCTCTATTTTAGAGGAAGATATATAGTGTGATTGTAGATATACTATTAAGCAGTAGTGTACACCCGAATATTCACTGATGTTTGTTCGTACTGTGTGGAAATTAAAGGTTTGCTTGAGATGGGTTTACGAGCAGGGAGTGAGCGTATTTGTAAAGAGTTTTAATGAAGAGAGGATTAGAGAAAATCTCAACATATTTGGTTGGATGCTAAGCACGGAAGAGTCTGAAAAGATCAATCAAATTCCGCAACGAAAGGGTTATTGTGGACTCCATTTTATATCCGATAGTGGCCCTTTCAAAACTGTGGAGGACTTCTGGGATGAAGAGATTGATCGGCATGTTACCGAGTAATTTATTCATAAAATCTACCACTTCTGTCCCCAAAAACAATTGTCCGGATCCGTTAAATAAGGACCTAAGAATAATGCAATTTTGTCAATAAAAAATTCAAACTTTTTTCCGCAGATTACAAGAAATCGACGAGTTCTTTTAATTTGTCAAAGGAAGTTTGAATTTTTCTTGAAAATTTTATATTTTTAAGTTCTCATTTTGTGGACCAGATAATCTTTCTGGGACAACGAAAGTACTTAGTTATGAAAATTGGAAGGATTTGTTTGTGGACTTGTAATTTAAGGCTATATAACTTCTACGTACTTTCGTAATTTTTTCTTTTGAAATAACGCAACATGTTGAGTTTAGGTAAGGCTCAAAAGTTGTTGGTCGTTGAATGAATAGTAATGTTAATTTGATTGAATTTGCCACTAAAATCAACTTTACTATTTCTCTACAACGAGACATACAACCACAACAATAGTTACATCTCCGATTATGATTTTAGCTTTCCATTTTTCATAAATGCATTTGAAAATTTATCTTCTCGTGTTTTTTAAATTAATTTTATGTTTCGCCTATATTTACTTTCCTTCTGTTTGCATTCGTCCTAAATTTTTTGTCCCTATACCTACATATAAGGGTTGGATATGTAATGCATGTCGATCGGGCCATCGCGATTCTAGGTCCCCTACCATCTCCTATTCTTTCAATCCCTAGAGCTTCTATACTTGCCCCTTCTTCTCCCACACTCTCCTATCCCTCCCTTAGCTCCTCTTCCATGAGTCTACTTCTATGGTCACAACGGCTAAGAATGACATTTCCCTAAAGAAAACATCTTACACCACTCAACTTGGCTCTCTTACATCAGCTTCTCGAATGAACCTTCTACATTTTCTATTGCTGCTAAGTCTGAAGAGTGGATGAAGGCTATGCAGCTCATTCAGGCCTGTCCTTGAGTTTTTAGGGGCCCGAAGCAAAATTTATAACGGGGCCTTCTTAGATTTTGTATATATATTGTTGGTTCTACATAAGCATCATAAAGGCCTTCCGTCACAGTGATCGTTGGAGAAGACTAACTCTTGCGGCCTGTTTGGATGACGTATTGGTTTAAGAGAGATTAAATAGTAAAGGGGAATAAAATAGTCGGAGTGATTAAATAAGAAGGGTGGACTCACAGTTAAGAAGGAGGGATTAAATAGTACATGGTTTGGATGAGAGATAATAAAAGGGGGATAAGGAGGGTAGATGATGTAAAATCATGTCAAATACTTTCTTGCCCTTGGTAATGCATATATTAAATTATGTATTTATAAAATTATATAAATACCAAAATTAATTACACTATTCAATATTTAATATATAATACTTAATTGTAATATTTTTTATTTTGAAAAACGTTTTTTTATTTGTTTATTTATTTATTTTATATACTATTCAACAAGCCAACACGCGAACAATGTAAAATTCTAAAATATAAAAAATTTCAAAATTTTTTTTGTATCGAATTAAAGATCTCTATTAGTAGTTTAATTTGGTGCAAGCAAAAAAAAAATTATATACGGAAGTACTTTATTTTTTGATCTGAAGGATATTGCAAAGCAATTGAACAAGCCAAAAATGTAAAATTATAAAGTATAAAAAAATTTCAATTTTTTTTAATATCGAATTAAATATCTCTATTAGTAGTTTAATTTCGTACAAAAATAAATAAATAATTATATGCGGAAGTACTTTATTTTTTATCCAAAGGAAATTGCATGGGCGTAGGGTGGTAAATTGGGGGGCTAATCCCCCCCCCCCCCCCCCCCCCCCCCCCCGACTAATTAGCCCGTCGGCTAATTAGTCGGGGGTTGATTTTGGCAGCCAAATTAAGCATGGATGAGGTGTGGGACCATGACTAAATAACCCAATCTTCCTCATCCCTCTTTCATTCTTTCATTTCCAGCATCCAAACAAGCTCTTAGGGCATAATGTCTTGAGTTCGTGTGGGACCATGACTAAATAACCCAATCTTCCTCATCCCTCTTTCATTTCCAGCATCCAAACAAGCTCGACTAACGTGGGCTGCAGTAATTATAATTTTTTGTGCTTATCTAACTATCTTTGTGCGAAAAAACGGCAAATTGTATGACTCGAACAAGGGACCTAATGGTTAGGAGGCGGAAACTTTACCGCTGAGCTATCTTACGCTACTTGTGAAAGATTAACCGATTAACCTATATAATATTTATTATGACCTAGAAATTTGGAGGCCCTAAGCTACGGCATGGTCGGCTTATGTCCAGGGCCGGCCCTGAGCTCATTCCAAGTGGTCTCTTTGAAAGTGAGATGTAAGTAATGCTTTTCTCCATGTGCGTCTCAAAGGAGAGGTGTATATGCGACAACCTAAGGGTAATCATGGATCTGTCTATGGTCATAAGCAAGCCCCTAGCTAGGGCCTGGTTTGATAAATTTACATCTCATCTCTTGACTATTGGTTTTTAAACATGTCAGGCTGATACATGTTTACTTAAAGCATGGGTCTGAGTCTGGCACATGAGTCCATAGCTCAAAAGTCACTTAATTAATCGTTAATTAATCGAGTCTGGCACATGGATCAGTTAATTAATCGTTTTCCATTTGGCACGTGTGTATATCTTTCTTCCTTTTTTTGGTTCAAGGGTTAGGGTGTTAAGCCAGTTCACTTCGACTCGTCTTTGCTTTGATCCGGTCAAAAGTAGGTCATCCACTCCGGAAATAAGGGATTTTCTTAGTTTTCCATTTGCTAAAATCTAACATTTGATAAAATCAAGTGTTGATTTTAACAAATGAGGAGAAGATTTGTTAAAATCAACTCCTCATTTGCTTAAATTAAGTGTTGATTTCAACAAACCTTCTCATCGTTTGCTAAAATCAACACTTGATTTTATCAAAGGTTATATTTTGGCAAATGGAAAACTTACAAGAAATCGCTTTCTCGCCGTCTAACCCCAAAAATCGGCACCCTACTCTAATATTATTTAACTTCTTTTTCTAATACTCCTATATAAATCCATCCATCGTTCATTCCTCTACATCACCTATTAGAGCTCCATAGGAATGGGGAGCATACCGGAGATACCAGTAGGTGCACTACTAAGCTCAACGACCAACAATAACAATAACAACAATAATATTCCTCTCCTAGGCTATGGAACAGCTTCGTGGCCTTTCGGTGAAGTGGGAGAAATTGTTAAGGAATCCATTTAGACAACAATCAAACTCGGGTACTGCCATTTCGATGCCGCCACAATTTACCAGTCCGAACAGTGTCTCGGTGAAGCCATTTCGGTAGCTCTGGATACCGGACTCATCAAATCTCGTAGCGAGCTGTTCATCACATCCAAGCTCTGGTGCTCTGATGTGCACCCTTGCCGCGTCCTCCCTGCGCTTCAAAATACGCTGCAGTGAGTACCGTGATATCTCAATGATGTCTTGGCTAGTTTATGTCTACCTCGATCAATCTGTGGGATCGTAATCTCACATTTTATCGCGGTGACACATTTTATCCACTACTATAAAAATTTCGAAGTGAGATCTTTGAGGGAGCAAAAGCAAATGTTTCACTTGAACATTTTTTACTTCCAGATCTGTCCATGTAATATAAATATTCATCCAACTGGCCCATGGATATAGTGTTTCTAAAATTGCGTAGAGTCATACTCTCCGTCCCAAAATGATACTCCCTACGACAAGGCCCTGCAATTTTCCAAACAAAAAATATAGTATTTCCCTCTTTGTTTTTTTGATTTTTTTAGTGCCAAATTGATGATATCAAGTAGTTCATTAATTTGTGTTGTGCCCCAAACAAAGATCAACCAAAAATCCAAGACAAATTTAAGAGGAAAACTCCGGTTTATTCACTACGTAAACAAACCATGAAAAACTCTCCCAAGTTAAGGTTTACAGAGACTCACACTCTCACACTCAACTATCTCACTCACACTGAGATTACAAACAAGTTTCAACAGAAACACAAACTTAGAGCTAGCTAGACTCTCTCTGATACAAATACAAACTTCAATGGAGATCTTTAAATAGGCAAACAAAGCAATAGACGTCATGGAGCAATTCACCAGCAATTACTCCACCCATGGAGTAATGGAGCACTTAAGCATCCATGGTGGATTCAATCCACTGATGTCTTCCACAATAATTCCCACTTGCTCAATAGTTGATCAATCAACAAATCCACTACTCAGTGGAGAAACCAAATGGGAGCCACACACCAAATTCCTACAATCTCCACCTTGGCGACCATCCTGAAGCAATGACGCCCAAATCCATAACGCGGACAACCAAGCAAACAAGCAAACAAAACAAGTGACGGCTGAGATCGTCACCAATCGCCCGAGGGCGCAAGCACCTAACGGTGCTCAATCAAAACTCAAACACGCGGGGTCCAAACCTCGTTTGTCCCCAATTCCGGTGACCCTGACGAACGAAACAGTAACCCTTACTGAGCCATGATCTTCATTACCAACGGTGGAAGCTCCACCTGCAGTTGTACCTCCTTCAAGATAGTACAAGTTCTTAAACCGTGTACCCTTCATTACCACCCGATTGCCTGATAACACCTCCAGAGCTCCACCTCGCAAAACAACCCAAAAACCGGTGGACTCCAGAGCCCCCAACGAGATGAGATTTAGTCCCAAACTAGGGACAAACCGAACTTCGGACAAAACAAACGTGGAACCATCCTGCAAAACCAAGTTAATACTTCCTATCCCCCGAGTCTCACAAGTGTGGCCATCACCCATAAGAACATCCGAACCGTCCAACTCCGAAAGGCTGGAAAACATGTCCCGATTTGGACACATGTGATAGGATGCACCAGAATCCAATATCCATTTCTCAGAATGAATATCCGATGAAAGTCCCACAAGCGCAAATTCAAACTCATCCTCCTGGGTTGCAATATTGGCGTTGGCGTTGGCGTTAGCGATCTCCTTTTCTGCACCCTTCTGCAGATTCGGACAATCCTTCTTCCAGTGCCCTTTTTTGTGGCAATAGGCACAAGTATCCTTGTCGATCTGGCTAGACGGAGAGGCCCCTTTCTTCTTAGACTTGCCTCTTGCATACATAGCTTCACCAACAGCTGTGTCTCTATGCACCATTTTATCCTTCCGACGGTACTCATTACCGATGAGTGCACTTGCGACAACATCAAACTTAATCTCTTCTTTACCATACAACAAAGTAGTGATCAGATGATCATACTCATCAGGAAGAGAATTCAACAGCAACAGTGCTTTATCCTCGTCGAGGATATCGACGTCCAGATTCCGAAGATCAGCAAGAATCTTGTTGTACTCCGTCAAATGCTCCTGCATAGTACAACCTGGTTGGTACTGGAAACGGAACAGTTTCTTCTTCAAGAAAAGGCGGTTCTCCACATTCTTGGTCATGAATTTGTCCTCCAACAAATTCCACAACACTTTTGCCTTCGTTTCCTTCATTACCGTATACTTCTGATCTTTTGCCAAGAACAAACGGATTGTGCCACAAGCTTGCAAATTAAGCCTGTCCCAAGCCTTTTGATCCATATTTGCGGGTTTATCTTCCAAAACAAGATCCAAATCCTGCTGGATCAACACATCTTTCACCTCACACTGCCACATACCAAAGTTGTTAGTTCCGTTGAACTTTTCAACCTCGAATTTGGCACTTGAAACGGTGGAACGTGGTGCAACGGTCGCTGAGGACCCTGTCACACCTTCCTCGATAGCCTCCCTTGGCCCTCCTGACATTTGAACTCCTTAGGATGTCTTACAAACACCGAAACAATACCCGAAACGCTTCGAAAAAGCGCTAATAACGAAAGCAGCACTTTAGGTAAAGAATTACAGAAAACCGAGACCACGGTTGGATCCGCAGCGAAAAACTGAGTCCGGAACCGGCCTGAACCGGACCAAACAGTGACAAAACCGGGCTGAACCGGCCCAAAAACCTTCACGGGTTCGGTTTTGAACAAGCTGGACCGGCCTGACTGAACCGGCAGAACCCGGACCGGCGCGAACCGATCGGTTTGCTTCAGTCAAACGGCGATCAAAACCCTAGCTGACTGGACTGACAGGTCAGCGTTGACTGCTGACATGGCGTTGACTTTGCTGACGTGGCGCTGACGTGGCGCTGACTGGATGCTGACGTGGCGCTAACGTGGCGCTGACGTGGACGGTGACGTGGCGGGCACGTGGCTGCTGACTGTGCGCTAACTGGGCGTTGACTGTCAATGTGGCGCCGAGGTGGCGCTGACTGGACTCGTCTTCTTCACTGTGCAGCGCGTGCAACGCACGGATGCGACTGAGGCGGACGCGCCGAACACGCGCCTCTTCAGGCGGCGCGTGAGGACGCTACGGTGGTCGGATGACCGCGATTCTGGCGGCGTTGGAATCGTCTGGTCATGGGCTTTCCATTTCCGTGATCAAAAAATAATTTTCGATCAGATTTACACCTCGGTGTATTTCGACTGAACAATCCGACCAGAAACCGAACAAAAACTTCAAACAAACGACTGGGGTTTGGCACCTAGGGGCTCTGATACCATTTGTTGTGCCCCAAACAAAGATCAACCAAAAACCCAAGACAAATTTAAGAGGAAAACTCCGGTTTATTCACTACGTAAACAAACCATGAAAAACTCTCCCAAGTTAAGGTTTACAGAGACTCACACTCTCACACTCAACTATCTCACTCACACTGAGATTACAAACAAGTTTCAACAGAAACACAAACTTAGAGCTAGCTAGACTCTCTCTGATACAAATACAAACTTCAATGGAGATCTTTAAATAGGCAAACAAAGCAATAGACGTCATGGAGCAATTCACCAGCAATTACTCCACCCATGGAGTAATGGAGCACTTAAGCATCCATGGTGGATTCAATCCACTGATGTCTTCCACAATAATTCCCACTTGCTCAATAGTTGATCAATCAACAAATCCACTACTCAGTGGAGAAACCAAATGGGAGCCACACACCAAATTCCTACAATTTGGTGCACATAACCAAAAATTGAACAAAAGTATTTATTCTTGGATCTTAAAATTATACATTTTTTCGTAGGAGACTATCATTTTAGTATGGCCCTGATTTTCTTTGGGTTGGCTTCTATCCCCCTCTGAGAGACCATGAAGCCTAAAATTTTTCCTGAGGCCACCCCAAACACACATTTTGAGGGATTTAGCTTCATCTTGTATTTCCTGAGCACTTCGAATGTCTCCCATAGGTCATCCTTGTGCTTGTTTCGAGCTGTACTTTTTTACTAACATGTCGTCTACATATACTTCTACGTTCCTGCCAATTTGAGCTTTGAACGTCTGGTTGACCAATCTCTGATAGGTTGCTTAGTTGTTTTTTAGCCCGAATGGCATGACTTTGTAGCAGTAGAGTCCTCTGTCGGTGATGAATGCAGTTTTTTCCTCCTCGTCTTCATGCATCTAAATCTGATTATACCCCGAAAAGGCATCCATGAAACTCAAGAGCTCATGGCCAGTTGTGGAGTCCACCAGCTGATCTATTCTGGAAAGAGGAAAATTGTCCTTTGGACATGCTTTATTAAGATCAGTAAAGTAGACCCACATTCTCCATTTGTCATTGGCTTTCTTCACCATCACCACGTTGGCCAACAAATCTGGGTAGTGAACTTCTCGGATTGACTTAGCCTTAATCAACTTCTCGACCCCCTCCACTGCTGCTTTATTTTTTTCTAGTGCAAAAGTTCTCTTCTTTTGTTTCACGGGTCGGTAATCTAGGTCCACCGCAAGCCTGTGAGATATGATCCTTGGATCAATCCCTGGAATGTCGTGGTGCGACCTTGCAAAAACATCCTTGTTTTCCCATAAGAACTTCAATAATTCCATCCTTATTTGAGGATCTAAGGTCACTCCGAGCTTTATTACTCGCTTGGGTCGACCTGGCTCCAGCTCTGCTTCCACGAGATCTTCAACAGGTTCTCCTTGGACGAACTTGCTTTCATCACGTACATCAACACTTTCTCCTGTATAAATTTCAATGGGGGTTTCTTTCGAGTTCTTTCAAGTTTTATTGAGTTCTTTAGAGTGCAATTATAGCACTCCCGAGCTGCTTGCTGACTTTCCCTCACCTCTCCAATGCCTTCCCCCACAGGGGACTTCAACTTGAGGTGATAAGTTGATACCACCACTCCTATCTTATTCAAGATCGACCTGCCAATTATCAGATTATATGCTGATGGCCTGTCCACCACCAGGAAATCAACCATTTGGGTTACTGAAATCCCCTCGGGCCCAATCGTAACTAGGAGTGCTACTCTGCCCTTGGGCAAAATAGGTTGCCCAGAAAATCCCATAAGGGTTGAGTTTACTGGCCTTAACCGATCCATTTCAATGCCGAGTTGTTGAAATGATGAGAAATACAAGATATCTGCCGAGCTCCTAGTGTCTACCAGTATCCTCTTCACTCTGTAGTTAGCCACAATCATGCTAATTACAAGTGGGTCATCATGTGCATATCTTATCCCCTTTGAGAAGACAATGGGTACTCACTCCAGCTTAATTATCCTGCTCGGCCTTTCAATAACATTAACCTCTATGGGCTTTTCCTGACGAAGTTTTCGCAGGTGAGCCTTTCTTGCTCTATTTGAATCTCCTCCAGCACCTAGTCCCGCATGGATCACAACTATTTCCCCAATTGGGGTATTTTGGATTTGCTCTTTGTTTTGATTGTTTTTGGGGCGCTCCTCCTTCCTTGGTTGTTTATGATTTTTCACAAATCGTCTCAAACGACCTCTTTGGATTAGACCTTCTATCTGCTGTTTCAAGTCGATGCAATCATCAGTTGTGTAACCATGGTCACGATTAAATCTACACCACTTATCCTTCGATCTCTTGCTTGGATCAAATCGTAGCTTCCCTGGCCATTTAAGATCAGGATCGTCATGCAGGTCGTCCAAAATCTGCTCTGCCGTGGCAACGAGTGGTGTAAACTGTTGATACTTCTCTAGGGGTCCTCCCTTCTTTGCCGAACTTCTCTGCTCAGACTTCCTTGTCCTAAAATCTTTGCTCGACCTCATCTGCTCTCTTTTGCGTTTCTCGCTTCGCCCCGTCTGATAGGGGTTGAAATCATTGTTATCATCTCTAGAGCCTCTTGCACTCAAGGCATCCTCTGCATTCATATGTTTTTGGGCTCTCATCATGAGTTCGGCAATAGTGACAGGGGGTCCTTGTTCAGACTAAACAAAAGCTGACCAGAATTCAATCCTACTATATATGCTGCAATGGAGACTTGATCTTCAACAGCCTCCACTTGCATTGACTCCTTGGTGAACCTACTAGTGAAATCCTGTAGAGATTCACGCCTACCCTGCTTTATTGTGAACATATAGGTCGACGGTTTACTATGCTTCTACCGCGCTATAAAGTAGCTCACAAAATTCTTGCTGAGTTTTTAAAATTACCAATGCTATGAGGCTTAAGCTTGTTAATCCACATCCGTGCACTTCCCTTTAGGGTGACTAGGAAAGCTCGGCACATGATCTCGTCCGGTACTGCCTGCAACATCATCAAATTCTTGTATGTTTCAAGATGATCCAATGGGTCCGTGGAACCAATGAATGTATCGATGTGTGGCATTTTAAACTTCCGAGGGAGGGGTTCCCTCATTACTTCTGGACTAAACGGAGAATCCGTATTCTGTACTAGCTCTTCTACCGTAGTAGGGGCTTTTCCCTTTACTTGCTTTGCAAGGCTCTCTATTTGCGCCTTCATGGAAGCAAATGGGTCTTGTTCATTCTCTGGGTGTTCTTGGGGCCTCCTCTCTTGTCTTTTGTTTCGCGAGTTTTGGTTTTGACTCTCCCGATCTCCTTCCGCCCTCTGAGAGCGACTATCATGTGTGTTGTTTGAAGGTTGAGTATTTAGTGGCCCCTCCGATTGCTGAAGTTGATTCTGCAATTCTTGATTCTGCTGCTGTGTTTCTTGCAGCGTCTTGGTCAGTATCTCCATCTGACGTTGGAGCGTGGCGTACGTCTCCGACGTTACTGCCGGTGGATCTTCCGGTCTCTGAACTCTTTGAGAAGCCATCGATCGAGTTGTTACCATACACAGAAAAAGATCACCGTTTGGAAAAGATATTTCCCACAGACGGCGCCAACTGATGAAGCAATTTTCGGCACTCCTCGAGCGATGACCTGTAAAACAAAGTTAGAACTAGAAACACCGGTGTGGTGTTGGCCAAATAGCCTCCGATGCCTAACTCATTAGATTGTTGATTGTGGATGTGAGTGAAAGAAATGAGTGAATTAGGCCACGTACCTTTCTCAGGCTTCATCATTAGTTTTTATAGGCATTTGGAGTAGTAGAGTCCTAGTGGGACTTGGAGTCGTAACTCCCGGTGGATAGAGTTTATCTTATTGAGCCATAGAATGTTAGGACTCTTATTCCAGATAGGGACCAAATTCCTATCCCCTTAGGATTTGGATAAGACCCCGAAACCCCTTGGGATTATCTATTTAATGACAGGATCCATCAAGATTAGGTTTGAGAAGACTCACTATGCTCCGTTAAACAGCTCAGTTTCCTGGGAGCCCGAGTTCTTTTGTTTACTCCGAGCCTACCTCCCGACCTGAACTGACGATATGGCCAGCTCGGACCCATCAGTTATATATTTTGTTAATTTAAAATTTTAATGAAAGATTTATTAGGTTGGTGGCAGATGCATATTTATTAGGCATTGGGTGCTTTGCTTGGACCTTTTCTATCTTCTTGTTTTGTCCGTTGGGACTTAAATTAGAAGTAGCTCCCATGCTCCTTTATTGCTCTCTGTCATTTCACATGGAAAACTCCCCATTTTCAATTCTTGGACACATGCACCATTGCCCTTCAATTCTTTCCTATGTGGAGTTTATGTAAGTCAAAAAGGCAATACTACTTCTTCAACACACAAAAAGCGAAAGCAAACTGTTTCTACGGAGGACAAAAACTCACCCAGATATGCACCCCGTTTCACTCTTCCTATTTTTCATACATACTTGGAAGTTATATATTTTGAGCATACGGGCAGTTCTTGGTTTGAGAAAACTTTTAGTTACACACAAATCTTTTTAGGATCGTTTTATTTTGGGAGTGGAACGTCACACCACTCGGTGCAAGCGAAGACGTATCTTCTCGGAGAGTGTTTTATGCGTGACTCCACATAAGTTTTCTCATAAACTCATAATTTTGTGCTTAAAATAATTATCTCAATTTTTTTTTGTTGTGTTGTTGTCTCTAGTTACTAAAGTTTACAGAAATTCTAACTATAATTTCCAATAGAAGGTAGGTGGGTATTTGAGTGTCGTGATTGGGGCTAAGATGGAGAAAGGAGAATGGGCCTCACGGGCCTGGTGAGGGGCTCGATTTGGGTGTGGTGATTAAGAGAAGTGCACACACGCACAAAAAGTGTGTGCATTGAGGAAAAACTACTACATCTATTCTTTAAGTTTCCATTTTCTGTAGTTTAAGTTCCAAAAGTGCCCCTCCATTGGAAAATAAATTTCGACAAAGTTTGCTCCAGGGACCATTCAAACACACATTTTGAAATATAGGGGACGCAATACACAATTTTTTTTTTTTGGAGACCAAATTGACATGTCGCTAATACATTGGGGACCAATGATAAAAATAAGTCAAATAAACTATCATTACTTTTACGAAGTATTTTCCCATGACCTCCCTTTTGGAATTGTCCAAGAGTGAGACAATCATCATTCTTTAGCGGTGAAATTTCACGGAGACCACCTCATCTACTCATATTTCTCATGAAGACCCCCTAATGTTTAAAATTGCCCAAATAGACCCCTCATCTACATGAAATGAAAAAAATAACTAACAAATGAAGGAAATGACGATTTTACCCCTTAATAACCGCCTACACTGACCCCCTCATCTATAAAATTCTCCCACATGGACCCCCTCATCTAAAAAATAAAAATAAAAGAACACCCACATTGACCCCCTCATCTGAAAAATCACACACATTCTGTTAACAGAGTATGTCATTTTTTTATTTCATACAGATGACGAGGTTTGTTTTGGCAGTTTTGAATGTTAAGAGGATCTCCATGAGAGACAAACAAAGATGAGGGAATCTCTGTGGAATTTAACCTTTTTTAGCCAACGAGACTTGTAACCATGCATGTAATAACACATTTCCTCAAGCTGGCAACTCCAAACAATCTATCATTAGACATTTTGGTCACATTTGTATTGACTATATAAGATATATTGCAAAACTCTCATACGATATATTGCAAAACTCTCGTACTTACTATTTGAATTTCCAAATTATCGTTCTGCAAGGTCATTGGTATTTACTTAATATTGGAATAGGATACTATTTTCCCGCAAAAAATACTTATAGAACATATACTCCTATATCATATCTTCGAACTTCAATGTGGTTCATTTCTTGATATGATTTCTAAACCTTGTTCGTGTTTACCCAGATATTTGTGGTTGAATCATGTCAGGTCGAGATGAACCCAGTTTGGCAGCCAAAGAAGCTGAGGAAGTTCTGTGAGGAAAAGGGCATCCATGTTACTGCACACTCACCTTTAGGTGCTAAAGGAACACTTTGGGGAACCGACCAAGTCATAGATTGTGAGATGCTCAAAGAAATTGCTCAAGCCAAGGGAAAGAGTCTTGCTCATGCAACAAACTTCTTCTCAACTATCTATCTGTACTGTAACTAATTAATGGTATTCAAATATGTATCAATATCCATGATGTAGATCGATCGATGCCGGTAATAGAAAACTATAGATCAACTGATATTAGTATAAAGATTGTCTTGATAATTCAGTATCAGTCAAATTAGATATTCAAAATCGCATTTCATTCCTAAATCATCTCTCCACTATCGATAGTGATATCAATCCCCATTAATTAGTGATTAAGTTCATGTTTCCGATTCTTTTGGAATTGTGACTTTTAACTTTTTAACGTAAAGAATCATAACAAACTTTATGAAATTCTCACAGTTTAATGGCAAAAGAATGACCCTTGAATATGCTAATCTTTTCCTTTAAATGCACAAGTCCATCAGAACCATTTTGGTCTTTAGATAAGATCAAACAGAGAAAATGTGTGGGCAAAAATTTATGTTTAGTGGCGACTAAAATTTGCCATTAAGGGGGTGTTCCGCTAAAAAAAAAACCAGTTTAATTTTAACTCAAAAACTACTTCATTCCGCTAACAAAAAATCCACAAAAAATCAACCAAAAAACCACTTAATTCCACTAACCTAAAAAAAACCAAAAAGTCAAAAAGCTAGTTTTTTGCAAAACTAAAGATCCAAAAAACTAGTTTGTGGAACAAGTTAGTTTTTTTGTAAAACTAAAAACCAAAAAGCCAAAAAAACTAGTTAGTAGAACAAGTTAGTTTTTTTACAAAACTAAAAATCTAAAAAAAAAACCAAAAAACCAATTAGTGGAACATGGCCTAAATACTAAAAAGTCATCATTAAAGATTTAAGTGGCAATAAAATTAGTCACAAAGTAGTCACTAGAGGTGAGTAAGTATTGACATAAATTTATTATGTCTCACTAATAAATCGACTAGAGTTAATGGCAAGTACTACAGTACATCTTTGTGACTAGAAGTTTTCCTTTTCTGACAACTATGATTGCCTCTAAAAACTATAAATTCGTCACTTAAATTTTTCTCGTACAAAAATAAAAATATTCATGTGACACTTGGTTGACACACTTGGCATCATCACCCTACATAAATGCGTTCAACAACCTTGCGTCGTATATTAAATTAAAACATACCCAATTGGCCAATTGCACGAGTCCATAACTCAAAAGTTACTTATAAGGTACAAAGTTACCCGAATACAGCCTGGCCTCCATCAATCCCTTGCCACTTCAGTCCTTGGAGTGCCGTTCTGATCAGTTAATTAATCGTTTTCCATTTGGCACGTGTGTATATCTTTCTTCCTTTTTTTTGGTTCAATGGTTAGGGTGTTAGGCCAGTTCACTTCGACTCGTCTTCTCTTCGATCCGGTCAAAATTAGGTCATCCACTCCGAAAAATAGGGATTTTCTTAGTTTTTCATTTGCTAAAATCTAATATTTGATAAAATCAAGTGTTGATTTTAACCAAAGAGGAGAAGATTTGTTAAAATCAACTCCTCATTTGCTTAAATTAAATGTTGGTTTCAACAAACCTTCTCCCCGTTTGCTAAAATCAACGGTTGATTTTATCAAAGGTTATATTTTAGCAAATGAAAAACTTACAAGAAATTGCTTTTTCGCTGTCTAACCCCAAAAATCGGCACCCTACTCTAATTTTCCCTCCGTCTCAATTTAAATGCTCCCTACGGTTATACGTGTTTTTTTGAAACTCTTATAGTTTTCATTCTATAATGTATTTTATATGCAATATGGATATTATTTGATAAATCTCAATTAGTTCTATTAGAAAAAAAAATTAAAAAAACTTTGAAAACATTACCGATAAAAAGGTGTAGACGTTTGAAAATGACACGAATATTCGTAGGGAGCATTTAAAATGGGACGGAGGGAGTATTATTTAACTTCTTTTTCTAATACTCCTATATAAATCCATCCATTGGTCATTCCTCTACATCACCTATTAGAGCTCCATAGGAATGGGGAGCATACCGGAGATACCAGTAGGTGCACTACTAAGCTCAGCGGCCAACAATAACAAAAATAATATTCCTCTCCTAGGCTATGGAACAGCTTCGTGGCCTTTCGGTGAAGCGGGAGAAATTGTTAAGGAATCCATTTTGACAGCAATCAAACTCGGGTACCGCCATTTCGATGCTGCTGCAGTTTACGAGTCCGAACAGTGTCTCGGTGAAGCCATTTCGCTAGCTCTGGATACCGGACTCATCAAATCTCGTAGCGAGCTGTTCATCACATCCAAGCTCTGGTGCTCTGATGTGCACCCTCGCCGCGTCCTCCCTGCACTTCAAAATACGCTGCAGTGAGTACTGTGATAACTCAAAGATGTCTTAGCTAGTTTACGTCTACCTTGATCAATCTGTGGGATCGTAATCTCACATTTTATCGTGGTGACACATTTTATCCACTACTATAAAAATTTCGAAGTGAGATCTTTCAGGGAGCAAAAGCAAATGTTTCACTTGAACATTTTGTAATTCCAGATCTGTCCATGTAATATAAATATTCATCCAACTGGCCCATGGATACAGTGTTTCTAAAATTGCAGAGAGTCATACTCCCCGTCCCAAAATGATACTCCCTACGACAAGGCCCTGCAATTTTCCAAACAAAAAATATAGTATTTCCCTCTATGGTTTTTTATTTTTATTTTTTTCGTACCAAATTGATGATATATATCAATTAGTTCATTAATTTGGTGCAAATAACCAAAAATTGAGCAGAAGTACTTTATTCTTGGATCTAAAAATTACACATTTTTTCGTAGGAGACTATCATTTTAGAATGGCGGGGGTACTTGATTTTTCCCATTAAGATGTAATCTAATTTTCCCTTTCCTTACTTTTTGTGTTGATCAGGAAACTTGGGTTGGAGTATTTGGATCTGTATCTGATTCACTTTCCGATAAGCATGAAGCCAGAGGGGGGCTATGCGGTGCCTTTCAGTCAAAGTGATCTTCTTCCCATGGATTTCAAGTCTGTATGGGAAGCTATGGAGGAATGTCATAAACTAGGTCTCACCAAGAATATTGGAGTCAGCAATTTCTCTTCCAAGAAAATTGAACAGTTACTTCTCACGGCAAACATCCGTCCAGCTGTCAATCAAGTGAGTATTGTGTTTTGACTTTGTGGAGCTATGGTGGCTCCCATCCTCTTCGATGAGGATTTGTTTCTTTGTGGAGAAAAAATTTAGCCTCCTTTGTGGAGTTTTCAACCTTCACACTTGCACGCAACTCCAAGTTATCCACAATTTAAAATACTTATCCCTAATTTAAATAGACCCATTACCACTAGATTTTTATCACTAGATTTTTTTTTTTTTGTTATATAGAATGTCTTTGGTCCTCTAGTTTTTTTTTTTTTACTGATAAAGAGGCCAAAAAAAATACTCCAAACACAAATTTAATGAGCAAATGAAATATTATGAAACATGATATCTAAATTAAGAAAAATCAAACTTCAAACTTTGTCTTTTATGCAAACTATGCTTGTATTAAGTTTTTAGATCAACATAAAAGGGAAGTAAACTAACGAGAAACCCAATAAAAGAATGGAACATGTCAAGCGACGACCATTAGTTGTGATACGTGCATCGTTTTTTCTTTTTTTTTTCTTTTTGGATTGGCAACAGAATTTTATTAGAACTCGACAATGGGTACATCGAGGAAAAGCCAAATACAAAGCACGAAGCAGAGTATAGGCTGGGAGAGAAAAAATCAGCGAAATGCTGAAAGGAAAAAAAAGGATTACAAGAAACAGAGCAAATAAGAACAAAAAAAAACTAAGTCCCAGGGATCATTTGGCATTGGGGAGCACTTGGACAAAATACCTCCACTCCAGCAGTACCAAAAAAATGCGAGTCAGGTACCTTTGGGTCTTCAATTGAGAACAACAGCAGAATCTGGGCCTAGATTAAGATAACCATCACTTGAGCACAATGCCCAACCATGGAACATAGGCCATGACCATACCTGGGCCTTCATGAAATAGCATATCATCAACAATTACTAGCAAAATCCAAATAACACCCTGGGCCTACATCTTCAAGGGTACTCCTAGATATCCTCAGGAAATTCCCATGACCATAGAGACAGCCCACCAATTCCCCCAAAGACACAACGCCACCCAAAGCAAAGCTCACAAACCCCAACTACAAGACAAACCAACATCCCACATACACACACAGTTGCACAATATACATCTTCCAATCCTTTCATCCAATAACATTCCACAGCCCAAAAAGAACCAGTGATTAAACTGAAAATTCTGCTTGAGGTGATAGACTGTGGTCTTAAAGAAACTTGATTCCATATTATTGGATTCCCCCTGCGTGCATCGTTTATTATAGTTTATAGTAGGTCATTTTTTATTTTTATCTGAAGTCGATATATGAATATATTAGAGTTCATTTTTTCATTATTTTTTTAAGTATACATGTTTGCCACTACTAAGGTAAAACCCTAGCTTCATTCCTGGGCATGGCAAAGGATTAGGAGTTTTGTATTGCTATAGAAGGAGCCCTTGCCTATGGTGTTAGAATCATGCTTAGCAATATAGAAACCATAGAGAGTGTAGTGAGTGGAGTGAAACTCCTTGTAAAGCTTGTCTTGGTTTAGTGGGATTGCTCCGGTTGTCTCCATGGAGTATCTGATTTTAGGGAACCACGTAAAAATCCATTTGTCTCTAGGTTTGGTGTGCATGTATATCTGTTTGGGTGTGTTTAGTTTAATCCTTGGGGCACAACAAATGGTATCAGAGCCTAGGGAAGCCATAGCTACTAAAACACCACCCGTATTCATCTCTGTTCAAATCTACATTTTTCAATCGAAAATGAAATCTGATCTGTCCATTTTGTTTGTCTCGTCAAGACTATTCCGGGAAGGTATAATATGCCTCTATTGGAAGTCGCGGTGAACCATACCTTCCGATCAAATCTAGAAATTCAAATGCATGCGCTACTAGGAATAAGACGCTAATGTCAGCGTTACAACATTGAAAAACGATTTCACTCCTCTACAGCCTCTCACAAGCTAAAAAAGGACATTTTGGTCCATTGTATATACGATTTCATGATGTCAGACAAATTCTGTTAAATTTACTAACGGCTACATCATGACGGGAGTAATCGATTAAGCAACAGTGGATAAGTGGTAATTTCCCAAATGTGAGGAGGCGATACGTAATTTCTAGAAACACGAGGGGTGGTTTTGGTGATTTACCCAATAGTGAAATAGTGAAATGTGCTAGTAATAATTTTGTAACCGACTAGAATATCTATTGTTTTTATACAATCTTCAACTTATTTGGTTCAATTTTAAAGTTGTTGTGTACGTAAGATGTCTTATGTGATTTATTTCTTGATGTGATTTCTAAACCTGCTTTTTCTCATGTTTACCACTATATATACTTGGGGTTGGATATCCCAAGGTGGAGATAAGCCCACTTTGGCAGCAAAAGAAGCTGAGGAAGTTCTGTGAGGAACATGGCATCCATGTTACTGCATACTCACCTTTAGGTGCTAGAGGAACACTTTGGGGAACCAACGAAGTCATGGAATGCGAGGTACTCAAAGAAATTGCTAAGTCTAAGGGAAAGACCGTTGCCCAGGTAACTATTCTCTTCTTCTTGGGTGGGTCCCCATGCATGGTCCATATTATAAGGAACTTATGGTATTTGTATATGCGTCAGGGTGTCCAGGCTTTTCAATTAATCTAGGAGGACCCAATCTAACCATTTACTAGTGGGGAGTTTGATAAGTCAAGGAAAAATCAGTATGAATTAATTCTACAAGTGTTGATTGCACTTGAAAAGTTTTGAACTTTGGACTTTAAAAAGGCGCGAATCTCTAAGTTCAAAGTCTAAACAACCAGACCAATCCGTTTGGCGTATATGCGATACCAAATGATCACTATTTTTTTTTTGATAAGCAAAAATTTATTAATCTTTGAAAACGAATTACAAAGATTAAACAGACCTGATACTAAGAACGCCAACGATCCGAAAGGAAAAAAAAAACAGGATACCACACGGATGGTAAGATACCAGCCAAGCACGGAAAAAACCAGGATACCAAATGATCACTATTAAAACTCTAGATAGTTAAATATCGCATCATCCTATTGTTGCAAAATCAATCTATATAATATCAGTTACAATTAAGCTCACATTTCAAAATTCTCTGGCATTATGACTTTAATTTTTTAACATAACTAGTCGTCAGAATCAATGAAATTTTCAGCGTAATGACCAAAATGTTACCCAAACCCAATGAAAGTTATTTTTCCACTTTTGCACTACATCTACCCGATCCAAGCAGTTCAAAAGTGTTTTCAGTGCACCAAATTTGCTAAAGAACAATGATACATACACACCCACTCGGACACACTCTGCCACACCCCCTCTCACATGTGAGGGGACCCATCCGGGAGGGACCCACCCCACATGTGAGAGGGGGTGTGGTAGAGTGTGTCCGGGTGGGTGTGTCTGTATCATTTTTGTTTGCTAAAAGTATTTGAAAATGATTGCCGAAAACTGCAGAGATTTGTTGGTCTTCGGATCTGCATTTGTATGTATTTAAACACTCACTAATTTTTCTCAATAGAAAATACTAATTAGTGCATCATTCAAGGGAATGCATAAGGTAATTATGCATTGGACTGGAATGACAAATATATTTTGAATTATATGTTGAGAGGAATGGCCGTTCTCTCTAAACATAGAAGCAGTTGGTTTCGTGCTCAAAGCCTACCATGTTTGAAACTTTCCATGTACTATCAACTCTTTTGGGTCAGTTCATATGGTGCTTTGCCTCCGCTTTTAATTGGGTCAAATGCTAGTAGACGGTGGATCAGTGCCCCACAATAAATTGATGTACACGTAAGTTAACCCGAACACTTGAGTTATTATCAAATAAATGGTTATTCTATTGAAGGCCAGCTGCTTTTCACTCACCATCCGTTCAATTAATTTGATCTTGTTTCGGACTATTGTGGGCATACCTGAGAGCCACAATAATAATCAAAATTGTTTACATCGTAGCCCTTGCTAACTTGTTCAATCTTGTACAAATATTAGTTTTAACAAAGCTTAAAGATCGACTCTATTTACTTTGTCACAAATAGTGCTCCTTTTTTCTTTTCTTTTTTCCCCTTTGCCAACAAATTCTTGGAGCCACTAGAGGTTATGCTTGGTTGTTATTTCCAGGGGCCTCAGAATTAGTCGAGGTGCTCGCAAGGTCGCCCAAACATCTGGTTATCAAAATAAAAAAATAATGCCCTTTTTGACTAACTATTAGTCCGATCAAGTTAAATTTTTACTACGAAGCATGTATGGACTATTAAAATAGATAAGGCAAATGCGAAATTACTTCTACCATCCACGTGCCGCAACTGTTCCCAAACTTCAAGCTCCGGAGTCTGGATTCCGATTAAAGTTGCAACATCTGTGTATGGACTAACTGTATAAAAGTTAATAAATCCTATAAGATTTTGAACCTGAAAATTTTAAGAATGAGCAAAAAGTTGTTCGCCAACACAAAAGACCAAAAATCAATATTGACCTTCTTTTTTTTTTGCAAGGAAGAAAGAAAGAAAAATCAATTGAGCTTGAGTCTCTATTTTAGAGTGTGATTATAGGTATAGTGTAAGGCAGTGGTGTATACCATTCACGGATGTTTGTTTGTACTGTGTGGAAATTAAAGGTTTGCTTGAGATGGGTTTACGAGCAAGGAGTGAGCGTGTTGGTAAAGAGTTTTAATGAAGAGAGGATTAGAGAAAATCTCAACATATTTGGCTGGATGCTAAGCCCGGAAGAGTCCGAGAAGATCAATCAAATTCTGCAACGAAAGGGTTATCGTGGAATCGAGTTTTTATCTGATGGTGGCCCTTTCAAAACTGTTGAGGACCTCTGGGATGAAGAGATTGATCTGCACGTTACTGAGTAATTTATTAAGAAAATCTACCACTTCCGTCACAAAAAAAATTGTCCGGATCCGTTAAACAAGAACTTAAAAATAATGCATTTTTGTCAATAAAAATTCAAACTTCTTTCCGTGGATTACAAGATATCGACAAGTGAAAAAAGTTGGAATTTTTCTGGAAATTATTTATTTTTTTAAGTTCTCATTTGCGAACCAGACAATCTTTTTGAGACAAAGAACGTACTAGTTATAAAAATTGGAAGGATTTGCATGTCGACTTGTTAACTTCCATGTACCATTTGTAATTGTTCTTTTGAATAACAAAACATCTTGAGCTTAGATAAGGCTCAAAAGTTATTGTTCGTTGAATGAATCGTAATATCAATAATGAACATTCTTCATTTTCTAATGAACATTCTTCATTTTCTAGTGCTGCTAATTAAGTCTAAAGAGTGGAGGAAGGCTACGGGTGAAGAGTTTTTTGCTCTTCATAGGCAGGTACTTGGTCTTTAGTGCCCCCTCCATCTAAAAAATTTACCATGGGTTGCAAATGGGTATTTAGACTCAAGTATAATCCTGATGGTACCATTGTAAGAGTTGTGGCAACAGGATTTGATCAAGCTGCCGGCGTATATTAGGAGGCAACCTTAAGTCCAGTGGTTAAACCAACTACTATTTGCTTAGTCCTACCTCTTGCAGCTCATTTCAAGTGGTCTCTTTGATAGTTAGATGTGAGTAATGCTTTTCTCCATGGGTATTTGATCAAAGAAGAGGTGTGTATATGCAACAACCTCAAGGGTTATAGATTCTAAACATCTTGATTATGCCTAAATTAATCCCTCTATCGTCAAAAGCAAGCCCCTAGAGCCTAGTTTGATAGAATTACATCTCATCTCTTGACTATTGGTTTTTGCACATCTCAGGCTGATGCTTCCTTGCTTACTTACAAGCATAGGTTTTATTTTATTGACCTCTAAGCCTATGTCAATGGCCCCTCTTGGCTTAGAACGGTTCTCAAAGATGATATTGTTTTCATTTGTCGAACTCTCTGTAATTGACGTCTCGAATCATGACAATATTGTATAGATAATCAATTCCCATTAATGCAGCTACTTGCTCGGCTCCTTCCTTTGTTGATTCCTTTGACCCAATAATTCTCTTTTTTTCATGACCATCGTCAAAAAACAACAACAGCTAGAAACACTGGATCATGGTCTGGTCCATACTTACAGTAAAAAATAACAGGTGAAAGGGTCATTTTCAAGGATCTCATAGAAAATGATCTTAAAGGACACCATCTCTTCAACTGGATGCTAGCTCTCCATAATCACCCAAAAAACACACAAACGAATAATCACAAACTTTAACTGCTGCCAAAACACACAGTATGTGTTCTCTCTCTCTCTCTCTTTCTCTCTCTCTCTCTCTCTCTCTCGACTATCAGTCCTCTTAGCTTCATATTGTCTAGTCCATCCACACATTTGGGGCTTCACACTTTTCAAGACACTCATGTCTTTAATTTCCAAACCCTTACGGAAATCCATCTCTTTGGCAAGTAGTCCTCTCAATGGGTCAAAGCATCACAAAACCTTTCCATTCCACCACACTTATGCGAATACACCTTCACCACAATTTTTCCTTGACTTGCACATGAGCCCCATTTCTACAACTCATGAATCCTCCACTCAATGGGTCTACCTGCTCAATCTTAGCAAGACATAATAACAGGGGAAAGACACTGACTCCATTCATTCTCGACCAACATATATGATCGTCCTAGGATCGTACTACGCTCTGATACTACTTTGTTGGAAAACTCACACAGTGAAAATATGTTGGACACCAGTTATATAATTGACATAACTAGTCATGTGTGTGGAGGATAACTAAAACTAATAACATTGTGGAGACGTACAACCCAAAGGCCATACAAAGATCCCTAGGAGCACATGCAAGTACCTTAAACACTCAACAAGACAGTC
The DNA here is from genome assembly GCA_020921065.1 of Vaccinium darrowii. NCBI lineage: Eukaryota > Viridiplantae > Streptophyta > Magnoliopsida > Ericales > Ericaceae > Vaccinium > Vaccinium darrowii. The sequence goes on from CM037157.1 coordinate 23,185,742, forward strand.
TTCTATTACTTCTTTAACACTTGATAGTACATGTTCGCCATCGATCAACATCCCTTTATATAGGACACTATTTACACCCAAATTTGGCATTTTTTTCTTAAAGGGCCAAAAAATATTATTTTTGGACTGAATTGGGCTAAATTCAGTAATGAAATTAATGGGCTGCATTAATTTGATTGTATCAAATGGCCTAGCTAATTTTTATCAAAGAATTTGGGCCATTTTGATTTATTCGGATTTGACGAGAGCTCAAAGGTGTAACCTATAAAAGAAACAAAAATGATTGTGACACAAACTTTGTGTCACAACCAACTACAACCCCACTCACATGGGGTGTGGGTCCCATATGGGCCCCACCTGCAGGGCCCACACCCCATGTGAGTGGGGTTGTTGTGGTACAAAGTTTGTGTATGTAGTTGGTTGTTTGGTAATGGGTTTTTTTCCATGGTATCAAATCCCATTTTTTAAGGAAAGTGGGCATTACATGTTGATGGCTTTTGACTCCAATTGGAAAATATAACTTCTCTAAATTGCCAAGTACTAAAGAAATATGCAAGCATATTGGACACTTGGCTGGCCATTACACTTGAGAAGTTTTGTAGAAGCTCATATACAAGGTCCACGTGTTTTTCAACTGATTTCCAAGCGCCATTACCTAGCATTATGGACGATCATGGGACATATGTCAGCGCTCAAAACGGGCGGGAGACCTCATTTCAAGCTTGCGGCAGTTGGAGTTTTGCCAACAAATACAAGAATACTCAAGATAGAAAAAGGGTTCCTCAACCATTAACCTCACGGTTACCCAAAATTTCGGCCCCGGCCACACTATGTTTTTGCTTTCCAGCAAAGTACCCGCTCAACTCCGTTGAGTTTTATCTTTTTCCACAAGATTCTAGACTGTCCTAGATCTTGTTTTCTATTTCCTTTGTACCCAAACTTTGTTAAACCGTTAATAAAGTTTGTTTCTTTTCTATTACGATGTTTTCTTCTCATTTTCTCACACGGTTGGGGAATTTTAAGTCCTCGCTCGTAGGCAAACAACAAACCTACATTCAACCTCGCCCTTTGGGTCGAACACAATCGCTCTACATACGAAGTTAAAAAAGGCGCGCAGCCCTTTTTCACGTTGGATGTCGACAAGTCCTGGCACGTCCGTGCAACCACCGCCGGCGCCATTGAGTTTTTCCCAAAAACGGAGAAACAGACACATAGATACATCTAGACTCCACACACTAAATCCATACATGTATCTTGACACACACACCAAGATACATGAACCTCCACATATATTGAACACTAAAGTGACTCTTCGATAATTCTTATACATGAACCATGTGTCCCAGTGAATCTACTGATGCAAACAGAGGAGTATCAAACACACATTCTCTCAAACTTTGTATATCATAAACACTCTGAGAAAATACACACTTTTCTCACACACTTGATCACTCGTATTTGCATACTTTTACAATCTGATTACAAACCTATTTATAGGTATTACAAGAGGAAAAAACAAATACATGATAAACTCATATTTAATGCAAATCACAAAACGAATCACGGAAGCACAAAAAGTCTTCGCCTGATATTTCAATAGTAACCCACGTTTTTTGTTTGGGCTGCTGAGAACCCACTTGGTTCTCTCAAGTTTATCTTTTTTCTTCATCCCCCCTTAAACTTGACTCTGGGGGCTTCTTCATTCCAAGCATTGTCTTCATTTTGATGAAGGCTTCATGCTTGAGGGGCTTCGTGAAAATATCAGCAACCTGGTCATATGTCCGGCAAGAAACTAGCTCCACTTCTTTTGATTTCACATGCTCCCTGATGAAATGGTAGCGTGTGTCGATATGCTTGCTTCTTTCATGATGCACTGGATTCTTTGCTAGTGCGATTGCGGATCGGTTGTCGACATAGATCTCCGTGGGATTTTCTTGAGAAATTCCCAAGTGATTCAGCATATTCCGGACCCATATAGCATGACAAACAGCTGAGCTGGCTGCTACATACTCAGCTTCACAAGATGATAGTGTCACTATTGCTTGTTTCTTTGATGACCACGTGAAGGCTGTATCCCCGAGAAAGAAAGTAAATCCGGTAGTACTCTTTCTTTCATCCAAGTCTTTTCCCCAATCGCTATCTGAATAGCCACAAAGTTTGAAGTTTTTAGTAGTTGTGTAAAACAGTTCATCATTGACTGTACCCTTGACATAGCGCAAAATCCGCTTGGCTGCATTCAGATGGGTTTGGTCAGGTATCTCCATGTATCGACTGATAAGACCAACACCATATAGTATGTCTGGTCTTGTGCATGTCAGGTAGCGAAGGCTTCCTACCAGACTCTTGAAATATGTCGGATCAACATTACCGACCTCGCTCTTTCTGAGTTCCACTCCACTTTCAACTGGAGTAGTCACTGGATTACTTTTCTCCATGCCAAAACGCTTGAGGATGCTTTTGGCGTATCCAGCTTGAGAGATAAAAATGCCGTCATCTCCCTGCATCACTTCGATTCCAAGAAAGTGTGCCATCAGTCCGATATCTGTCATCTCGAACTCTCGGACCATACTCTGTTTGAAAGAGTCAAACATAGCTGGATTGTTGCCTGTGAAAATCAAGTCATCAACATACAGGCATACATACAGTTGGCTTCCATCGGCTTCCTTCTTCATGTAAAGTGCATGCTCGTAAGGGCACTTCTCGAATCCATTCTTCTGGAAGTATGCATCAATCCTTGTATTCCATGCACGAGGCGCTTGTTTCAATCCATACAACGCCTTCTTCAACTTGTACACTTTGTCATAGTGTCCTTCCTTCACATATCCAGGTGGCTGCTCCACATAGATTTCCTCCTCCAGAAATCCATTGAGAAAAGCAGTCTTGACATCTAATTGGTAGATCTTCCATCTGTGCTGAGCAGCTAATGAGATCATCATCCTGATTGTCTCCATCCAGGCAACAGGGGCAAAGACTTCGCCATAGTCTATGCCTTCCCTCTGTTTGTAGCCTTTAGCTACGAGTCTGGCCTTGTATCTTTGAACTTCTCCTTGAGCATTCTTCTTTGCTTTGTAGACCCATTTTACTCCAATGGTCTTAGAGCCTTCTGGAAGATTGGTCAGCTCCCAGGTTTGGTTCTTCTCTATGGATTGAATCTCTTCATCCATAGCCTTCCTCCATTTGTCTTCCTGGTTAGCCTCATCGAAGCTAACTGGATCACAAGTCATTTGCAGACAGAACATGGTGAAGTCTGCATCCAACGGATCTGTGTTACGATATAGATCATCCAGGCTTCGTGTTCCTCTAGGCCTCATGTCAGAAAGCTCTTCTGTAGCTGGTGAGGATGATTCACCTCTTTGTGGTGAGGGGAAACCACGAGACGGTGATGGCTGCTCTTCTAATCTTCTAGGTACCTCCCTGGTCTGTACCTGTTCTTCATCTTCAATAGTCAACTCCATATTCCTGGTAGCTTCTGTCTGATCCCAGCTCCAGGATTCATTTTCCTTGAAAATGACATCTCTGCTGTATATCACCTTCTGAGTGACGGGATTGTATAGTTTGTATCCCATCGTCCAGTCACCGTATCCAATAAGGATACACTTCACTCCTTTGTCTTCAAGTTTGGTTCTGTTTGCCTCTGGAACTTTTGCGTAGGCAATACAACCAAACACTCTGAGATGGGCCACTCCTGGCTTGTAAGTGGTCCATGCTTCTTGTGGTGTCTTTGACTTCAGACTCCTCGTAGGACATCTGTTGAGTAGATAGACTGCACATTGAACTGCTTCAGCCCAAAATCTCTTGGGCAGATCTTTATCCTTCAGCATGCTTCTTGCCATGTTGAGGATGGTGCGATTCTTCCTTTCAGATACACCATTTAGCTGAGGAGTGTAGGCTGGTGTACACTGGTGTCTGATTCCTTGTTGCCTAAGGAAACCATCGAACTGATCTCCAGTGTATTCTCCACCTTGGTCTGACCGCAACATTTTGATGTAGTAGCCGCTTTCTTTCTCCACAAGAGCTTTGAAGTTCCTGAACTTCTCCAATACTTCTGACTTCCGCTTGAGAAAGTATACCCACGTCTTCCTGCTGTAATCGTCGGTGAACGTGAGGAAGTATCTGTTCTGTCCGTTTGAGATTGGCTTCAACGGACCACACACATCTGTGTGTACTAGCTCGAGCGGCATACTTGCTCTCCAATCAACTTGCTTCCCAAAATTGTTGCGATGTTGTTTGCCAAGAACACAATTTTCGCATACCTCATTTGGATGTTGGATATGAGGTAGACCTTTGACCATCTTCTTATTCGCCAACATCTTCAAGCTTTCAAAGTTGAGATGTCCATATCTGAGATGCCATATCCAGTCTTTGTCGTTGATAATGGCACTGAGGCACTTTGGCGTGTCATGAAGAACAGTTAGCGGAAACATCCTGTTCTTCGCCATCTTTACTCGAGTAACCAGCTTCCCTCGAGCATCTGTGATCGTCAGCTGCATATCCTTTAGGCTAATTTGATAGCCTTTCTCCAAGAGTTGTCCAAGACTAAGTATATTAGTCTTCATGTCTGGAACATAGTAGACATTGGAGATGAATGCATGATCTCCATTCTTCCGTTTGATCACAATATTTCCTTTCCCTTGAACTGGGACTTTGGAGAGGTCGCCAAAAGAGATATCTCCCTGAACCCTTTCATCAAGTTCAGTAAATAGCTGCCTTGAGCCAGTCATATGATTACTGGCTCCAGAATCAAGAAACCATGTACCTTGATCCTGTTCGGTGGAACTGTGCGCCATGAGACTCATTGAATCTCCTCCTACTGGCTCCTTGTCTGCATAGTAGGCCGTTTCGCCAACTTGATTTGATGCTGGCCTTCCTCTGCATTCTTTCATGTAGTGACCATACTTCTGGCAGTTGTAACATTGAACGTTGCTTTTGTCAATGTTCGGTCGGTTGTTGTAACCACCTCTTTTTCCTTGTCCTCCGCCTCTGCTGCTTTGCTGTCCACGACCACCTCCTTTTGGAACATGGTTTTGATTTCCTCCTTTGAAAAATCCTTTGCCTCCTTTACCTCTAAAATTTGAACTTCCAGAGCCTCTTCCATGAGAACCATAGCCTCGTCCTCTCTGGGATGTCCCCCCTTGCTCGTGCCTGTCTTCGTTGAGGGACAACTTCGTCTGTAGAGCCTGCTCTATGGCTCTATCATCATCTCTGTGCAACTTCTGTTCATGGGCTTGCAGCGAGCCCACGAGTTCTTCGATAGACATGGTTGTTACATCTTTCAGCTCTTCCAGCGTAACAACAATGAAATTGAATCTCGGATCCAACGATCGGAGAATCTTCTCGATAACTCTCGTATCTGTGAGAGCTTCTCCATTTCTTCTCATCTGGTTTGCAACCGTCATGATTCGACCATAGTACTCAGAAATAGATTCTGAGGGTTTCATTCGTAAAGACTCGAATTCACCTCGTAGAGATTGAAGGCGAATCCTCTTTACTTTGTCTGCACCTTTGTATGTTTTCTGCAGCGTCTCCCAAATTTCTTTGGAAGATGTAGCGGAAGCGATGATCTCGAACGTCATCTCATCAAGTCCTTGGTAGATGATGGACTTGGCTTTGCAATCCTTCTTTCGCTCGGCTCGGAGCGTTGTTTTCTGTTCCTCCTTCAAAGCTGCTTCTGCTTCTTTTGAGGCAGGTTCCTCGTACCCATTTTCGACTATCTCCATGACTTCTTGAGCACCCAATAGTGCTCTCATTTGGATGGACCAATTATCATAATTGTCCTTGATGAGCTTTGGAATGAGGGTTGGCGCAGCTCCGTTGGCCATCAGATTTTCAAATTAAAAATCTGCTCTGGAAAAATAAATGGCACACGACCCCACTTGAAACAAATCAAGCTGGCTTGAGGACTTTATCAATAATCACGTCCTTTATTTATTGAGAAATAAAGGTGCATCAGACTTTGAGATTCAAAGTCACGCCTGATGAGGATTTAATTCAAGGCCCACTTGCCTTCAATATTAAAGTCCCACTTGCTTTTGATTCTGTGAGGAAACACTTCACTTTCACTAAGCCAAGTGTAAATAAAATGCTCTTGCTTGGCAAGAGCTTCACCAAGGAAAAAATGACCAGCTGACTTGTAGTGTAATTCGGCCGGTTGTAGCAAATGGAGGTAGCACTGGATTTTTTCTTGGATTCCCTTGGTAGCTTTACTGCCTTAAAGGCAGATCTGAGCCACTTTTATTTCGTTGTCGGTTTTGGTGATCAAACCAACACTTTACTGCCTTCAAAGGCAGACCTCGACTTCGAGAGTTAAAAAAAATTGCTTTTCCGATTAAACCAAAGCGGTGGATATAGACCTGCTCCTTTCTTGTTTTCAATGATGGAACCAAATAAAGTTTCCTTCCAATCTGGTACACTTTCGGCTCACAGTAAAGCTTGAGGCACACCGTGTGGTGTCCGGTGAGGCAGCTGCAACTTCGCCTCGTCGACTCAGCGGTTCACCGGAGGTGAGGAGAAAACAGTCGTGGCTGCGAGGTGAGAGTACTTCGTCACTCTCCAACTTCTGGGTTTCAAAAGAAACAAAGGCTGTTCAATTTCGTCACCGAATTATCGTTTCCGGCTGAGACAAAATCGGCACTCAAAAATTTTATTTTGAGGGAGCTAATTTCTAGATGAAAATAGCAGTAGCATACCAAAGGTATTTTTTTATGAGAGAATTTTTGGGATGAGCCTGAGCTCTGATACCACTGATGCAAACAGAGGAGTATCAAACACACATTCTCTCAAACTTTGTATATCATAAACACTCTGAGAAAATACACACTTTTCTCACACACTTGATCACTCGTATTTGCATACTTTTACAATCTGATTACAAACCTATTTATAGGTATTACAAGAGGAAAAAACAAATACATGATAAACTCATATTTAATGCAAATCACAAAACGAATCACGGAAGCACAAAAAGTCTTCGCCTGATATTTCAATAGTAACCCACGTTTTTTGTTTGGGCTGCTGAGAACCCACTTGGTTCTCTCAAGTTTATCTTTTTTCTTCATCTACCATTATTAATTCTAAATTATCATTTATCTCCAACCCCTTCTTCAGCATCACACTTTTTTGGTTCAATGGCTATCATGGAGGGTTGATCACAATTAGGTGGAATTTTGTGTGCAATAGGACGTGTGCCATTCACTCCTGCCCAATTACTCTGCTCCAAGTTCCTTCTTGCCCCCGACTCATGTGTTGGTGACTCAATAAGTGTGTGAATGCATTTCATGCCGAAAATGGAGAACTTCTATACTTAAGCGACTGACTTCATTATTGAGCCGTTGAATTTGCATGATTCAACCTGCCTTTTTCTTCCAAAAACCATATAAAAAAATTTCCAGAAGAAGAAGGTGGTGGTGTGAGTCAGAATTTTTCTCTATCCTGACGGTAAATTTCATCTTCAAGACGGTTGATCTCTTCATCCCGCCAACCAACTTCTTGTTTACAACGCCGAAATGCAATTTCTAGTTCAAAATGTTGAACTGACATGTTGAAAAATTGGCATACAAACATCACGAAGCGTTCCACCAAGCATGCCTAAAATGTTCAATTCCTTCAAAAAAGTGAAACAACAAATTGGTCATGTGATCAAGCAATGCCGAGCGTACAAGGACCACGTTTGATCCGATGTAAAAAGTGGTGTTAGTGTGCAAAACTCTAACTTCGAACAAGAGATTGCGCGCAGATCCTTTTTTGCCACAATGAAGTTTACTTCCAATCTGCTTTGGTGATAAAAGAAATACTTCACGGAAAAGTAGATGGAAATGGAAATACGAGACTTGTGTTGAAAAGATAATTGAAATACATCGCAGGGATGTAAACGACTGGAAATAAAAATAGTAAAAAACTAATGATAGAAGTCCTGGGCTTGTTGACAAGGGCAATGGCAGATCTAGGACACAAATCTACCCTAGGCTGACCAAACTATGAGGTGGGCTAAAATTTGGTAGGATAAAATTTTACATATAAAATTTTGTTTTTTTTCCTGTTTTTTTAAACCTCACCTGGGCTATAGCCCACCTAAGATTCTTCTAAGATCCGCCCTTGGACAAGTGTGAAGTCAGGATTTTAGATTAGCGGGGTTAAAAATTAGATATATATGCAAGATATTTTTTCGATTTACTAATGCAAAGAAATAACTAAATTAAGAGGTTAACTATAACGTAGATATACAGTGATACATGCATTTTTGCTTTATAATTGGTCTCAATGACTTTTTATATTTCAAAAATAAGGGGTGAGTTAATTCACCATCCCAAATAAATGAAATCCTTAGGATCCCATCCCATGGGATTTGAATGTTTATGATTTCATCTTAAGATTTAAATAATACCAAAAAAGCCCTTTGTTTATGTTTTTCCCTATTTAAATTTCTTAGATATTATTAACAGAATTTGGAAAATATCAGTAGTCCCACGAAACTATTGGGAAATTAATGATTTCACATCCCTCCAATTTCGGGCAGTTTCAGAAACTCTCCATATTATTAGTTGATTAATGATTATTATGGAAGCTGTGCCAAACCAAAACCCATCCCAAATTCCTACTTTTTCGGTGAGAGACTACATAGGACCAAAACCGTCCCAACCTTCTCCTATTCCTAATTTTTTGGTGAAACCGAAAACCATCCCCAAATCCCAGATTTGCCGGTGAAACCCCACCCACTCCCCAAATCGTCCTATCCCATCTTCTTCGGTGGAACCCAAAACCCTATCCGGACCATCCCGAATCCCTTATTTCTCGATGGAACTCAACCCACCCCCCAAATCAAAACCCATCTCGTCCCACCCTTTTCGGATTTGCAGCAACCCACATCTGCTTATTGCCGATTTTGCGGAAACCCCATGATGCGAAGACCATACACCACGAAAAGAGGTTGAGGCGGCTACTCAGGCCGAAAAAATCGGTGACGAAGCCTAGCCAGTCGACGAGAAGAAGTCCCAGACATGGCTCGTAAGTTTTCTACTCTGACTTTACTGTAGACAATGTTTTGGTGGGAGTAATGAATAGTCTGGCTTATTTGTGCTTGACGTGTATTGTTTACATCGATTTTCATGGAATTTCGGGAAATGTAGATGTGGTTAACCATGGCTCCCAGAGTCAATTTCATAATTGGGGTTGATATGGTGTTTAAGTTTTGCATGCTAAATCATGGATCAGTACAACAAATGTATTTCAACTGATTCCCAAATAAAATGGAGGACTAATCCACCGTTCTGGTTTGAAAATTTAATGGTGGAACTACTATAGCATGTTCCATTCAATTTCTGCGTTGCCGGAAGTCAAGTGGACGATGCACGGGAAAATGGTGGACCAATAAATCATCATTATGGTTTGAAAAGTATATGGGGTATAATTTTTTCATAGTTGCTATTCAAAGTGCAGTTGGCCATAAAATTATCTAGGGATTCTTAAAAAATGGCTTATTGGTTTTCCATTTGATGGATTGTTCATGAATGTGTATTTTTTTTAACAAAAATCTTATGAAACTAGTGCACCAAAAGTTGGCAAATCTGATAAGTGTACGAGAAATGAACTCGTAATTTAACACGATGGGTTTGTGGCATTGAGACCTTGTGGGGGAAAAGGAGACATAATCATGTAGTACTAAATTGGCGTTTACGGAAACTCGAAAGGAAGAAGTCACAGCTTACAGCTGCCTTGTTCTCTTGTATTATACTCCCTCTACTACCCTTCCCGGAGTCTCACATACGCGTTTCCAGATTTTCTTTGTGCATACATATAAGTTGGTGTTATGTGTCCAAGATGGTTATCTAGCTTTTTTGCCACAAGTATTAGAGTGCAAAAATCTGCTAATGTGCAAAGTCTAAAACTTACTCTTCCTCATGTACTCAATAATTCATCTGTATTCCTCATGTACTCAAAAAATGTGATTGATAATTTTCCATTGTTATGATCTAAAAATTATGCAGAACTTAGAGTTTTGTCATATTTGCTGTTCAAAGTATAGGTGACCATAACATTAACTAGTGATTTTAAAAAATGGGTGATTGGATTCCCATTTCACGGATAACATAATATATGTGCTTTAAAAAATGGGTTATTTGTTTTCCAAATATGTGCTCGTAGATTTTAACTTTGTTTAAGAAATTACTGAGGTCACATGTTTGTTTTGTTTGTTTATGTTTAGTGATGGATGTTTTCCGACATGGTATTTGAATGAAGAATTCGTGTTATCTGTGGACATTTCTTGTCATGGTTTTCTGGATTACCATGGCTAGCATAATTTCTTGTAATGGTTTTCTGGATGTTTTCTGACATGGTTTTCTGGATTACCATGGGTAGTATCATTCATGGTTTGGGTATGGGGAATCCGCTAAGCATGTCCGCTGATTTTTTAGGGTGTTTGGAGCACATGTGTGAATGTCCCTTATGGGCATAAATTTAAATATGGTGGGTCAGTGTTGCATGTAATTTGTACATGGATTTTTTTTTTTTTTGCATGAGTTGGTATCCAGATACTCCTATTTGACACGGTTTTTTGGTTTGCCGGGGTTTAATAATATGAAATTATAGTTTCCACGTTTTTTGCAGGAACCAAACACACGGAAGGGAAATCTGGTGGGAAGCTTAAAATAGTAGAAAGACCATCCCCAACTTAACAAGGATGGGACAGATCTTGTCACCATATTTGCATACCAAGATCAAACCATCATCCATTGCAAAGGAACAAACTGCAAAAAACATGTAAAATGTAAAAAATTAAGTAAGCTGTTGAGGCTAATATACAGACATGGTGATTTGAATTGTCATGACACAAAACACAAAACTAGAAAACCATGTGGTCTATCTTGATTAAACCGTATTGTTGTCTTGTTATGAAAATCCATAACACGGTGAACTGAGATGCCATATTAAATATCAGAAAAATTGTCAAAATTGTTTCCCATGAAAATCCACAACAATGAATTTGAGAACATCCATCGAAATGGGCTTGATCTATAATTGTTACACAACACGGGAAATCAAAAAATTTAAAAGTAGAATACCTTTTAGACATTCCCGAAGTTGCTTGATGAATTGTTTGATGAATTTGGTGCTTCAAACTTTTTTGCTACCCACAAAATGCAATATGGATCAATGGATTGTAGTTGCTAGGATGAAAATGAGCCGTATGACATTGATTTGTATAGGACTGCTTATTTTGAAATTCAAAAAAACCTCAAATTATGGAAACAACGTGAAAGGAATGTTAATGGAGATAGGATCACCTCTGTGATTACAAACCGGATTATGTGCTTAACTGATTAGCCTATTTAATAGGGATAGGACGTCAATATTTCTATTACCATAAACTACTATTATATAATATACTAATATAATAAGACATTAATCAAATACATAATAGGGGCATAATAGTCCTAATTCAAATTACAGGATTGAATCATAAAGATTCAAAACCGATAGGGTTGCATCCTAAAGGTATTATTGAAAGAGGATTGCTAATTAAATTTCTCCAATAATGAACGATAGCTTCATTTGTAATACTATCAACTCTCGAAAAAAAGAAGTATGTTGGAAATTCTATGTATTTAAGCAAGTTGAGGCAATTTATGAAATGTTTACGAGGTCAAAATTGTAAAATTTAGCTCCAAAGTATCAAAAATCTTTGTGAGAAATTAAAATGAGAGGGGTCAAGTTACCCCTCTTGTATCTTACTCCCTCCGCCCGTGCTTGTTGATTGATATGTTCGGCCTTTCTTCAAAGTTCAAACTTCATTTCCACTATTTATAAGCTCCAGAAGTGCAGGGGAGAGAGGGAAGTAGGCTGGACTTATAAGTCCATGATCAGTTTAATTAACCACCACCCATGATCTCAATTCACGGGGTAATTCAAGTCTTTTCAAGTTTTGTCAAGTGTCCAACCGCCATCAAAACATATCCCAACTTTTCGGCTCTGTTTGGTTGTTGAGGAAAGAAATAGAAAGGAAGGGAAAATTAAAAAAAATTCCCTTCCCTTGTTTGGTTGTTGATGTTGAGATAAAGGAAAATATAAAAGGGGAAAGGGGAGGGAAAAGAGGAGGGAAAAGAGAGGAAAATTTCAGATTTGAAAAAGAAAAAAGAAAAAAAATCTTGTTGACAGCCTTTGTTGTCATTAAAATGTCCATTTTTTGGGTGGCTAATAGATTCCTGCTCTCTGATGTATAAGCAGTAAAATTTAAGTTTAAAGGTTAGTTAAAATAACCTTTAATGCTATTTTCTTTTCATTTTTCTTTGGAAACCAAACAAGAGAAAATTCATTTCAATAATTTTCCTTCCATTTTCTTTAGACAACCAAACAAAAGAAAATCCTCAACTTTCCTCTTTATTTTCCTCCCAATTATTTTCTCTTTTTTTCCACTTCTTTCCCCAACTTCCAAACAAAGCCTTCCTCTTGTCTGGTATGTGGGGTGAGGACAAAAAAAAAAAAGGTTCAGCAAATGGAACACAATTTCACTAACCCACTGCCACTTGGCAGCAATTCATTGTTGGCCGGTCATTTCATGGTGCAAATAGTTTCGAAAACACATTAAACAATATCTGATTAGCATGAATTTTGGCGCGCCTAATGTGCTCAACAAGGTCTAGAAGATCAATGGTTCCGATCATCAAATCAGATACAGAATTATAGTGGCGGATCTAGAAATTTCGTTCGGAGGGGTCACCTTTCGAGTACATGGCCAACCCTCAATTTCAGGGTGCCTAATCTTAAATATGGATCTTCAATAAATTGTTATAACATTGTTGTGTTTTGAATGAGATCATGTAATAGTCACAAAATAAAAACTTGCTTCGAGTGCGAAAAAAAAAAAAAGCGTTCTATAATTAAACTTATAACCGAAGTATAAAAAATGTCCATATAATTTAAAAAATAAGGATGTTCACCATTTATTACGAAGAATAATTTTGACACTCCACTTTTTTATAATGATACTAAAAAATTATCTTTTAGTACGTTTGTCAGTGGATAGTATTTGCATTAAAAGACAAATTTTAGCTAGCCATTATAAAAATTAAAGTGCCAAAATCATTAGCCAATACTTATTGAATTATTAAAAACAAAGCAAAGCTGTAGGGGGCAGGATTGGAACCCGTGACTTTTATGTCTATGAGCTGGTTACTTACCAACTGAACCACAAATCAAATCGGTAAAATTGGTAAAATATCTAATAATTATTCTAAAGTCGGGGGGGTCAAGTGCCTCAACTCTCAAGTACATCCGCCAGAAAGGCACCAAAAACACCATCCATTTCCTTCGCATCTTATCCTTCCAGTACTGTTCGCTGCTTTCTACATCCTCCACATATCATAGCTTAAGCTACAAAGAAATGGCGAGCATACCAGAGATTCAGATACCGCTGGCGCCATTGGGTTCAAACTCGATGGCCAAGATTCCTTTGCTAGGCTTTGGAACAGCTTCGTGGCCTTTCGGGGGTATATCAGAAGAAGTACTGAAGGAATCCATTTTGACAGCAATCAAACTCGGGTACCGCCATTTCGATACCGCTTCACTTTACCATACCGAAGAGTGTCTCGGCAAAGCCATTTCAGAAGCTCTGGCTATTGGACTCATCCAATCTCGTGGCGAGTTATTCATCACGTCCAAGCTCTGGTGCTCCGATGTGCACCCTCACCGCGTCCTCCCAGCTCTTCAGAATACACTTCAGTGAGTTGATTCATTATTTCATTACTTGAATCAAAGACGGAGCAAAAAAAACAAACTATTTTCGTATTACAAAACAGTATTATTTCTTCAAATACACGCGTTTTACTTCTGGTATTAAGCATGTTGATGAGTAATGAATCTATAAAGATTAATAATTTTTCACTATTAAGCATTGAATGAATGTGTACTTATACCGGTATTATAAATAACAGAAAATTAGTCTAAAGGCCAAGTTTGAGACTTTAAATGGTGTTAATTTAGTCCAACTTTACTAATTTTAATGTCTCAAATACATTGATAGAAAAATTTTGAGGGTTCAAGAACAAAACTAGACAAAAATACCCTTAATGAAACCATCACTCACGCGCACCATGTCTGTCTTCTCGGTGTTGACCAGCTAAAACCCAAACTGTCACTTTTCCCGACAATGACCCATCACTTCCCAACAGACTTTAATGATTTGGACCAGCCACTTTCAATACCCAACCCATCACGTCTCTCTCTCTCGCTCTCTCTCTCTCTCTCTCTTCATGCGTGGTGGACCAGTCACTTTCAATACCCAACCCATCACGTCTCTCTCTCTCTCCATGCGTGGGAGTCTGGGACAAATTAATTGGTTTCGATTTTGGGACTCTCTCTCATGCGCAGGACAAAATTAATTGGATTCAATTTTGAGATTCAATTTTAGGCTCTTTGTAGTAGGGTATAGTGGGTTTAGGCACTTAGGGTGCACTTTCAAATTATAAAGTTTTAGTTGTTTAGGCACTTTAATAGGGTACTCTAGTGTTTTAGGCACTTTCATAGGGAACCCTAGGGTTTAGGCACATAGGGTGCACTTTTCAATTATAGGGTTTTAGTTGTTTAGGCATTTTCATAGGGTACCCTAGTGTTTTAGACACTTTCATAGGGTACCATAGGATTTAGGTTTAGGGTGCACTTTCCAATTATAAGGTTTTAGTAGTTTATACACTTTCTTAGGGTACCCTTGGATTTTAGGTAATTTCATAGGGTACCCTAGGGTTTAGGTTTAGGCATTTTCATTAGATTTGGGGTTTTAGGCACTTTCATTGGCTAGTGGGGGCATTTTTGGAATGTGTAAGTGATTTGTCTTTTTGGCATTAAAAAAAAAGTTGATGTCCTTATTGAAGTAAAGACCTTTTTACTATGTCTTCCCAAAAAACGGACCCTATAAATAATTACCTTCAGATACGTGCACGTTTTTAAAACAAATTACTCTTGTCGCTCGTAAACATAGTCCACTACCCAAAAGAAGTCTAATTTTTAAACGGACAAGTTAATAAAGCACCTCCATGTATAATTTCTTATATTTCTTGATACCAAATTAAAAAATTAACTGAGATTTCTATCCAAAAATTACAAATCATTTAAAAATAAACTATCCTTTTGGGACGAATATATGGAGGATATTGATTTTGGATGTCACTTCAGAATTGAAATACTAGCTCCGTCCCTGACTAGGATTAATATATTCCCTCCGTTCCAAAATAATGGTCCTACTTTTTCTCTCTTGCCATTTTTCAAATTAAAAAATTAAGTATTTCCGTGTATCATTTTATGAATTTTTTCACACCAAATTAAAGTACTCGTCTACTTTAATTCGGTGCCAAAAAATGATATACGAAAGTACTTGAATTTTTTATTTGAAAACTGACACTTTTTTTAGTAGAATACTCCCTCCGTCCCTTTTTAAATGATACATTTGGGAAACATGTATTTTTTGTAGCCGCAAAAAAATGCACTTCTGTGGCATGTTTTAAAATTTTTTTTGCACCAAATTTAAGTACTCAATGAGAACTTTAATTTGGTATAAAAAAAATTTAAAAATTTATGTAAAGAAATATGTTTTTTAGGGGTTTGAAATTGTACATATTCCGATAGGGATCACTTAAAAAGAGACAAATGGAGTATGATTTTGGAAAGGAGGGGATACTATTCATCAAATTGTAAAGTTTCAAGCACTAAACCAAGGAATAAATGTACCCGCACTCGGCACTCTAGCAGTCATTTGATGAGTGTAAGGGCCACATGCAACGCGTACAACTAATATATGAGAGATCAATCTCATCGTTGACACTGGGATCTATTTAAAATCAGAACTAAATATATGTATCAACTAACCGCACATGAAACATTTAATTAATCAAAGCAAAAGAAATTATAAAGATTAAAAGGAAAACGAGAAAAAGACATCACAACCTAAATAATAAATTCTAACTATGTTGGCACCTATGCAGGGATGCCAACCAAAACCCAAATGAAAAAAAAAAAAAAAAAAAAAGGGCAGTTCCAGATTCAAACTAACATCTGAATCGGAAAAGCCTAACCCTATCAAAGCCTTGATACTCATTTTTTAAATGACAACGCAAGACAAGACTTTTTGGGCTGCTTTTCTTGTACAAGAAAGAGTACATGTTAAGCTCTATTTATAGAGCAAACTCCCCTGACGATTTTTCCACTAGAAGACTCTAGTCTTGCACATATGCCAAGTACAAAAATTTCAAGCTTAGATATTCAATACATAATTCTGCATAACTCTAGACCAAGATTACAAATTATTTTTCAAACATTACGAGGGAGCAAAAGTTAAGAGTGAATGTCCAAGATAAATACAGGCAGTTATGTACGTATCGTAGCAGCCGTTACATAATTGAATAGGAGCTCTTATACCGTTATTTACTTATGTTTTGGCTGATATAGATCCATTTGATCTGATCTTCAATATATGGTTGTATCACCGATACTGTTGCGTTTCCCAATACTTCAATTTAAATCCCTACATTTGTACTATTAGATCTGTCCATGTAAAATAGATGCAGATCGAACTGGCCATAGATGCATTTTACTTTGTTGCGCTTTTTTAAAAGTTGTTTCTAACATTGTTCAAAATCAGTTAAGCTTTTTTTTTTTTTTCAATTCCAAAATACAGATTCAAGATGTAATTTAATTTGCTTATTCTTACTTTTGTGTATAGGAAACTTGGGCTGGAGTATTTGGATCTGTATCTAATTCACATTCCAGTAAGCATGAAGCCGGAGGGGGGCTATTCTCTGATTTTCAATCAGAGTTATCTTCTTCCAATGGATTTCAAGTCTGTTTGGGAAGCTATGGAGGAATGTCATAAACTAGGTCTCGCCAAGAATATTGGAGTGAGCAATTTCTCTTCCAAGAAGATTGAACAGTTACTTCAAACCGCAAAGATCCCTCCAGCTGTCAATCAAGTTAGTCTTTTTTTTTTTTTTTTTTTTTTTCCATTTAGTGAAACATGGTAATGTGCACATAAATCAAAATGATTCTTGGGTCTGCCCTCTCTGATGCCTTTTGGCTTTGATTTGAGGGCATGATTCCGCAGCAAACGCGACGGTATAGGGGGATCACTGTTTCAGTGGTATTCTGTGAGCAGCCACTTTGTGCATTTATTGCCAAAGGTTAGGTCTGTCTCCAATCCATCTGTTTCAGTGGTATTCTGGGAGCAGCCACTTTGTGCATTTATTGCCAAAGGTTAGGTCTGTCTCCTATCCTTCCCCCGCCCATACCCCCAATTATTGGGGACTAAATGGGTTATGTTATTGTTGTTTGTTCCATTTAGTGAAACAATAGGAGAATATAAGTGGTGTAATGACTTCAAACCGAAACACAAGCTTACAATCTAGGTTTGTCAAGGGACCCGATATAGTCCGAATCCGAAGACTAAGGGATCGAATTGGGATAAATCCAATCCGATTCCACAAGATTACTCCTGGTTTTTGGAATGCTACATATTTAGATATAATTTCAAAATTTCAAGAGGTGGATTTTGTAGCTTCTTTGCTTAATTATCGTATTGGACAGACAAATGAATCGGATCTAATATCCAATTTTTGTCAAATTCATATTCAGATTAACTTAAACGGATTTGTGCAAATCCGATTCGGATTTGAATTTCTTAAAATCAGGTCGGATTGGGATCTTGTTGGATTTCAAATGAAATTCGGTCAATTAATTGATAGGCCCAATAAACCTGAGAGAAGCAAGCAAATAACCACATGCATGGAAAGAAATAAACTATCATTACCTTTTACCAATTGTATTTTCCCACGACCTCCCTTCTGGAACTGTACAAGAGTGGCCAATAAAAACAATACGGAAAGCTAGATATTCGCATATTGTCAATTATATTTTTAGCCAATGAGACGTGTAAACTACTTGCTCGTATTTACCATTATATTTCATGTTGAATCATGCAAAGGTGGAGATGAATCCAGTTTGGCAGCAAAAGAAGCTGAGGAAGTTTTGTGAGGAAAAGGGCATCCATGTTACTGCATACTCACCTTTAGGGGCTAAAGGAACATTTTGGGGAACAGACCAAGTCATGGACTGTGAGATACTCAAAGAAATTGCTAGGGCTAAGGGAAAGACCCTTGCTCAGGTAACAAACTCCTTCTACTTAATTGTTTATCTATTCTATAACTAACTAATTGTATTTTAATATATTAGTATCTGTGATATAACTATAGATCGACCGATGTCAGTAATAAATAAGAAAACTATAAATTGACTCATATCGGTATAAAAATTGTCTTGATAATTCAATATTAGCCGATTCCGATATTTAAAATCGCGTTCCACGCATACACCATCCCTCCACTATCGACAGTGATATCAATCCCCTTTAATGATTAAGGTCACATTTCCAAATTCTTTGGAATGGTGACTTTTAACTTTTTAACAGAGGCATAACACACTTTATGAAATTCTCACCATTTGACGGCAAAAGAATGACCCAATATATAGAATATGCTGACCTTTTCCTTTAAATGCATATGTCGATCAAAACTATTTTGGTATTTAGATAAGATCAAACCAAGAAAATGTGCAGGCGAAAATTTATTTTTAGTGGCAACTAAAATTTGTCATTTGCTGAAAAGTCATCGTTAAAGATTTAAGTAGTCAGGTACTGGAGGAGTGTAAGTATTGACTCAACTTTATTACTAGAGAAAATCTTATTCACGGATGGGCTGCAAACCAGCAGTTTACATCCAGCCAATGAAAACATGACACGTCATCAAAATGGGAGTCCATCAAATCCTTTCCTACCCCCGCATGTATCTGATCCATACCTCCCATTCAAAATCCATCCCTCCCCCCAGTAAGGCGTAAGCCCCGTTTCTCTCTCCTCTGACCTCACCAAAGTACCCCTTATCTCTCTCTCTCTCTTAAACCACCGTCTCCCATGGCCATCACCGGAAAAACTTTCCCAGATCCCTCTGGAAAGAACCCCCCAAAACAACCAATTCTTTTTTGAACTGCAACCAAATTTTTTTTTAACTGCCCCAAAACAACCAAATTTTTTTTTTGTTGACAATAAAAGCAAAAATTAACTCAATGGCAGTATTATTAAGAAATGGGTGTACTTGGGTTTCTCTAATGGTGGTGGTGGAGTGCGACACCACCCAATCCTTTCCGGTACCGCCCTCGTCGGCCCAATCCTACCCAACACACTGGACCGACTCACCCAGCTCCGAGCCCTCTCCCTCCACTCGATTCTAAAGGTAAGATTATTTTTGGCGCTCCATTGGTGATGGTGGTGTTAAAGCTCCGACGTGCAATTGGTGACTGGTGGTGGTTGCTGGTAAAGGGGTCGACGGGTTGTAGTGAGAAAGACAGAGGGGACTTACGCCTTACTGGGGAGAGGGGTGAGGGATGAGTTTTGAAAGGGAGGGATGGATCAGATACATGCGGGGGGTAGGAAAGGATTTGGTGGACTCCCATTTTGATGACGTGTCATGTTTTCATTGGCTGGCTGTAAACTGCTGGTTTGCAGCCCATCCGTGAATAAGATTTTCTCTTATTACTATTACCCACTAAATGGACAAGACTTAATGACAGGAACATCTTTGTCACTAGAAGTTCACCTTTTGTGACAACAATGATTGCCGCAAAAAACTATTAATTCGCCACTTAAATTCTTCTCCAAAAAATAATAAAAATATTGATGTGAGACTTGGTTGACACATCATCATCCACGTCTATGCCACATGGGCTATATATCATCACATGTTGGGACACCACATCATCGCCCGTGTGGCAGCCACATCATTGTCCACGAGGACCACCTCATCAGTATCAATAATGTTGCTATCACGTCGTGGTTTATGTTGCCGCCACATCACCGCCATGTCATTGCCAACTCGTTGATACATCATTGTCACATTTTCAAAGAAAATAGTTCTCGTAAGTTTTGTACTCACAACCTCATGGATCAAGACTCTAAGTCTTAACTGCCAGAATACCAAGACCTTCGAGTGTGTAAATTGCTAACTTTTAGTGACAATTTGTCGTCCTAAAAAATTGGTCAAATTGGATTTAGTGACATGGTGTAATATGTTATTTTTTATTAGCAAAAAAATTTTATTAACCTTTAGAAAGAAAACAAAGATTAGAAGGACCAAAAGCACCAAGAAGGCAAGATGCCAACCAATACCACAAAAACCAAAAGAAACCCAAACACAAACACCCAAACACTTACCAAACCAATGAAACCTAACCACAAACCACATCTTGAGACAAAGCAGACAAAAAATTGAAGCAAAGACCAAATAGACGAGAGGACCACAAGACACAGGACAACTCAAGAAACATGCAAAAGGTGAGATAAACTTGAAATTAGAACTTCAAAGGGAGAGAGGCACCTTTCTCTAAATTAGTAAATTCATCCTTCTCTCTTTGAACGAGTTTACATCTCTCCCTTTCAGCAATTTTGTCCTTCTCCATTTCAACAAATTTCTTTTAAGTTATAAATTATCTCCCCTCTAAAATGAATGCCCAACAAAGCACATGTATCCGTCATCTTTGCGCTTGCTTGAATAATATAGAGCTTCTATTCTGAATGGCATGAGACAAGAAGGAATAAAAAGAAACCTCCATATCTATCTATCTCAATTTGTCAACATTTACCCCAAACTCAGGAAGAAGTTTCCTCTTTTTACCTTCCTTATCAATCTATTCAACCTCCTTTCCAATTTTTGAATAGCTTAAATCACTTCCCTGGAGTGCCAATTCCTCCTTGATTTACCATACCAATAGGATCTAGAGTTGCGTTCCACAGGAACTTTCTCCCCAAAATCATAAAGCCTTTTTCCATCCCCATTTAAAATTTGACGTTCACCCGACCCTAACACCAATACCCTATTCCCAATGCCCTCTGCAACAAGATCAATAAGCAAAGGAGAGCAAGACTCTCCAACCTTGTCTATATATAAAGGATTTTGAATATTCTCCACATTCGCTTTTGAAGATTAACTTTGGACCCCCTCGTTTGCCACTTCATGAGTGATATACTTTTCACCCTTTACGTCATTATCTTTGACCTTCTCAATGTGGCCCGCCATTTGACTCCATCTAACGATGGACAAGAAACCAAATTAGCCATACCACAACCTCTACAATCACAAATTGCCTTTAAATGATTATTGACAATAATTTCCTCCTCTACCACTCTAAAATGGAAGGTTTTGTAATTGTAGTCCAAATTATCTCCTGATTTATTGCTTCAACAACATTGGTAAGTATTTTCACCTTACCAACTAAGAAAGAAGACCCTTTAGAAGTTGCTTCATCTAGTGTTATGACGACACCCCAACTTTCGCCAATGTTGAAGAAAGGACCTGTGTCCCAAAAATTCAGAGAACAACTGAGCCATACATTGCTCTTATTCTCAACCTTTAAATCAAGACTCCATTTTTTTAACTTCCAGGAACCAATTCCTCAACCAACACAAAAGTCCTCCTTCTAACCTAGATGAAAGCTTCCCCCATGCCTCTTAACTGAATATTAATAATCCCATCTACAATGGAAACTTCCCTCAAGGTGTCCACATTCCTTAGCGAAGGAAGCCATCCTACTGCATGCGCTCCTATTTAACCGTTTGCTTCCATCATCACATACCCTAACAGTTGGTCTATTGGGCTTGCTCTATTTCCCCCAAGGACCTGTTGGAAATTATCAAAATAAATGGGTTTTTATTTGGGTTTTATCAAAATATTCCTTGTGCCTTTTAGAAAGCTTTTTTGTTGTATTTTGGTTTTGTCCCACATCGGCTAGTGAGGAAATGTTTGAGTTGTATATATGTGGAAACATTTCTATAATGTTCACATAATGTTAAGTAGCAAGGCACCTATGGTGTCGCGCACATTACTGGCGTAGCCAGTGATGGAACACACTCATACGCACCCGCCCCCGCGCGCGCGCGCGTGCGTGAGCGTGGCAGTGGGCTGTGTGGCGCTTTGATGGCGCACTTTGCACTTAGCACGTCGGCGCGAGGCGCCTTGTAGGCGCTCTTTCTTATTGCCATTTGGCGGTAAGGTGTGGCTGACGTGGCGAACGGATCGGCTTAGAGTGTTGGTATCGATACCCCTGATAGGTGTATCGATACCGGTTGGTTCGTGAGCGGCTGTTTCACGAACAGAAGGTTAGGTATCGATACCTCTGCCAGGGGTATCGATACTGGTTCGTTAGCTTGCGAATTTTCAGACACTAGTTCGTGTACGGGTGCAGCTCTAAACGGAGGGGTATAACCCAAACTCAAGTCTATTCACTAAAGGGCGTGTCCTAAAGTGAAAGGGTACATTTGGGTCTATTTATAACACTCAAATTACTTTCATTTTACACCGAATTCTAGCCTTGTTACTCTGCCAAAATTACTACAGTTTGCTTTCTAGTTTTGCTGTACCGTTACTCTGCAGAAACGGTGCCAGCAATTCCTTGGTTCTTTCGATTCTTTTTCGACTCGGTATTCTGTCTGTCCTTCGTTTGTGCGGACGCAGGCAGAAGATCATTGAATTGATCGGGCTTCGTTGTATCCTCGGACAGATTCGCTATCAACCCGGTGCACACCTAACGGTGGGGGCGAATACTGTTTTCGGAAAGCGACTCAGTAACGTGCCTCGAAGCAAGTTCCATCATCAACAAGTTCAGTTTCCCGAAGACTCCCGGATTTTTGCACCAACAATCGAAAACAGTATTCCGGAATGGCGTCAGCATCAAGGTCTCTGCGACAAATGACACAGGATATCGTGAAATTGGACAAGTTTGATGGAGGGAACTTCAGGCGTTGGCAAAAGAAGATGCACTTCATGCTCACGACACTGAATGTCGTGTATGTTCTCACTGCACCGTATCTGGAGGAGAAAGAAGATGAGACTTTGGAGGAGACACGGGTGAGGATGAAATTCGAGAATGATGACTACATCTGCAAGGGGAACATTCTGAATGCACTCTCGGACGCTCCGTTCGACGTGTATTCGAATACGGAGACGGCAAAGGAAATGTGGGATTCATTGGAGGGCCGCTATTTGACTGAGGATGCAACAAGCAAGAAGTTTCTGGTCAGTCAATTTATGAGTTATAAAATGGTAGACAACAAGTCTGTGATTGATCAGTTGCATGATATTCAGCATATTCTGAACCAGTTTAAGATTAAGAACATGAACATGGATGAATCGATCGTGGTGTCTTCTGTGATCGATAAACTTCCTCCTTCTTGGAAAGACTATAAGAAAAGTCTTAAGCATCAAACCGAGGAACTTACGCTGGAGCAATTGGCTGTTCATCTCACTGTGGAGGAACAGACAAGGCGTCAAGAGAAGGAAGAACTTGGGGTTGGTACCTCCAAGGTTCATGTGGTGGAAGAAGGAAAAGGTTCCAACAAGGGTAAGCATAAGAAACAAAAGGTCCGCCGCGACTACGACCGGGGCGATGACCCGAAAGGGAAAAAGCCAAAGGTTGAGTGTTGGCGTTGCGGTCAACCAGGGCACTTCAAAAAGGATTGCAAATCTAAGAAGAAGAAGGATCCACAGGCATCGGGTCCAAAGGGTAAATTTCTGGCTGTTGTGTCCGAAATTAACATGGTTGGGGATGCCGGAAATTGGTGGATGGACTCCGGGGCTACAAAGCATGTTTGCATTGATAAGAGGTTCTTCACGGACTATGAAGTGGTTGATGATGGTTCGTTTCTCTACATGGGGAATTCGTCTACCGCTCCTATCAAAGGCAAGGGCAAAGTGGATTTGGAGTTCACTTCTGGGAATGTTTTGACTTTGACTGATGTTTACCATGTACCAGAAGTTAGGAAAAACCTTGTATCTGGCAGCCTGCTTGATAAGCATTGCTTTAGGCTAGTGTTTGAGGCGAACAAATTTGTTCTGTCTAAGAATGGCACATTTGTTGGAAAAGGCTATGTTTGTGAGGGGATGTACAAACTTAACGTTAATAACACATTCACAGTTTCTGCTTACTTGCTTGATTCTCTTTCTTTATGGCATAATCGTTTAGGACATGTTAATACTAGGAAGATGAATATGATGGTTAAATTAGATTTAATTCCTAAGTATGATGTTGATATGGTTGATAAATGCAATGTATGTTCACTTACTAAAATCACTAGAGTTCCATTTCCTAAAATTGTTAGAACTACAACTTTGTTAGAACTTGTTCATAGTGATGTATGTGACATGCATAGCACCCCTACTAGAGGAGGCAAGCAATACTTTGTTACTTTTATAGATGATTTTTCTAAGTATTGTCATGTTTATCTGTTGCACTCAAAAGATGAAGTTCTAGAAAAGTTTATCACTTTCAAAACTGAAGTTGAAAATCAATATGGGAAAACAATAAAGCGTTTAAGGTCTGATAGGGGTGGAGAATATTATTTTCCCGATTACTGTGAGTCAGTAGGCATAATTCATGAGAAAACAACACCATATACTCCACAACAAAATGGAGTGGCTGAACGGAAAAATCGGACTTTAACAGAGATGGTTAATGCTATGCTTAGCAATTCAGGATTAGGCACTGGTTTGTGGGGCGAAGCCATACTTACCGCTGCTTACATTTTGAATAGGATACCTCTCAAGAAGTCACAAATAACTCCATATGAGTTATGGAAAAAGAAGAAACCTAACCTAAGTTATTTTAAAACTTGGGGCTGTAGAGCAATTGTGAGATTGCCGAAACCCAAAAGGAAGAAATTGGGTGAAAAAGGAATTGAATGCATATTCCTTGGTTATGCTTTACATAGTAAGGCATATAGGTTTCTTGTTTCCGAGCCAAATGATTCATATGGGGTTAATATCATAATCGAATCAAGGGATGCTGTGTTCTATGAAAATAGGTTTGTTCCTATTCCGAAAGAGGTTAATGAAGAGAATGAACCAATCTCTTATGGGCCTGAAACAGAGGCAGAACCTACGGAACAGGGCGAACTTAGGAGAAGTAAAAGGGCTCGAGTTGCGAAGTCCTTTGGTCCTGACTTTATAGTGTACCTAGTTGAAGGAACTAGAGACACTACTTGTAATCATACTATGGTTTCATATCATGTGGAATCGGATCCGTTGACCTTTGGGGAGGCTATGAAATCGCAAGATTGTGCTTTCTGGAAAGAAGCAATCCAAGATGAAATGGATTCTATCATGGGTAATGATACATGGATTCTTGCTGATTTGCCACCAGGTTCCAAGGCCATTGGTTGTAAATGGATTTTCAAGAAGAAAATGAAAGTTGATGGCACGATAGACAAGTTTAAGGCACGGTTGGTTGCCAAGGGCTTTACACAAAAGGAAGGTATTGATTACTTCGATACCTATGCACCGGTAGCAAGGATCTCTACTATTAGAGTTCTTCTTGCCATAGCTTCGATACATAAACTTCATATTCACCAAATGGATGTAAAGACTGCATTTTTGAATGGTGAATTGGATGAAGAAATTTATATGAAGCAACCGGAAGGGTTTGTTGTGCAAGGACAAGAACACAAAGTTTGCAAACTTGTTAAGTCTCTGTACGGACTTAAACAAGCACCTAAACAGTGGCATGAGAAGTTTGATAAGGTAATTGTATCAAACGGGTTTAGGATACACCAATCAGATAAATGTGTTTATAGCAAATTTACTGAAAATCGAGGTGTAATCGTGTGTTTGTATGTGGATGATATGCTTATCTTTGGGACTGATTTAGATAGCATACAAAGCACAAAGGATATGCTTTCATCTAGTTTTAGCATGAAAGATATGGGTGTAGCTGATGTAATTCTAGGGATTAGAATTACTAGGCAAGGAGGAAACATAGTTCTTTCTCAATCTCATTATATTGAGAAGATACTAAAGAAGTTTAATCACTTTGATTGTACTCCGATCTCTACACCTTATGATCCACATGCAAAGTTGTATCCTAATACAGGTAGAGCAGTGTCACAACTAGATTATTCTAGAGTGATAGGAAGCTTGATGTATGCAATGATATCTACTCGGCCGGACATTGCTTATGCGGTGGGTAAACTGAGTAGGTATACGCATAACCCGAGTGATATTCATTGGAATGCGGTTAATCGGGTTTTGAGGTATTTAAAGAAAACTATAGACTATGGGATAGTCTATAGTGGGTATCCATCGGTTCTAGAAGGATACACGGATGCTAGCTGGATAGCCGAGAATGAAGATCACTTGTCAACAAGTGGATGAGTCTTCACTCTTGGTGGTGGTGCAGTTTCTTGGGGATCAAAGAAACAGAGCATAATTACAGACTCGACTATGGCAGCCGAGTTTGTGGCACTAGCATCGGGTAGCAAAGAGGCTGAGTGGCTTAGGAGTATGTTATGGGAGATACCCATGTGGCCAAAACCTATGCCATCAATATCTTTGCATTGTGATAGTCAGTCGGCACTATCACGGGCTTACAGCCAGGTATATAATGGGAAGTCCAGGCATATAGGACTTCGACATAGCTATGTGAGGAATTTGATAACCGATGGGGTGATAACCATTGATTATGTCAAGTCAGGTCAAAACCTGGCGGATCCTTTAACAAAAAGTCTTGCAAGAGATTTGGTGTGGAAAACATCACAGGGGATGGGACTTAAGCCCACTAAAATATAATCACTCCTGGTGGAAGCTCGACCCAACGCTTGTTTAGCTTCAAGTCCTTGGGTTCAATGAGCAAACTACACCATAAGTCGTGATGGCAAGCACTTACCGGTTACACCCATCCTATGGTAAAATGTTTGGTACCTGTAATTTAAAGGAGGAGGTGAGCTACTTAGCTCTTAATAGACTTCTAACGGTTTAGTTAGGTGGATGCTGTCATTACAGGGGCATTCTTAAGTCTACCTATATGAGTGTGAGGGTGGTGCCGCCTTCTATAGGTTCACGGGCTAGAACTTTAGAGCACTCACGAAATAGGATATAGACACACGGCCAATCCACGTGTCGGCAATTTTGAATACATGAGTCAGGTGAAATGCGTGCGTGAAACGTATCCGGTTGGTCATTATAGGATCGCTGGTTAAAAGACAAGTCTACCATGCGTTCCGACTAACTTTGATGTGTTTCACTAGGTGATGGTTAAAATCGTGAGATACCTTCATTGATGCACAAGTCTTTTCAAAGGAACCAAGGCTTCATCTTTATTTTGAAAATGGTGGGGGATTGTTGGAAATTATCAAAATAAATGGGTTTTTATTTGGGTTTTATCAAAATATTCCTTGTGCCTTTTAGAAAGCTTTTTTGTTGTATTTTGGTTTTGTCCCACATTGGCTAGTGAGGAAATGTTTGAGTTGTATATATGTGGAAACATTTCTATAATGTTCACATAATGTTAAGTAGCAAGGCACCTATGGTGTCGCGCACATTACTGGCGTAGCCAGTGATGGAACACACTCATACGCACCCGCCCCCGCGCGCGCGCGCGTGCGTGAGCGTGGCAGTGGGTTGTGTGGCGCTTTGATGGCGCACTTTGCACGTCGGCGCGAGGCGCCTTGTAGGCGCTCTTTCTTATTGCCATTTGGCGGTAAGGTGTGGCTGACGTGGCGAACGGATCGGCTTAGAGTGTTGGTATCGATACCCCTGATAGGTGTATCGATACCGGTTGGTTCGTGAGCGGCTGTTTCACGAACAGAAGGTTAGGTATCGATACCTCTGCCAGGGGTATCGATACCGGTTCGTTAGCTTGCGAATTTTCAGACACTAGTTCGTGTACGGGTGCAGCTCTAAACGGTGGGGTATAACCCAAACTCAAGTCTATTCACTAAAGGGCGTGTCCTAAAG
Organism: Vaccinium darrowii; assembly: GCA_020921065.1. Taxonomy (NCBI): domain Eukaryota; kingdom Viridiplantae; phylum Streptophyta; class Magnoliopsida; order Ericales; family Ericaceae; genus Vaccinium; species Vaccinium darrowii. The sequence continues at coordinate 23,213,548 of CM037157.1, forward strand.
TGAAAGGGTACATTTGGGTCTATTTATAACACTCAAATTACTTTCATTTTACACCGAATTCTAGCCTTGTTACTCTGCCAAAATTACTACAGTTTGCTTTCTAGTTTTGCTGTACCGTTACTCTGCAGAAACGGTGCCAGCAATTCCTTGGTTCTTTCGATTCTTTTTCGACTCGGTATTCTGTCTGTCCTTCGTTTGTGCGGACGCAGGCAGAAGATCATTGAATTGATCGGGCTTCGTTGTATCCTCGGACAGATTCGCTATCAACCCGGTGCACACCTAACGGTGGGGGCGAATACTGTTTTCGGAAAGCGACTCAGTAACGTGCCTCGAAGCAAGTTCCATCATCAACAAGTTCAGTTTCCCGAAGACTCCCGGATTTTTGCACCAACAGGACCGCATCAACAAAAGATGACCCAAGCCTCACTACATTCATGAACTCACGAGTCTGAATACCTTTTCCTTTGGGCGACTGGTCTTCCACAATAGATTTATGGGCAATTACTCTCAAAGTTTTGAGAGCATCTAAACCGTTTTCAAAATTCCCCGCAAATTTAGCTACCTTAACCTAGAGCTTGAAATTCTTTATACTCCCTCCGTCCCAATTTTATAGTCCCTCGTTCTATCCTAACCGGATAAAAAAACGATTATATCTTTCAATCGGTAATATATTTTATATGCAATATGGATCTTGTTTGATAGATCTTGATTTAATCTAATAAACAAAGTGTTCAAAATCACTTAAAACATTGTAGATTATAAGATATAACACTTTGAAAAATGGCACGAACTCCCAAAAAGGACTATAAAATTGGGACGGAGGGAGTAGTAATCTCGTCAAGAATGTGCACCAATTTCAAGGCTTCATTTGTCTTCATGAACCGAAAAAGCCAAACTTTGTGTTGAATTACGCACTTCTCTTTTTAGGAATATAGATATCATCCACCTTACCAAAACCTCTAAACATAGGACTCAACTAAACCTTATCCACTCCGTCGGCAAATTGTCAACAAAAATAGTTATTTTTCCTCCTCAAGACTATTACCATTAACCTTATCAAATCAGTTTCCGAGCAAAACCTTGCAAACCTAAATCCCACATTAAAACTCGCACACAAAGCACACAAAACAAGATGCAAGCTGCACCAAAACACAAACAGTATGCTTGCCGACCACTAGGGTATATGCATAGACCTTGGATATGTTTTTGGTAAATATATATTATATCATATTGACTTTTAGTGACAACATTGTTTGTTGTCAAACATGATTTAGTGACATGGTGTATTATATGTTACTCATGAGTACTCGCTCCCTCCGTCCCTTTTTAATTGTTCATTATTTTATTTTGGGTTGCCTCTTAATAAGTGTGTGTTTTGAAAAGTTAATGGTTAAAGTTATGTACAATTATTATTTTGCCCTTTTGAAAAATTAATGGGTAAAAAGTTGATAGGTAAGAGTGGAGATAAAAATTGATATGAAAGCTATAAAGTGGAGTAAAAGTTGAAGTAAAATGACTAATGATGATGTTTCTTTAATAAGTTGGATTTATGAAGCAACACACTTAAAAAGGGATGAAGGTAGTATATTTTGGTCATGAATTTTATGTTGTCACTAATAATGTTTAACTCCAACACTAGAAAATAAAAAATAAAAAATAAAAATTAAAAAACATATGCATTAGGCTCCAGGGGCGATACACGTGTCCAACTCTATCATTATCACAAAAGTCTTGATTTGTTATTCTTGGTGACAACCCTTCTTCTTTCAATTGAAGGAAACTTTCTATGAAAACGTTTATGTTGCCAAGAGAAAAATTATCCTTATATCTCAATGTTCTTGTGTGACATATGTTAGCATTCACTAATGTTGTACAAATGCTTATCGCATCTTTAAGAATATGAATAGAGGAAATACGCATTGGACTTGGCTCCAATCCAATTTCCATTGGTCCGTCGAGTTTGGCCCAGCATTGCCATTTCGGGATTCATCGGGAACCCCAAAGATAATCGAAATTGTTCAAACCGTAGCCCTTGCTGAGAAGGTCATTCGTGTGGAAAGCTAGCTTCATTGAATATCGATGAAAATGATCAATACTAAACCCAGAATACCGATGAAAATGTGTGTGTTCTACCTATTATGGAGTATACAAAATGATCAATTCTTATTGAATTAAGTATTGAAAATGTGCTCATAAGAATGAATATTTCTTGATTGATATGACATTTATAGTTACTTCATAAGTGCGTTCTACCTATTCTTCAGTATACAAAATGATCAATACTACATGCATATTCTTATGAGCACAGATTCAATGTGCGTGTGCCCTTCACCTAAATTTGAATCTGGGAACATAACTTTGTGCACATAGACTTTCTGATGCATTCTTTTATTGTTGTTTGTTCATATGTGAAAAGGTTTGTTTGAGATGGGTTCATGAGCAGGGAGTAAGCGTACTCGTAAAGAGTTATAACAAGGAGAGAATGAAAAAAAATCTTGACATATTTGATTGGAAGCTAAGCCCAGAAGAGTCACAAAAGATCGATCAAATTCCACAACGAAAAGGGTTTCGTGCACTGGGGTTCGTATCTGATGATGGTCCCTTCAAATCTCTTGAGGACATGTGGGATGAAGAGATCAATCTGATTGTCAGTGAATAATTTATTGGTGGTGATGATTATTAATAAGGCGAAGGATTTGGTTACAACTTAATTGTTATGGTTATAACTGCTCTATTAATAAGGATCATGTTAGAGCTTAATTAGATAAGGTCTCTGGTTTGGGGTTGTAAGGGTGTCACATAGTAGTGGGTTGGGTCTTGGGCTGTCTGGGTCTGGGTCTGGTTTCAGTCTGTCGACTTTGGTTTTGTTACTTGGCTCTGAGGTATCAGGTGGTTTAAGTCTATGTCTTTGTTTGAGGGTGTCTAGTCTTGGTGAGGTATCTTGTGTCTGGTTATCATTTTTGTGTTTGTGGCTTGGTTTGAGTTCCTTTGCTTTTGTGTTCGTTTTGTCTGGGTCTGTATTTCGTTCTTTGCTTGTGTCTTGAGTCTGTTTTTTGTACCATGTATTGGCTCCATGTTTGACCTTGTGAGACCACGGGTTCTTATTACTATACAGGATGAAGTTTACATGGCTTCAATTCTATCCCAAAATAGTGTTTGCAATGGATTATTCCAAATAATATGCAAGGATTTGCAGGTCGGAAACTTTAATTATTTTGTTGCTGCTTTGTTTTGCAGGATGATTAGTAAAGACCTATTTGGTCTACAATTTCTATCTACATTACTGCTATTTTTGCTGCTTCGTTGCTGCTTCTTCTACTTTGTTGGCTTGTTGTTGCCTCTGTTATTTGGGTTGTTGATGTTGTTTTGTGTATTGTTGTTATGTTGTTGCTTCTACTGCTGTGTTTGCATGCCCGGGCTGCTACATCAGTTTTCTAGGCCTAGCAAACCTATGGCTTGTCAATTTTGGTTTTCGGCCTATCTCATGTAACTTTGACTTGGTTTATGCCTTGCCTTGGCATGTACTTGGGGCTTTTAGTTTCTTGTTTGAGTTGTATTTCTCTAGTTGGGGCTTTGTTGATTTCGTCCCAACTGTGCTTCTTTCAGGGCTCGAGTGGCATATATATGGTTGTTCAAAGTGTAGGGTGTTAAACTCATTAGGACGTGTAAGAGGGCAAAATAACCACTGACACATGGCACTCGAGAAAATGAGACACATGGAGAAAATGGTAAAGAAAACTATTTTGAGTTTTTTGAGTTTTCTTTGGAGTTTTCTTTACTTCAATTTATTTATGAAAATAAGGAAGTACCCCCCCTTTCGGAAACAACGGCATTGCCAGAATTTTGAAAATCCAATCATATTAAAATCTCATCCCCCCACTTTTAGTTCAAAGGCGATCATCCAATTATACCATTGTGCTTAGAAAAATCCAAGGAACAAATACCAGGACTTTTTATCAGCCAAATCGAAACTTTTCAAAAAAAGTTACTTTTCCATACTTAGTCAGATTTCCGAGTGACAAATAGGGGTGCCTCGATCAAGAGGCGACCCGATGGTGGCAGGACCTATACCATTCAAGTCTCGAACAAGAGACGATGATGAAGGAATCGATTATGATTTCTTAAGATTTTGAGGCAACACGAAGAAAGACGTCGGCCCTCTAAAGATGATCCTACCCAGACGATGAGTCCGCCCTAGGCCGACTTGGCAGGGTCAGAGGGGAGGCCATTTAGAGGCTTGGTCGTGGTACTGGTTGCTAGGAACAAGGGTTCGTCGCGTAGAAGCACATGCGGGGGCACTCGCGGAGTAGCACCCGCGGGACCCTCCTGCAAGTGTCGCCAGGTCCATGGCCTAATAGTACAGAAGGAATATTTGCGCACTATTGATGCGGCATGTGTCCAAACATTATCAGTCCACTTGGCCTAGACGAGAGGTTGAGTGGCCTATAAATAGGGCACTCTCCCCTCATTTGGGGAGGACACTTAGACAGATTCAAAGGGCGATTTTAGAGAGAGAAACACTTTTTTTAGAGAAAAGTCGCACTTGATTCTTGCTCAAATTGGGTGACGAATTCCTGCCAAGGGTCTTCCCTACTTTTTTGCCTTGTTCTTCACCAGTCCATAGATTCTCTTTTTGCCTCTCAAGTTAATCATCCATTATTCTCAACCCTAGTCAACTAATTCTTGATTTACATACCCTACTAATTTCACTCTCTTACAGGATGCTATATTCTTGTTGTGATGTTGTCTCTCTTGTCCATTTAATCTATTGTATCATCTATATTTGATTAATAAAATTTCATTTTTTGCGGTTCAAAAAAACATAATTATATAAGTCCCTAAGTCTGTTGGTACTTGGTATTGTCTGATCCCATGCACCAACCACAACCTCAAGTCACATTGTCGTACTTTCAGCCCGACCTCCCTTCTACAAATACTTTGCATAAGTTATTTCAGAAAACATAAGAAATTATCTAAATAGAGGTTGAGCACACAATATATGAAACGAATTGGAGGAAGATTTCACAAAACCCCCATCCTACAAATCCCAACCTAGATCATACATACAAAAACTGTCACAGAGATTACACATGATAAGCACACAATAATACCCAACCCAAAGTGAAAGATTCAGAATCGAACACATCCAACCCGTGCATGGAAAAAAATGTCACTGAGATTATACATGATAAGCACATAATAATACCCAACCCAAATTGAAAGATTCAGAATCAAACACATCGAACTCGTACACCAAAAAAAAAAAAAAAATCACTGAGATTGTGCTTGACAAGCACACAATAATGCCTATTCTTGTGGCTGAAGTCTTTGGTTCTATGTGCCTAAGTTTTTGGGTAATTACTATGTGCCTAAGTTGTGTTGTTAACCAAGGTCACTAACGGTGTTCAGCAAGGTCACTAACGAGTTGTTGGTATTAATGGATGTTTTGTGTAACGTGTATTTCTAGAGTTTTAATGAATTCGATGTTAATCTGACATAACAGAGAGAGTGTTGTTAGCTCCCGGGAGTATCCGAGATCTCAAGGTACCAAGGAGGTATCATGCCTTGTCCTTAAGTGCTATTGGAGATGTGTGAAGTGTGCAAGGAGGGTCCAAAGCCAAAAGAAGAGCAATTCAAATGTCCAAACCGCTGCAAGGTAAACCGGTATAGAAAAACAGCATACCACTGCTACGTAACAGCCGGTATTTAAAATCATGCATAGCAGTACACCCGTTAACAGGCTGAGATACCGAAAGTTAGTATACTGATACAGAAAAGTTGTGTACTAGTAGTACACTCCGGTCCGAATTCCAATTTTGACAGCTTCATAAATATTATACGAAGTTAACTTTATTGTTTTGAATTTCTTAAGAAAAGGTATAGAGGCCGATTTTTCCAGTTCACTTATCTTAGCGACCAATGAAACTTCTGAGAAACATTTTTTGTTGCTCTATACAGACATAGTTGGTAGTGATGAAGTTAGTTGAACTATGAAATTCATCTATGCAACTGATCAACAATGAAAAACTAGCAACTCTGTAAGCAATGAAATTCATCCTCGTCGCCTTAAATTATAGCCATAGATTGATGCAGAGATTTGGTTGTAACGAGTTGCTATTTGCTTTTTTTGCCAGATGTGGTTGGTTTTTGTTTTGTATTTGGGTGGTTTCTCACCAAACATTACATTTCCAGTTTCGTCGTGTTTTGGTCATCGAAGACATATGATCATCAGTTGCTGGGAAAACTTCAAAAAAGCCTCCGAACTTTCACCGCAATGCTTCATAGGCCTCCAAATTTAACGAAATTTCAATTAGACCTCCAAACTTCACACATTTTAATCAATTACACCCACGCCATTACTTTCCGTCAATTTCCTAACGGAAAATGCTTACCTGAAAACTTCTGAGGACCCAATCCCACCGTTTACTAGTGGAGAGTTTGATAAGTCAAGGAAAAATCAATATGAATTAATTCTACAAGTGTTGATTGCACTTGAAAAGTTTTGAACTTTGGACTTTAAAAAGGCGCAAATCTCTAATTTCAAAGTCTAAACAACCAGACCAATCCGTTTGGGGTATATGTGATACCAAATGATCACTATTTTTTTTTATAAGAAAAAATTTATTAATCTTTGAAAATGAATTACAAAGATTAAATGGACCCGAGACTAAGAACGCCAAGGATCCGAAAGGGAAAAAAATAGGATACCACATGGATGGTAAGATACCAGCCAAGCACAGAAAAAGGGAAAAATTCAAAATGCCCCCCAAACTTTACACCAAATGTCTCATCATCTCCCAAACTTTCAAAAAACTCAATTTTTCTCCCAAACTTTCATTCTGTTATCAAAATAACTCCTTCCGTCTCAATCCGTGAAATCACTAACGGAATTTGGTGAGCTGGACACTAACAGGAAAAAAAACGTTAAAAGAGGATGATGGGGTATTTCCTCCTCCATTTTCCTCTCTCTCTCTCTCTCTCTCTCTCTCTCTCTCTCTCTCTCTCTCTCTCTCTCTCTCTCTCCACCCTGTCTTTGCAATTTCATCTCTCTCCACAACACCCTAGAACACTCCAATCCACATACACATGGCCAATGAAGCCGAGGCCAAAGGCAACACCACCTTCTCCGCCGGCGACTACAACGACGCCATCCGCCACTTCACAACCTCCATCGAACTCTCCCCAGACAACCATGTCCTCTACTCCAACCGATCCGCTGCCTAGGCCTCTCTCAACCCCTCCACCTTTTTCTATCTCCAGTCTCCAAATCAACGGCACCACCGGTAAAATCGATACCTATGCCGACATTGGCGGCTCCACTAGGAAGTCAGGATGGTCACTTGACAACCCATTAAAAAAAAAAATTACCTACATGTCAAAAAATTTAGCTTAGTCCTCTTTTGAACACCCAAGCAAAATATGAATGAACACTCTAGTCCCATTCTAAATATAAATGAACACCCAGTCCAAAAATTAATGACCACTCACCCAAAAAAAATTAGCCGACAAAGTGCAAATCAATCCAATTTGAACAACCCAATAGCCCATAACAAACTAAAATACTAAATAACCAATAAGAGAAAAGGGGATAAAGTGTAATAAACTAACTAAACTAAGGGGGTGTTCCACTAACAAAATTTTTTTTTTCCAAACACCGAGACAGGTCATTCTCTCACTACACATAACATAAAAAACCGTGAAAAACAGTTTTTTAAAAAACTGGATTAGTTGAATACCCCCTAAGTAATATACCTTTACTTTACATTTTGTCGACAAGGAAAAAGAGAACAAAAGGTTCTCTGTTCTTGTCTTCTCTCTATCTCTCTCGAGTAAATAGAGCTAGGTTTGGTACTCAAAAAGAAAAAATGGATCTCTAATTCTCTATTCACTAGTCTGCATTCTCTGAGTGAAGATTTGGTTGTTCGGTGACCCAAAGTGAAGATTTGGATTGGTGTGTTTACTTGTGACATTGGTGTTGACTTTTCCTATCGCAACTGCCACAGTTGAAAGAAGTTTTTCCGCAATGAAGTACGTAAAGGGCAATCTACGCAATCGAATAGGAGATCAGTGAATGAATGATTGTTTGGTTCCTTACATTGAGAGCGATGTACTTAATACCTTTGATAATGAGGCTATTATGCAACGATTTCAAAACATGAAAACTCGTCAAGGGCTATTGTAATAGGTATTCGTACTTTGCTATTTTTGGACAAGATCGTTGATATGAATATATGAATATTAGTTTATATATCATCATAGATTCTAGAGATAATATACTAGTGTAAGTATTTATGAACACCCTCATAAAAATTCCTGGAGCCGCCACTGTATGCCGACGTCAAGCTCGTCACTAGAAGAGTCGTCGGCGGTCTCAGCTAACACGGAAACAAGCTTAGGTCGAGCAAATCGACCCAGAAAGGATCCAACCCGGTTTCAGCGTGGACCATAAAGAGTATTATCCAGTCTTGGTTGTCTACGTTGACGGCGGAGACTATGTTGGCGGATGGGGGTGGCAATCGGGGAAGGGGATAGGGCGGTGAGAGGCGTCGGGCCATTCTAAACATGCCCATGAGAAAGTTGAATATGGGAATTTTTGTAGAGTTTCAGGTATCAAGTTTTAGGCTGATGGTGAAACTGATGAGGCTTTTGCAAAAATCAGGCTGGTTCCATTGGTAAACAATCACTCTGTTTTTTATGAGGATGATGGGTGTATTGGATTGGATAAATCTGAGAGTCAAGAAAAACCCTCATCTTTTGCCGGTGACTCTATTGTTTTCTTAATTTTTTCCATCTTTGATTTTTTTTTTTTTTTTTTACATGTGGCACCTTTTTTAATTAGTGTGCATGTGGCGCCACGTGTCAAAAATAAAGAGCCACGTGGCTGATTTAACTGAGCTGTTGGTCCAGCTCACCAAATTCCGTTAGTGATTTCACGGATTGAGACGGAAGGAGTTATTTTGATAACTGAAATGAAAGTTTGGGAGTAAAATTGAGTTTTTTGAAAGTTTGAGAGGCGATGAGACATTTGGTGTAAAGTTTGGGGGGCATTTAGAATTTTTCCCAGAAAAAAACAAGATACCAAATGATGACTATTAAAACTCTAGATAGTTAAATATCGCATCATCCTATTGTTGCAAAATCAATCTATAGTAACATCAGTTACAATTAAGCTCACATTTCAAAATTCTCTGGCATTATGACTAATTTTTTAACATAACTAGTCGTCAGAATCAATGAAATTTTCAGCGTAATGACCAAAATGTTACCCAAACCCAATGAAAGTTATTTTTCCACTTTTGCACTACGTAGTGCCATCTACACGATTTAAGCAGTTCAAAAGTGTTTTCAGTGCACCAGATTTGCTAAAAGTACTTGAAAATGATTGCCGAAATGACTGCAGAGACTTCTCTGCAATTGGACTGCAAGATTTGTTGGTCTTCAGATCTGCATTTGTATGTATTTAAACACTCAATAATTTACTAAATAGAAAATACTAATTAGTGCATCATTCAAGGGAATGCATAAGGTAATTATGCATTGGACTGGAATGAGAAATATAATTTGAATTATATGGGAGAGGAATGGCTGTTCTCTAGACACAGAAGCAGTTGGTTTCACGCTCAAAGCCTACAAGGTTTGAAACTCCCCATGTGCTATCAACTCTTTTGGGCCAGTTCATATGGTGATTTGCCTCGGCTTTAATTGGGTCAAACACTAGTAGACGGTGGATCAATGCCCCAAGATAAATCGATGTGCACGTAAGTTGACCCGGACACTTGAGTTATCAAATAAATGGTTAATTCTATCGAAGGTTAATTCTATCGAAGGCCGGCTGCTTTTAAGTCTCCATCCGTTCAATTAATTTGATCTTGTTTCTGATTGTTGTGGGCCTACTTGAGAGCCACAATAATAATTAAAATTGTTTACATTGTAGCCCTTGCTAAGATTACGTTGGGTAAAAAATTCACTTGATCGAATATCGATAACTATGTGAAGTATAAATTGAGAGTCTAGTTCAATCTTATACAAATATTAGAACATAGCTTAAAGATCGACTTTATTTACTCCGTCATAAAAAGTGCTCTTTTTTGCCTTTTTCTCCTCTTGCCAATGAACTCTTGGAGCCACTGGGGGTTAGGCCCAGTCGTTACCATTTTGACATTGTAACTTGTAGTCCGATCATTTTAGGTTTCTGTGGTTACACAACGGATCAAAACTGAATAAGTGGAGACTGGCACTTCATTTTATAAAATAGACTGGCACTTTATTTAAAAAACAAAAAAACAAAAATAAGCCCCGAATGTCAAACTGCCTATATAGCCATGACAAAGCATGAACAATTAAAATAGATAAGGCAAATGCGAAAATTACTTCTAGCATCCATGTGCTCCAACTGTTCCCAAACTTTAAGCTCCAGAGTCGGGATTTTCCTTTTCTTTTATGGCTCAGGGTGACCGGATCATATCCGTATACCGCGACAAATCAATATTAAACTTTTTTTTGGGAAGGAAGAAAGAAAGAAAAATCAATAGAAAACGCTTCAATACACACCCCCATTTTAGAATAGCCTGAGGTTCTGCATGTAGATATACTGTAAGGTAGTAGTGTATACCATTAATTCACTGATGTTTGTTCGTACTGTGTGGAAATTAAAGGTTTGCTTGAGATGGGTTTACGAGCAAGGAGTGAGCGTGTTGGTAAAGAGTTTTAATGAAGAGAGGATTAGAGAAAATCTCAACATATTTGGTTGGATGCTAAGCCCGGAAGAGTCCGAGAAGATCAACCAAATTCCGCAACGAAAGGGTTATCGTGGAATCGAGTTTTTATCTGATGGTGGCCCTTTCAAAACTGTTGAGGACCTATGGGATGAAGAGATTGATCTGCATGTTACTGAGTAAAAGAAAATGTACCACTTCCGTCCCAAAAAAAATTGTCCGGATCTGTTAAACAAGAACTTAAAAATAATACATTTTTGTCAAAAAAAATAATGCATTTTTGTCAAAAAAAATTCAAACTTCTTTCCGTGGATTACAAGATATCGACGAGTGAAAAAAGTTTGAATTTTTCTGGAAATTATTTATTTTTTTAAGTTCTTATTTGCGAACCAGACAATCTTTTTGGGACAAAGAAAGTACTAGTTATAAAAATCGGAAGGATTTGCATGTCGACTTGTCAACTTCCATGTACCTTTTGTAATTTGTTCTTTTGAATAACAAAAAAATCTTGAGCTTAGATAAGGCTCAAAAGTTATTGTTCGTCGAATGAATAGTAATATCAATATGATTGAATTTGCCACTAAAATCGACTTTAGCATTTCTATGTCTACTACGAGACAAACCACCACAACGAGAATTACATCCCCGATTATGATATTAGTGTAGACACTTCAAAATTGAACCCTCGTACACATTTTTAATCCCCGACGACGAAAACAAACATTCGGAAAGCTTCTAGGAACGATACACACCAAGTCAAAGGAATCAAGTATGGTCAACAGTGCCGCACAACACTCAACTCTACCGCACGGTGCTCCCCCAGCCACGTACGGCATTCTCTTTTGGGAAAGGCGGTGGAAGTATACCACACGGCACAATATGAGTACCGCACGGGACAGTCGCAGTGCCACACGGCATTGTCAAGCATCAGTCGACTTTCTGCAGAGTACCCAGCAGCTCGAAATGTTGATAATGGCATCCCTTCTTCATCATGATGCCTCGCAAGAGAGAAAAGCTATATTATAGGCATCATTGCTTTGAGTGGGTAGCAAGTATTCGTGTTGTTCAAGCGGTTTACATCGGCTATAAATACCAATCGGTTTCCGAGGGAAGATCATCATCGAGAAATCATGGAAAACCTCCTCTAAACTCTGTCAAAATCCTTAACCATTACATACCCAACTACAATTTCTACAAAATCAGCCCAATAATCATTCCAAACTCCTCCAAAAGAAAACCCAATTTGAAATCCGAAATTCTCGATACTCTGTTTTGGTCCAAACTATGTCTCAGTCGTCATCTTTTTTGTCAATCCCAGAACCGAAAGAGCCTCATCGCCGCATTGAGAGTAAGTACGGAGGTGTAACGGGAGATTGGAGTTAGAACCAGAAGGTCAAGATTGGTATTCGTTCCAGGAAGTTTCATCCGAAGGTATAATTTCCGTTTTTTGCGCCAAAACCCACGGTTTTGGTACTCTGAAGGGCTATACCAAGCACAAAATGATCTCCATATCATTCTAGCTTGTGCTTGGTAGAGTGTTGTTTCTCTAAAACATTTCAATCAAAAACCTATTACGCCATACGGTAAAAAAATTTTATCGTATGGAAGAATCCAATGGGGAGGAACATTTTAACACAAAAACATGATTTTCAGGTTCCAAAATAATCAATATGAACTTACTCCCTCCGTCCCATAAAGTTTGGTCCCTACGAAACTATGCGCAATTTTCAAGCTAAAAAATAACATGCTTAAGAAAATAATTTTTTAGTCAATATGGATCTTGTTTGATAGATCTCATTGAGAACTTTTATACGGTGCAAAAAAAATTCAAAAATTATTTTGGTTAATACATTATTTTTTAGTTTGAAAATTGCACGTAGTTTCGTAGGGACCAAACTTTATGGGACGGAGGGAGTATAAGTCTTGGATATGCCCTCATTCCATTTCTGTTGAAAATCATAACTTTCAAACTGTTCACCGAACAAAGTGCGCCACACCGACACTCTGTCTGTACCGCACGGTACACATGGGAGTGCCGCACAGTACACTTTTTTTAATCCGAATTTTTAAATCGTTTTCTTTTATAGGCAATTTTAAATAATGATTTTCTTTTTTATTAATTTACTTTTGTTTCATTGATTATGTTTATCTTGCCATAATTATTTGTTTATTTGGATAAAGTTTAGCATTAAAATATTTTTTAAAAAAATCCCACAAATATTTAGTAAAGACTGATTTTTAATCGGGCGGGCATGCTGCCTTAAAAACCTTCCCCGTTCGTAACCTGGCTCCTGGATCCAAAAAATCTCTGGTTTTGAAATTAAATTAATTTTTCAAAGGCATGAGAGTCATTATTTTCAAAATCATTTTTAATGGTTTCTCAGGTTAAATCTTTTTCCAAAATAAAAAACCAGGTGACAACTCTTTTCAAACAACATATTTTTTTATCCGGTGGCGACGTCCACAATTAGCATTCCTTTATTTGTGAATGCATTCGAAAATTTATCTTCTCTTGTGTTGTGTAAATTAATTTTCTGCTACGCCTATATTACTTTCCTTCTATTTGCTCCTAGTGTTTTTGCACCAAGATCGACATACAGATAAGGGTTGGACATGTTATACATGTCGGGTCATCGCGATTCTAGGTCCCCTGCCATCTTCTATTTTTTCCATCCCCACAGCTTCCCACATCCTACACCTCCCTTAGCTCTGTTACACGGTCTTGGGTAGAACTCAATCCAAAATGCTAGCTCATGAAGTGAGGGTGCCGTCACGCTTATATATTTCATATTACTTTCTTACCCAGGCGATGTGGGACTTCGTTTCACACCCTCTCTCATGTGCAGCGTGCTCACTCAACTGCACTCGCCACGTGTAGGCCAGAGACACGCACCCTACCCATCTTCGGTAAGCTTTGATACCAGGTAGAACTCAACCACAAAAGCTAGCTCATGAAGTAAGGGTGCCCTCACGTTTATATATTTATTAGTTCGGTACCCAGGCGATGCGGGACTTCGTTTTACAAGCTCCTTGTTGTGAACAACCTGCGGGATATGTCCACGAAATTGGGTTGCGGTTTGAAAAACTGTTTTGATTGATTGACTGGAGTCGCCACCCGGGTTTGTGGACCGTACCGGAGAAACCTGTTGAAAAATGACTCTTTTGCCCTTGATATGAAAAGTATTTTACCGGTCTACGTTTATTGAGATTTCTCGGGTCCGGGAGCTAGGTTACGAGAGGGGAAGGAATTTAAAGCACCCCTCTCGCCCGGTGTAGCCACCGGTCTTTATTAAATGCTTAAGGGATTTTGAAAATGTTGTTTGAATGGACTTTGAGCACATATTCATGTGAAAGCATGTAGAATGTATAAAAAAGATCAATGAAATGTGGATGGATGCTTGTGCAAAATGTCATGAGTGAATGATTTATATGCATAGAACATTGAAACTTGATCAAATCATGCTCAAATTGCTCCAAGCTGTCCCAGAAACTGATCGCAAACATCAAACATCAAACACCTGGATAGCAGTCTGGGCACCTGGATTAGGCAGATCCAGGCGTCTGGATTGAATGCAGGCGCCTGGAATGGGCCAATCCAGGCGCCTGGATGGCCTCTCAGACAGCAACTTCTATCTTCCCGGTTCCACAGTAAATCACAAGTGCAATGCTCCTAGCTTATCCACACACACTCTAAATGATGTTTAATGACATTGTGGATGAAATGAATCTCAAGATCAATTTCATAGCATGATAAAAATCTTGAAAAGCATGGTTTTTGCCATTGAAACACTAAAATACCCCTTATAATGAAGTGATAAGCGCGTGGGAAGCTTGCTTGCGAGCGCCTAAGTAGGGGGTTTTAGCATGTTAGACGTGCGTTTTGAGCCTTATTTTCCAATTAATATGTGCACGTGGTATTTTTGGTGTTGAAAGGGATTTGCAGGTATTTGAGGGGCGTAAGTGTGATTTTGATGCGTTGGAAGGGCATGCACGTCGATCAGGAGTTGGAGGCGAGCAGATTTTGCATGGAAGTGATTAAAACCCGTCGGGAGCGCTACCCCAATTCCTTGGAGCGCTCAAAGTGGGCACATGAAGGTGCAAAAACTGAACAGAAAGTTCTTGAGCGCTACACCAGAAAGGGTGTAGCGCTACCGGTTTATTATTGGGCTACGGTCAACGCGAGGAGGCATGGTCAACGCACGGCATAAGGGGCTCGGTAGCGCTACTGGGATTTCAGTGTAGCGCTACCGGTTGGCTATCTGGGCTCACTAAACGGTGCCGTTCGGTTATTTCGCGTAAATAGTTTTCGAATTTCGTTAGATTTTCATGAGGATTATTGGGATTGGTTTATATACTTATGTTTTAACCCAGATTAGGGTTCCACGACTTTTACTTAGGTTTCAGCTTTTCAAGTTTTCGGTTACAGATCTCGTATTCCTTGTTCAGCGTTTCGTTTTCAAGATTCTCAACGTGGATTGACGTTCTTCTTTCATTAATCAAGATTATGTTCGTTGCGCAATCTTCGGTACTACTTTCTGTTATTATTTCCATTGTTTAATCATGTTTAGATCTAGGGTTCGTGTTATTCTTGCTGCGTTTTTAATAATGAGTGAGTAGTCGTATTGAGTGCGGCCGCGGGATGAAGGTGTCCCGTGGCTAGGCTAATTTATGTTCCACCTCGGTGCCGAATCATTTTAATCAATGCGCAATTTTTGAATACGGAAGTTTTTCTAGCAAACAAACCCGGGCATTGCCAAGTCCAAATGCGCGCAGAAATTGGTGACAAGTGGTGCGCATTTGTTGGAAACTATTTTTCATATTTTTAAATCTATTAATTGAATAATTGTGGCCCGAGTGAATGTGAATTAGACTAGCTGCGGACACCGTAGTGCCCACGGCTGTGCTCTCCTTTTTAAATTCAGAGTCCAGTAGTTAAATCAATTTAATTTAGTTAATTTACTAAATCATTTGAGCAAGGGGTGGCTACCTGAGAGCCAATTACAAACGTAGAGCCGACATTGTTTGAGTTAAGCACTGTAGACCGTCTCTGTGGTTCGACTCCGGTACTTCCGGATTTATTGTGCTGCACCGGTCGATAGTCCTACGCTTGGGACGAAATTCTAGTTAATTATTAATCACCCGAACGGTCAAGCATTTTTGGCGCCGTTGCCGGGGATGATGACGTGTGTTCAAACGGTGTTAGTTTAGTGTTTGTTAAATTTTTAGTTGAGTCATCATAGGTAGAGATAAGCAAGTCGTACGTAAGCCTGATCCTCTCTATTACCGTGATCGTACTAATCGCTTGGTTAGGATAGAGAACAGGTCGAGTCAGTCAGAGTCTTCAAATTCTTCGTCAGAGTCAGTAGAGAGTCGGTCGGAGTCTATTCCCATTAGTGGACTCTACATAGATTTACCTGTCGAGTCAGTTAATTTCAATAATCCGCTTTATCAGTCAGAGTCAGAGTCAGAGTCAGTTTCCGAACCAGAATCTTTTGAAATGGGAGACCAGCAGGTAATTCAACAACCGTCGTTGAGGTAGCACTTGAATCCCGAGAGGACCACTCCTCCCGGGCCGATTGTGTTTCCTCGAGAGACACAGGAGGCACGCAATGCCTTCACTGTAAAACCTGGTGTCCTGAATAGCCTCCCTAACTTCTATGGGAGAGAGTCTGATGATCCGTACGAACATGTGCGGACGTTTGAGGGGTTAGTGCGCAACCTGGCGTCTACTACCCAATACGACAATACCTGCCTCAAGCTGTTTGAGGCAACTTTAAAGATGGCGCACTTAGATGGTTCAGAATGCAAAAGCCTCAGTCCTTCACCACATGGGCGCATGTGCGTGACGCATTTTACAGAAAATATTTTTCTGAGGCTAAAACTAATAGTTTAAGGCGTCAAATCCAAGGCTTTAGGCAAGAGAGGGGAGAGTCTCTTGTGAAGGCATGGGAGCGTTTCAAAGATTTGCTACTAAGAATGCCACACCCTGGTTTTGAGAAGATACAGCTGGTCGAATTCTTTCACCTGGGTCTCAATGCTGAGACAATCCAGCACATAGAGTATTCGTGTAAAGGGGACGACTTCTTGTCCAAAACTACGGATGAGGGTTGGGATTTTCTGGATGACCTAGCAGATAGGCAGAGGGCGTTAGAACCCTCTGATTTTGATCGGTCCGGACCTTCTGGGTCCAATGTTATCCCCGTTACCATACGTGACCAGCGACTCCAGGCCCAGGTTGAAAAGATGGCGCAGAAGCTAGAGGAATTAGAAGTTAGGCAGACTCGTCCAGTGCATGAGGTCAGTATAGAGGAAGTCTGTGTGTGGTGTGAGTGTAAGGGGCACATTGCAACTGCATGCCCCGGATTTTTAGCTGCTAAGGGAGCGAGTCAGAATAATCAAGAAGAGGTAAATGCTGTGAGGAATTGGGACCCATACTCAAATACGTATAACCCGGGATGGAAAGATCACCCCAACTTTGGGTGGTCAGACCCTAGACCCGCAGGTGGAGGTCAAGCGCAACTCCTTGCGCCGCCTCCGCCGCAACAGTTTCATCAGTCCCAAGCACCCAGGCCTCCGCAGGGCCAAGTCATTCCTTACAACTACCAGCCACAGCAAGGCAGGGGGGAGGTCCATCCACTCGTGGTCCGCCCCCAGGTTATGCACAGACTGCACCACCCCGTTTTGAGGATTCCATGAATTCCCTAATGCAGTCTCAGCTGACATTTCAGACTGATACCAGGCAGCAAATTGGGGCCCTTACGGCCCAAATGACGCAACTCACTGCGGTGATCAGTCAAATGCAACAGGAGAAGGGTAGGTTTCCGGCCCAAGGTAGTCAGACGGGTGCCCATTATGTGGGAAATTCTTCAGGCCCCAATGTTCAAGGGCAAAATCAGGAAGAGGCTAAAGCAGTTACCATTCTTAGGAGTGGGAAAACGATTGATAAGACCATTCAGCCAACACTAAGACAGGCTCCACCCCCGGAGCCAGTTATTGAGCCTGAGGTCATTTTTGATACTGCTGAGGTGCCTCGGGAGGAAGTAGAAGAGAGAGAGGAGTCACCTGAAGTGGTGGTGCCTGCAGCTGCAGCCCCCACGGCTCCACCACCGCCAGCTGTACCAGTAGCTCCATTTCCCCAAAGACTGGCGGTGAGACCCAAGCAAACCATGAACAGCAAAATGATTGAGTTGCTTAAGAAGGTTCAATTCCCTATCACCCTGATGCAGGCGACTGAATCCTTCCCCCAGTGTGCTAAGGTATTGAAGGACCTTTGCACACCAAAGCGCAAGAGTCAGAACAACGTGGTTCTGACGGAGCAAGTGAGCTCCATTTTGCAGACTGAGATTCCTGCCAAGTGCAAGGATCCAGGGTGTCCCACCATTCCCATAGCCATAGCAGGTCAGAATTTTGACAAGGCATTGTTGGATTTGGGAGCGAGTGTTAATTTGCTCCCTTAGTCAGCATACTTGAGATTGGACCTAGGCGACCTCAGTGAGACTCCAGTCACTCTACAGTTGGCTGACCGGAGTATTAGAGTGCCCAAGGGAGTGGTAGAGGATGTGTTGATCCGGGTAGGGGAGTTTCAATTTCCCGCTGATTTCATTGTTCTAGACATTAGTCCCGGTCTTGAGGCTTTAGAGAAGACTCCCATCATCTTGGGGCGTCCCTTCCTAGCCACCTCCAATGCTGTTATGAACTGCAAAACTGGCAAGGTCCAGTTATCTGTCGGTGAGGAGAGAATGGAGGTGGATGTTTTCAGTGTCAGTACATTAGAGGATGATGAGGAGGAGTCTGAGGAGTTGTGCCTGATTGACACGTTAGTCTAGGAGCATATTGATACAGTCCTGTATAAGGACCCCTTGGAGGTTGCTCTTACCTCCGAGGAAATATCATTTTTAGACTCAGCGGAGGTTGTGAATTTGTTAGAGTTGCTAGATGTTGAGGAGTCGTGTGAAGAGGTGTGTGGGGTCACTCATAACCCTATGTTTGAACCATTGGGCGACCCTCCGCCCAAGGTTCTCCCGTCATCTGTCCAGTCGCCTAAACCAGAGTTAAAACCTCTACCAGACACGCTTAAGTATGCCTTTTTGAAAGGCAATGATACCTATCCGGTTGTGATCTCCTCATCCCTCGAGGAAGATCAAGAGAGGAAACTGCTAAATTTGTTGAGAGAGCACATGTGCGCGATTGGCTGGACCATAGCGGATTTGCATGGTATAAGCCCAATGGTGTGTACACACCGCATTATTCTTGAGGAGAGTGTAAAGCCTTCCAAGCAACCTCAGCGGCGTCTTAACCCCAACATGAAAGACGTGGTTCGGGCTGAGGTGCTTAAGTTGTTAGACGCGGGTATCATTTACCCAGTTGCCCATAGTGAGTGGGTGAGCCCAGTGCAGGTGGTGCCTAAGAAGGCAGGAGTGACCGTTGTGACCAACGATGAGGGAGTTTTAGTGCCGACCCGAGTTCCCACAGGATGGAGAGTTTGCATAGACTACCGGAAGCTCAATGCGAGCACCCGAAAAGACCACTTCCCTCTTCCTTTCATTGATCAAATTTTAGAAAGGGTAGCGGGTCGGGCCTTTTATTGCTTTTTGGATGGGTATTCGGGGTATAACCAGATTGAGGTCGCCTTAGAGGACCAGGAAAAGACCACCTTCACATGTCCATATGGAACCTATGCTTACCGTCGCATGCCCTTTGGGTTGTGCAATGCACCTGGTACCTTTTCCAGGTGCATGATGGGAATTTTTAGCGACATGGTGGAAAGGATAGTAGAGGTGTTCATGGATGATTTTTCGATTTTCGGAGATTCATTCGATGGATGCCTCGAAAATTTGGGAAAAGTTTTGCAGAGGTGTGAGGAGAAGCACTTGGTGCTAAATTGGGAGAAGTGCCACTTCATGGTTACCCAAGGAATCGTGTTGGGACACATTGTGTCCTCTAAGGGTATTGAGGTGGACAAGGCCAAAATAGATTTAATCCGAAATCTCCCAACACCTAAGTCTGTTAAGGATGTGCGTTCATTTCTGGGACACGCTGGTTTCTACTGGCGGTTCATTAAAGACTTCAGTGCTATCTCCCGCCCGTTGTGTCAGTTGTTGGCAAGGGACACACCTTTTGTGTGGTCCGATGCTTATGAGGGGGCATTTCAGATGTTAAAGCGGAGTCTCACAACCCCGCCGATTGTGCAGTCCCCGGATTGGAGTTTTCCCTTTGAGTTGATGTGTGATGCTTCTGACTATGCAGTCGGAGCTGTTTTAGGGCAGACGAGAGGGAAAGACCCTTGTGTGATCTACTACGCTAGTAAGACATTGAATGAGGCGTAGAGGAACTACACCACCACCGAGAAGGAGTTGTTAGCGGTGGTGTTTGCTTTAGATAAGTTTCGGTCCTACCTGGTAGGTTCGCAGATCACGGTTTTTACCGATCATGCGGCCCTAAAGTACTTAATGACTAAGCAGGACGCGAAAGCTCGCCTCATTCGGTGGATTCTGCTGCGAGCGCCTAAGTAGGGGGTTTTAGCATGTTAGACGTGCGTTTTGAGCCTTATTTTCCAATTAATATGTGCACGTGGTATTTTTGGTGTTGAAAGGGATTTGCAAGTATTTGAGGGGCGTAAGTGTGATTTTGATGCGTTGGAAGGGCATGCACGTCGATCAGGAGTTGGAGGCGAGTAGATTTTGCATGGAAGTGATTAAAACCCGTCGGGAGCGCTACCCCAATTCCTTGGAGTGCTCAAAGTGGGCACATGAAGGTGCAAAAACTGAACAGAAAGTTCTTGAGCGCTACACCAGAAAGGGTGTAGCGCTACCGGTTTATTATTGGGCTACGGTCAACGCGAGGAGGCATGGTCAACGCACGGCATAAGGGGCTCGGTAGCGCTACTGGGATTTCAGTGTAGCGCTACCGGTTGGCTATCTGGGCTCACTAAACGGTGCCGTTCGGTTATTTCGCGTAAATAGTTTCCGAATTTCGTTAGATTTTCATGAGGATTATTGGGATTGGTTTATATACTTATGTTTTCACCCAGATTAGGGTTCCACGACTTTTACTTAGGTTTCAGCTTTTCAAGTTTTCGGTTACAGATCTCGTATTCCTTGTTCAGCGTTTCGTTTTCAAGATTCTCAACGTGGATTGACGTTCTTCTTTCATTAATCAAGATTATGTTCGTTGCGCAATCTTCGGTACTACTTTCTGTTATTATTTCCATTGTTTAATCATGTTTAGATCTAGGGTTCGTGTTATTCTTGCTGCGTTTTTAATAATGAGTGAGTAGTCGTATTGAGTGCGGCCGCGGGATGAAGGTGTCCCGTGGCTAGGCTAATTTATGTTCCACCTTGGTGCCGAATCATTTTAATCAATGCGCAATTTTTGAATACGGAAGTTTTTCTAGCAAACAAACCCGGGCATTGCCAAGTCCAAATGCGCGCAGAAATTGGTGACAAGTGGTGCGCATTTGTTGGAAACTATTTTTCATATTTTTAAATCTATTAATTGAATAATTGTGGCCCGAGTGAATGTGAATTAGACTAGCTGCGGACACCGTAGTGCCCACGGCTGTGCTCTCCTTTTTAAATTCAGAGTCCAGTAGTTAAATCAGTTTAATTTAGTTAATTAACTAAATCATTTGAGCAAGGGGTGGCTACCTGAGAGCCAATTACAAACGTAGAGCCGACATTGTTTGAGTTAAGCATCGTAGACCGTCTCTGTGGTTCGATTCCGGTACTTCCGGATTTATTGTGCTGCACCGGTCGATAGTCCTACGCTTGGGACGAAATTCTAGTTAATTATTAATCACCCGAACGGTCAAGCATGAAGATTAAAACATGAGATATGATTACCCCAGTATCAATGTATGTAAATTATCTCCCATGGACTAATTGAAATACAAGAAAAAACAGAAAATATGACAAAGGGGAGGGAATCCAGGCGCCTACATTGAGTGAATCCAAGCGCCTGGACTCAATGCAGGGGCCTGGAAAGGGCTAATCCAGGCGCCTGGATCTGGTACTGGAGCACAAAATGAAATCTTTTCCTGTGATGTTTAAGACCTTTCCCAAACTCTAAGCCAGTATGGAAGACTAGCTAGAGCTTGGTTGATGTCCCCTCAGGGCCTTTTTTAGCAAATTTGGTAGATAACTACCTTGAAGGCTTGATTTTTGAACTTGGGTTATAAGTTTGGGTGATTTTGGTGGTTGAGTGGACTGAGATTTAGCCTTTGGAACTATGAAGATCAGATTGTTGATACCTTGGTGGAGGTTTGATTGTTGAGGATGAGAAAGTGTGGAGCTAGAATGGTAAGAAAATGGGCTTGAAGGTTGAAATTGAATGAAATAAAGAGAGATTGAAAGGGAGTTGTTTGGGATCAGTTTTCTGGAGATATTTGGGCAGAATAACAGTAAGGGAGAGAGGGGAGGACTGATCTCTTAAAATGAAGAGAAGTGGGGGTACTTATAGGGAGAGAATGGGGTAGTTTTTGGGTAAAAAAAAAAGGAGGAAAAATGGAAATTTGAACTCAAATGTGGAGGGATAATCTGTTGGAGGGAGATTTGAGTACAGAAAAATGTGGGACAATGTAGGGGGAGGTCATGGTTTCAATCAAAACCAGCTGCAGATTGCCCACTGGAAGTGATTCCAGGCGCCTGGAATTGGGGAATCCAGGCGCCTGGATTGATTCTGGGCGCCTGGATTAAGGTAATCTAGGCGCCTGGACTGGGGGGCTGCACAACAATCCAAACTTCGCGGGGCCATTTCAGGTGCTACCGAACTCCGTTTTGTGCCTGGTTTGAAGCGTTGGAAAGCTTGAAAAGTATACTTTCTAACCCAAGTGGTTTGAACCCAAGATCATTTGTACATCAAAATATGTGACCATTTTATCCTCAGAAGGTCGAAAAAATGAATCATTTTGGTAAAACGTACACATCTTCCTTATTTCAAAATGGATTAGGACGCATTATATATCAAAAAAGAGGGTTTTGAATGTACTAGAAGGTGGTGCAAGCTTGGGTTTATTTTGAAGAGGTTTTGGTGGGGTTTCCAAGTTCACAATCAAGCCTCGCGTGCTCTGATCAGGCATTTTCATCATCGGGAATGCTTGATAAGTTTCTCGGGTCAAAATCGGGGTGTCTACACTTGTCTTGAGTCTACGTCTATGGTTACAAGAGCTAAGAATGGCATTTCTCTAAAGAAAACATCATACATCTCTTAACTTGGATCTCTTACGTCAGCTTCTCCTAATGAACATTCTTCATTTTCTAGTGCTGCTAATTAAGTCTAAAGAGTGGAGGAAGGTTATGGGTGAAGAGTTTTCTACTCTTCATAGGCAGGTACTTGGTCTTTAATGCCCCCTCCATCTAAAAAATTTACCATGAGTTGCAAATGGGAATTTAAACTCAAGTATAATCATGATGGTACCATTGTAAGAGTTGTGGTAACAGAATTTGATCAAGCAGCCGGCGTTTATTAGGAGGTAACCTTAAGTCCAATGGTTAAACCAACTACTATTTGCTTAGTCCTACCTCTTGCAGCTCATTTCAAGTGGCTTTGACAGTTTGATGTGAGTAATGCTTTTCTCCATGGGTATTTGATCAAAGAAGAGGTGTATATGCGACAACCTCAAGGGTTATAGATTCTCAACATCTAGATTATGCCTGAATTAATCCCTCTATCGTCAAAAGCAAGCCCCTAGAGCCTAGTTTGATAGAATTACATCTCATCTTTTGACTGTTGGTTTTTGCACATCCTAGGCTGATGCTTCCTTGCTTACTTACAAGAATAGGTTTGATTTTATTAACCTCGAACCCTATGTTGATGACACTATTATGACTAGCACTAGTCCAAACTGCAGCTGAGCCCTCTTGGCTTAGAACGATTCTCAAAGATGATATTGTTTTCATTCCTCAAGCTCTCTGTAATTAACGTCTCGAATCATGACAATATTGTATAGATAATCAATTCTCATTAATGCAACTACTTGCTCGGCTCCTTTCTTTGTTGATTCCTTTGACCCAATAATTCTCTTTTTTTCATGACCATCGTCAAAAAACAGCGGCGGCTAGCAACACTGGATCATGGTCTAGTCCATACTTCTTACATTAAAAAATAACTAGTGAAAGGGTCATTTTCAAGGATCCCCATGGAAATGATCTTGAAGGACACCATCTCTTCAACTAGATGCTGGCTCTCCATAATCACCCAGAAAATATACAAACAATTAATCACAAACTTTAACTGCTGCCGAAACACACACTATGTGTTCTCTCTCTCTCTCTCTCTCTCTCTCTCTCTCTCTCTCGACTATCTCTCCTCTCAGCTTCATATTGTCTAGCCCATCCACACATTTGGGGCTTCACACTTTTCAAGACACTCATGTCTTTAATTTCCAAACCCTTATGGAAATCCATCTCTTTGGCAAGTAGTCTTCTCAATGGGTCAAAGCATCACAAAACCTTTCCATTCAAACAAACTTATGCGAATACACCTTCACCACAATTTTTCCTTGACTTGCACATGAGCTCCTTTTTCTACAGTTCATGGATCCTCCACTCAATGGGCCATTAGACCACCTGCTCAATCTTAGCAAGACATAATAACAGGGGAAAGACACTGACTCCATTCATTCTCGACCAACAAATATGATCATCCTAGGATCGTACTATGCTCTAATACTACTTCGTTGGAAAACTCACACAGTGGAAATATGTTGGACACCAATTATATAACTGACATAACTAGTCATGTGTGTGGAGGATAACTAAAATTAACAACATTGTGGAGACATACAAACCAAAGGCCGTACAAAGATCTCAAGGAGCACAAGTACCTTAAACACTCAACAAGACAATCTTCTTGCCCCCGACTCATGTGTTGTTGACTCAACAAGGAGCACAAGTACCTTAAACACTCAATAAGACAATCAGGTGGAATTTTGCGTGCATAGGACGTGTGCCATTTACTCCTGCCCAAATACTCTGCTCCAAGTTCCTTCTTGCCCCGACTCGTGTTGTTGACTCAGTAAGTGTGTCATGTTGAAACTCAAAGCTTAACTCGTGGCTTTGTTGTGGGTTTGAATTTGGTAGGTTTGAACATCCATAAACCAGGCCTTCCATGGGTGAATGCATTTCATGCCGTAAATGGAGAACTTCTATACTTAAGCGACTGACTTCATTATTGAGCAGTTGAATTTGCATGATTCAAATGGCTGTAGGCATGTAAAATTTCTAGCCTATCACGAATCGCCACGTGTTCCTAGGGCATGCAGTTTGGCCAATTAGATGCTGCCAAGTGTCATAGGTCAAAATCAAATTTTCACGGACGAGCCAATTAAATGCTGCCAAGTGTCCGTAGGTTAAAAGACCAAGCACGATAACTGGCCAATCAAATAATGCCACGTGTTTACAAGTCAAAAGTCAAAGACATGTGAAAAGACCAATCAGAGGGCGCCACATGTCAAAATGACACAGTAATTTATTTATCAAATTTGGCCAATTAAATTATGCCACTTGGTGAAATAAATTATATATCTAATTATCTTTTCCAAAATAAATAAAAGAAAGATATTTATTATATTTTAATTATTTTCCTTTAAATCAAACAAGGAAATAATTAAAGAGAAAGATATGGAAAGAATTGTAATTTTGCCATAACTCTTCATCTCCTCATCCCTATAAATAAAGGTGCCCTCTCTCATATTTTGGACACATCAAGACATTGAAGCTTCCATCAACTGTCAGAGCTCTGAAGAATCAAGCCTCCAAAGCCCCTCAGAATTCCTTGAAGTCAGACAGACATCCAAGCTTCCATCAGCAAGCAGAGCTCTGAAGATTCAAGCATCCAAAAGCCCTTTAGAACTCTTCAAGTCTACATCAAGCAAGGAGGTTCTTCAAATCAAAGCTCAAAAGCTCTGAAGAACATTCAAGCCACATCATCAATCTTTTCCATAAATTTCGGAGAAGATTACGCAGTTCGATTCGAGATCAAGCTCTCAAGCCCTCGTTTCAACATTCGAAGAGAAGAATCAGAGGAATTATCACAGAGATTGTAACCCTAATTTCTCAAATCAATAAAATCATCTACTTTGGTCAACATTTTTCCGTCTTTTTCGCAGACTCAAAATTTGTGTGATACAAATTTTGGCACGCCCGGTGGGACAATCTCTGCCTCTCATCTCTTCACTTCAACAAACAAACAACAACTCCTCAATGGCTCCTAAGAACGACAGTTCAAAGGCTCCAAAGGTTACAGGCTCCAAACCCTCAACCACTGCAAAAAACCAGCTTTGGATCTCACAGCGTTGGTCCAACAACTCGAAGCATGTCAAAGGCTGCATCACAAAGATCTGCTCAAGCCTTGCTTTTCCCCAAATTAAATCCAGTTTTTGGTGCTGATCTACCGAAAGCTTCGTCAACTCTTCCACCCACATTGGAAGAAAAGGATGGCGCTCTTACGTTCGAGGCAAAGAAAGACGATGATACCAAGAAGCCTTCGTCACATCTTTCCATGCAACGAGAATTTGCTTCAAAAGTCCACCAAGAAGAGGACTATTCAAGCGGTTCTGATTCTACCTCTACTCAAGGCACTCCACGTTCAAGGCTCAATTCATTAACTAGGCCTGGCAGCCCTTCAGCCATGGATGTTATGGCGACAGGCGCTACCACTTTGGAGGAACAAGTTGCTGCCTTGACCAAATTGGTTGAAGGATTAGCGAAGTCTGTGGAAGAAAAGGATTCTGAAATTCAATCTCTCAAGAACCAACTGGAAAATAAGGAAGAAGCTGATTCTTCCAACAAGAAGCCAGAGGAACCTAAAGAATTTGCGCTTTCTTCTGGTGGTCTGATCCCCATGGACCAGCTGAGAGACTTCATTCTTGGCACTATCAAAGACAAGTATGAGGAGGCACCAAAATCTTCATCTACTTATATTAAGCCTTACACTCGAAGGATTGATCTTATGAAGATGCCTGTTGGTTATCAACCATCGAAGTTTCAGCAATTTGATGGAAAGGGCAATCCAAAACAGCACATTGCCCATTTTGTTGAGACATGCAACAACGCTGGAACTGATGGAGATCTTCTGGTTAAGCAGTTCGTTCGAACACTCAAAGGCAATGCCTTCGATTGGTATTGCGACCTTGAGCCTGGCACACTCGACACTTGGGAACAACTAGAACAAGAATTTCTCAATAGATTCTACAGCACTCGTCGTACTGTCAGCATGGTTGAACTTACAAATGCTTGCCAATGGAAGGATGAACCTGGCGTCGACTACATTAACAGATGGCGGCACTTGAGTCTAAACTGCAAGGATAGGTTGTCTGAATCCTCCGGAATCGAGATGTGCATCAAAGGCATGCAATGGGATCTACACTACATTTTGCAAGGAATTCGACCAAAAACCTTTGAGGAATTGGCCACCCGAGCTCATGACATGGAGCTCAGCATTGCAACCAACGGAAGACGAGGTCTACCTATGCAAGAGTATCGCAAGGTGCAAGATTCCCGTAGCATAGGGAACAAGCCAAATTTTTCCGAAGGGGGCAAAGGAGAAAAGAAAGAGTCCATGGCTACGAATGTTGAACCATTCAAGATCTCTACTAAACCCAAGGGAAAGCAAGTAGAGAAGTTTGTTTCTCCCCAAGTGAAGGAGAGGAAGAGGCTTACGTTGAAAGAGATGCAAGAAAAGGTGTATCCCTTTCTCGATTCAGAAGTCTCTTCAATGTTTGATCAACTATTGGACCTAAAACTCATTGAGCTTCCAGAAATGAAGCGACCCGAGGAAGCTAATAAAGTCAACGATCCAAACTACTGCAAGTTGCACCGCTTGGTTAGTCACCCAACCTCGCGCTGCTTTGTTCTGAAGGAAAAGATAGTGGAGCTAGCAAGCCAAGGAAAGATTGTCTTGGAAGAGGAAACTGTGGCTGCAAATCAAACCGTGGCTACTCTACAAGACGAAATTCAACAGCTTGAAAAACTACAAACTGTGAAGATTCAATTTGGGTCGTTTGATCCAATTGAAGTGGTGTTACGTCATTCTACTCAGCAGCATGGGGGCAACAGCTGCAACAGGGAAGAGGTGATTGAAAATAATGATGAAGGATGGACTTTTGTCACTCGCAAAAAGAAGAGGGCAACAAGCGCAAAGCATCCTAGAGATAAGGAACTCAAGCCAAGTCCCAAGAAAATCAAAGCGAGAAGGCAACAAAGGAAGAGGAAGGTGAAGAAAACAACTTTCAATCTGCCGGAAGACGTGCTTGTCCAAAAACCTCGCACTCCTTTCACTTTATGGGACTTCTTTCCAGAATCAATTCGCAAATCTAGTCTTCTTACGATTTCTTGCAACACTGTGAGTGCAGAAGAGATTGAAGATCTGGAACCTGAATTGCCTCTTGCATCAAGACACACTCCAATCAAGCTTGGTTCACCAACTTGTGCCAACAACTGTCTTGCTTGCACAGGAACCATTACATTGTCTGATAAGGATTTGTTGCTTGGTGCAATTCCACATAACCGCCCACTTTTTGTCACTGGATACACTTGTGAACAGAGGGTCAATAGGATACTTCTAGATGGAGGATCCGCAGTCAACATTCTACCTTTGCAAACCATGAAGGATTTTGGCATCACTACCGACGAACTAGCACCTAGCCGTCTAATGATCCAAGGATTCAATCAAGGGGGGCAAAGAGCCATTCACATGATTCGTCTAGACTTGCTCATCGATGATATGGTTTCGAGTGCATTGCTCCATGTAATTGATGCCAAGACTTCTTACAACATGTTGTTAGGACGGCCGTGGCTGCACGAGAATGGCGTTGTCCCATCAACCCTCCACCAATGCTTCAAGTACTGCAAAGATGGCGTGATAAAGAAAGTGGTAGCTGATGACAAACCATTCAGTGAAGCCGAATCCCATTTCGCCGATGCCAAATTCTACTTGGCAAATATTACACTGACAGACTTGGAGCCAACTGCCTCTTCATCAAGCTACAAGCACTCCAAGGGCAGTGACCTTCAAATTAGTAAAAGCAACGTTCCTATTAAGGAGAAGGAGAAAAATAGCCAGAGTGTCAAGAAAGGAGCACCAACGCTTCGTTATGTGCCAAAGTTGCAAAACTGTGAAGAGTCAACTTTGAAGGGATTAACGTTTCCGGTTACAGACCTTAGCAAGACAAAGGTTGCTCCGCCCTTGAAAGGATTCGTTCGAGCTACAAATAGCCCTATGGAAGGCGATGACAACTTGCCTTCACAACGGACAAATGGCTTTGATCCAAATGCTTACAAGCTTCTTGCAAAGGCTGGTCATAATTCTAAAGACTCAACCACTCTAGGGAGGCTTTTGCCCGAGGTGACTGGTGACAAGGTACATGGTCTGAACTCCACTCAGAAGATGCTCAAGCAACATGGGTATGCCGTCAAGGATTCTAAAGTAGGCCTTGGATATACTGCCCCTACCCCTGCACGCATCTTCATAAGAAGGCCAAGCAACAATCACATAACGGCGGAAGAAGTGGATTCGTCAACGTCACCGAAAGTATCTGTTTTTGATCGCTTGAGTGCTCAAAAATCACGAGCATCGGTCTTTGATAGGTTGGCACCCCCAAGTGAAGTCGCCTCACCTTTTAATGCGAGGAAGTCTATTCAAAGTAGACTCGGGCAACCAAGTGAAAGCTCTACACCAAAGGAAAACTCGTGTAGATCAATTCAAAGTAGATTGAGGTCACCAAATGAACTCTTTCCGCCAAATGTTCTCTGGAAGCCTGTACATAGCCGACTAGGCGTTTCAAGCACAACTATTGTCAAGGCTTCAAAGCAAAAGACAGTCCTCTTATCCGTAGATGATAAGAAGTTGAAGAGCTAAATTCCTTCTCACATGAAGCGCCATACTACTTTAGTCGTGACAGCTGATGATGACATGCTAAAGGTAAAGCGTCAAACTGTGGTTTCAACCAAATTGCCTTCCAAGGAATTGGACGATCACTTTAAAGAAGAGAGCCTTGCTTCGTCATTCCATATCACAGCATCTTGTAATGATGTTCAAATCGAGGAAGATGCCGAAGATGCTCCTCCAGAATTAGAAGAAGGAGTGAAGTCCACTGTCGATGATCTAAAAGAGGTCAACCTAGGGACAGAAGATGACCCGCGGCCAACCTACATCTCTGCTTCACTCACTCCTGAGGAGGAAGTTGCTTATATTGAGCTTCTGCGCGAGTACAGAGACATTTTTTCTTGGAGTTACAAAGAGATGCCAGGCTTAGACCCAAGAGTCGCTGTTCATCATCTAGTAGTGAAGCACGGAGTTCGACCTATCAAACAATCTCAGCGTCGCTATCGACCAGAGTTGGTTCCCAAAATCAAAGCAAAGGTTAACGAACTCATTGAAGCTGGATTCATCCGAGAAGTCAAGTACCCTACTTGGATTTCAAGTATTGTCCCAGTTAAAAAGAAAAACGGGGAGATCCGAATCTGCGCCGACTTTCGCGACTTGAACAATGCTTGTCCAAAAGATGATTTTCCACTTCCTATTCCCGAGCTCATGGTTGACGCCACCACTGGACATGAGATCCTATCTTTCATGGATGGTTCATCTGGCTATAATCAAATCCGCATGGCTCCACAAGATGAAGAGCTCACAGCTTTTCGCACACCAAAAGGTATTTATTGCTACAAGGTTATGCCTTTTGGATTGAAGAATGCAGGTGCCACGTACCAAAGGGCAATGCAAAAGATTTTCGATGACGTACTCTACAAAAACGTTGAGTGCTACGTTGATGACCTAGTGGTGAAGACAAAACAACGAGCCGATCATCTTCAAGATTTGAGGCAAGTGTTCGAACGTCTGCGAAGATACCAACTTAGGATGAATCCCTTGAAGTGTGCTTTTGGCGTCACATCGGGAAAATTTCTTGGGTTCATTGTGCGTCATTGTGGCATAGAGATTGATCAGTCCAAAATTGATGCTATCTTAAAAATGCCTGAACCTCGGAACATACATGAACTAAAGAGTCTACAAGGACGATTGGCTTACCTCCGGCGATTCATATCAAATTTGGTTGGTCGCTGTCAACCATTTAGCCGTCTTATGAAGAAAGGAACTCCATTTGAATGGGATAAAGCTTGCAACAATGCTTTCAAAAGCATCAAGTCATATCTGATGAGCCCTCCAGTTCTCACTGCACCTATACATGGACGACCGCTAATCTTGTATATCTCAGCACAAGAGCATTCGATTGGAGCCCTTCTCGCTCAAGAAAATGATCAAGGGAAAGAATGTGCCTTATATTACTTGAGCAGAATGATGTTGCCTCATGAGTTAAATTACTCTGCAATCGAGAAGATGTGTTTAGCACTTGCCTTTGTCATTCAGAAGATGCGACACTATTTTCAAGCTCACACTGTTCATCTCATCTCCAGGGCT
This sequence comes from Vaccinium darrowii, assembly GCA_020921065.1. Lineage (NCBI taxonomy): Eukaryota > Viridiplantae > Streptophyta > Magnoliopsida > Ericales > Ericaceae > Vaccinium > Vaccinium darrowii. The sequence continues at coordinate 23,244,675 of CM037157.1, forward strand.
AACGTAGTCAAGTACGTCATGTCAAAGGCAGTCCTCTCTAATCGATTGGCAAGATGGTCGCTTCTTTTCCAAGAATTTGAGATCATCTATGTTCCCAAAAAGCCGTTAAAGGGCAAGCTCTAGCCGATTTCTTAACTGACCATCCTATACCGGCCGAATGGGAGTTGTCCGAAGACTTGCCCGATGAGGATGTCATGGTAGTAGAAGTTCGTCCACCATGGACAATGTATTTTGATGGAGCATCTCATCGCAATGGCGCAGGCGCTGGCGTAGTTTTTATTTCGCCAGAGGGAGACGTCTTGCCTTATGCTTTCACTCTTACCCAAAGCTGTTCAAATAATGAGGCTGAGTACCAGGCGCTCATTCTTGGTTTGGAGATGGCCGTCGAAGCGAAACACTTGCAACTCAAGGTGTACGGAGACTCAAAATTGATAATCAACCAACTCCTTGACATCTACGAAGTAAGGAAGCCTGAACTCATGCCTTTCAATAGCTACGCACGTCGCTTGATAGCGTGGCTTGGTAGTGTCACTCTGGAGCACGTGCCGAGAGGTGAAAATAGACAAGCAGATGCACTTGCCAAGCTTGCCTCTGCCCTTGCTTTACCTGACAAAGAGGCGCAAGTCCCAGTATGCCGAAGTTGGGTCATACCTCCAATCTTTGACGATGAAGACAATGGTGAAGATGAAGTAAATGCCATCTCAGTATTGGAAATTGATGTGGAGGATTGGCGCCAACCACTCATTGACTACCTACAACAGGGGAAATTGCCAGATGATCCATATAGGAGAACAGATGTGAAGCGTCGAGCCCCTCGATTCATTTACTATAAGGACACGCTTTACCGTCGATCTTTTGAAGGATTGCTCCTCTGTTGCCTTGGAGATAGTGAGGCAAAGCAAGCACTTGAAGAGGCTCATTCCGGAATATGCGGTGCTCATCAATCTGTCCCCAAACTTCATTTTCGAATCAAGAGAATGGGCTATTACTGGCAGACCATGGTTAAAGATTGCATGGACTACGCCAAGAGATGTCATGCTTGCCAAATCCACGCCAACTATATACATCAACCGCCAGAACTGCTCCATCCTACTGTCGCTTCATGGCCTTTTGATGCATGGGGGCTGGATGTCGTGGGGCCTCTGCCAAAGTCTTCTGGTGGCCATTTGTACATCTTGGCTGCAACCGATTATTTCTCCAAATGGGCTGAGGCCATCCCACTGAAAGAGGTGAAGAAGAAAAATGTTGTCAACTTCATCCGCACCCACCTCATCTTCAAATATGGTGTGCCACGCTACGTCATCACCGATAATGGAAAGTCTTTCTACAACAGTGCCATGACTAGTCTTTGTCAGAAATTTGGCTTCAAGCAGCATACCTCTACTATGTACAACCCACCTGCCAATGGCCTTGCGAAAGCATTCAACAAAACTCTTGGGAACCTATTGAAGAAGGTTGTTTCCAAAGCGAAGAGGGATTGGCCAGAAAGAATGGAGGAAGCTCTTTGGGCATATCGAACCACATATCGAACACCTACGCAAGCCACTCCTTATTCGCTAGTGTATGGCGTGGAAGCTGTTTTGCCACTTGAGCGTCAAATTCCGTCTTTAAGAGTGGTCATTCAAGAAGGTCTCACTCGTGAAGACAACGTTCACCTGCGCCTTGAAGAAGTAGAAGCATTGGATGAAAAGAGGCTTGAGGCACAGCAACGTCTTGAATGTTATCAAGCTCGCATGTCAAAATCCTTCAACAAAAAGGTTCGTCTTCGTTCTTTCAGAAAGGGGACTTGGTTCTTGCTGTGAGAAGACCCATCAATATGAACCAAAAAGTCAAAGGCAAGTTCACTTCGAAGTGGGATGGACCATACGTGGTACAAGAAGTGTACTCCAGTGGTGCTTACAAATTGGTCGCCGAAGATGGCTTGAAAGTTGGCCCCATCAACGGCAAATTCTTGAAGAGGTTCTACCCTTAAAGAGCAAGTACACTCCATGACGCAAGAGACTAAACTGCATGTTACTCCTGGCCCGCATGAGTTTAAACTGTGGACGGCAAACCAAAAATTAAAAAAAAAAAAAAAAAACCTTTTATGAACTACGTTTGACTTGATCCCATCTTGGGTACGTAGGCAGCTTGAATTTCGAGCTCAGTCATCCAAAAACAAAAACAATCTTTCTTTTGAACTACGTTTGACTTGATCCCATCTTGGGTACGTAGGCAGCTTTGAAATTTCATTTCAAGCACAGTCATAACAAAAAAAAAAAAAAAATCTTTGTTTACTTTATTCTTCAAAGGATAAGTAAATAAAATGCTAAGTTTTATTCATCAACTAAAAAGGAGGATTACATGGCAAAGAATTAAAAGGGAAAATGCAATCTTTCCTAACAGCATAACAAGTATCTAAACAAAAACGGACTAAGGGAAAAGCTTGAAATCTGCCAACTCCTTTTGAAGTGCTTCCAGAAGGTTTTTCATCTGTTCTAAATTCTCAATATCTGCATCACTCGGCACTGCAGCATTTTGAATGGTGGAAACTTCTTCTTTAAGACGAGAGACATCGGCCTGCCGCTTGAATAGCTCATTTTCATGCGCGAGAAGTTGTGCCTCCATTTCTTTTCTCTTAATACCCAAGTCTTTCAACTCTTTCTTTAGCTGAGCCTCTTTTGCTTCAATGCTTTCAAATTGTTGTTGACAAAGTTGAAATTCTTTGTTAATTTCACCCTCTTCAAGCTCGGCAACAGACAGACGTTGGGATACACTTGCCAATTCTTGTGATTGTTGCTCTTCATGCATCTTTTCTGAAGTAGAAGAACGGGCAGAATTGTACTCTTGAACTTTCTTGAAGAAATTCTGAAGATGGTTTCGCAAAGGAGATATATCTACTTGGTTCATTTTGCTCATCTCTTGAAGAATCTTTTCAGCCTCCTCTTCAATAGTATGGACATGGTTTAGGCGAGATTCGCCAATTTTGCCTGAAAGTTCGGCCCACAACGATGAAACATAATTGCGTTGGCAAGAAGAAATTAGCTTATCTCCCTGAAAAACTGAAACCATGGAAAGGGCCGGAAGTGAAGGCTTTGCTTGAAGTTGTGGTGGTTCTTTCCTTAATATGATGGGAGGATCTGAAATATTTTCATGAGCGACTTGGTGGGGTCCTTCCTCTACTCTTTTCCTTCTTATGACCAATGGACAGGGATCAGGACCATCTATGGACTCTTCACTGCTTTGGGAATATACTTCATCTTCAAGGTTCAGATTGTCAATTCCCAACTGCACAAAACAAAAAGGTAGAGTTTAGTACAAAATCCTCATAAAGCAAAAGAATGCAAAAAGAGAAACTCAAAGTAAAGCAAATAAATGATGGAGTATTTGTGTTACTCTTGCTCCTAAATCCTCTAAAGGTGTTTCAGTAAGAGGATGGTCCTTGAAAAATTCATCTACATCAAGGGGTATGTCCTCCAAATCAAGGATCGTGGTTTTCTTCCCTAAATTAGAGACCTTGGGTTTCTTCTTCAAGCGCTTCCAATGACGATCACCATGGCTAGAGCTGCTCTCTCTATCACAAATTTGAAGGCTTCTCTTCCTTTTTCCATTCTCAGCGATTGGATCTTTGACAACTACGGATTGAAGCTTTGGAGCAAGGATCTTCAACAAAGTCTTAGCCTTAGGGATTGATCTCTTCACAACATTGGGTGCATCTTTTGTTGCATTCTTTGCTTTGCTCTGCTTGGTTCTGCTTGGCCTAGCTTTGCCTGTTTGTGTACCAGTACCTTCAATTTCATTGGTGGTGGAAGAAGGTAGAATTGCTTCCTTGCCTTTGTTTGCTTTTGCATTGGTCCTCCTAACTTTGAGGGTGTTGCTGGAGGGTAAAACAGGTTCCTTGGCTGGCTTTGACTTTTTAGTGGTTGGAGCTTTAGGCTTTGAAGGGGTTGATGCAACTGCATTAGACTTCTTGAGTCGAATTCTGACTTGAGGGTTGGGCATTCCTTGCTTTGTAGAGGGCTCAATGTTGCTTTTAACAAAGTCGCTCGAATATATCGCCCACCATTCCATATAGCGTTTTGTAGTAAGGCCTTTGCGCGAATGGGCTGGAACTTTAAATTCTGCCTTGGTACCCAATTTTGTGCAAGATTGCCAAAGTCCTACAACATCTGGCAAATTGATGGGGCAAGCTTCTTCCACCAAATTTCCGGGTATGTCTTGACAAAAGTCGAACTGCCTTGAGAATCTATGAGGGCTGTACGGCTCAACAACATACTCATTGTCGCGGCGAAGAATCAGATAGCTTGAACGAAGGCTGATAATGTAGTCTGTCTGAGAATGAGATTGAGCCCCGTCATAGACTATGAGTTGCTCATCCCTTGTAGATAAAGACAATGATGATAGCTGCGAAAGCTTAACGCTTCTAAGGAGGTTATGGGCCGTAGCAGCAGTGAAGTGTTTGGCCATATGATCGCCAGCAATTCTCACCATTCGGACGCCAGGGAAAGTGTGCGCAGACTGATGGTATGCATCAAAATAATTGCCGAGCCAGCAACAAATGTAGTGCATGGGAAGGACTGCATTGCATTGGTTTGGAGTGGGAGAAGATGAAATCTGCTTCAAGCTGCGGTAGATGCTTGCAAGAATGGGGACTGCTAAAGAAAAGGTACATCCGCGCGCCATCATGCTTGCAACTTTGAAAACGGTAGGACGGATTTGGTTGACCTCTTCATTAGGTAGAACAAGTACAGACAGCCAGCATGAAAGCAAGGCAGCAAGATAGGCTTCTTCTTGTACGCTTGTTTTGATGGCCAAGTCATCGAATACTCCTTCTTCATTCCTTGTGCGGCGCAATGGCTTGTTGATCTGTCCAGTTGGCTTGTTGGCTCGCTCCCTTTGATCGTTGGGAGAATGATCTGTGTACCTGCTTTTTTGTCTAAACCAAAAGCTGACCCAAGCGTGTGCAGTGACCTGATGAGTTTCGGATGCATGAACCAATTTGCGATATGCTGAAAAGAGATACTTGCAGCTGGGTGGAAGGAAAGACTTGTTGCTTTCACCATGGCCCGTCAGATCCTGTGCTGGTAGAATGACTTCGTCGTAGAATCTGCCATAGACCGGTAAACCACCAATATAGGTCAAGTCCCAAAGAGAGATCGACAGTTTGCCTTCTGGGGTGTGAAGAGTGTTTGTGGAAGGGCACCAGAGCTCGCAGAATGATCGGATGAGGTTTTCGTCACGGCTGTATGTGAACAAGGAGGCATAGACAGCACCATAGATTCTCGCCGATGAGAGCACTTCTGAAAATCGTCCAAGGACGTCTTCGAGCCACTCCCAATAACGCTCAATGAAGGAAAACTGGCCAAAGCTTGCAAGAGGATCTGTCCAAGTAGCTCTTTGGGCATTAATCTGATCACCCAGTAAAATGAAGCGCTCTGAACCATCTTCATTGGAATGGAGGGAGGACTGTAGCAAAATCGCCGTGGAAGAAGGAATGGTGGCTGAATCGGTAGAGTCAAATAGATCCTCTTCTGAATTGATGAACCATTGTGTTGGATGGAAAAGATCGGCAACAGCTGGATGGCAAGGGGAAGGAGAGCTGATGACAGGCTCAAAGACCGGTAGATGCACTGCTCCTATGGATGCGCTTTTCCCTTCAAAGATGGAAAGAATCGGTTGGCCATTGTTCACACCATCTTTGAAGGTCACCATCTTTGAAATAAATTGCAAAGAACCAAATCTGAAAAAAAAGAAGGGAAAATGCAGTGGTCAGAACAAAAATAATAATAAAGCATGGTTGTGTAAATAAATTCAAGACACGACTATAAAGAAAAGGACCAGAATGTTAGCTAGGATTTTAAGTTTGCAAATTCTGCCAATTGTTCAGTAGCCGCAATCAAAATTCTAGTACCTGCAAAGACAGAGAGAAGAAACGACTATTAATAAATTATGCCATCCAAAACAGTGGAAGCATTGTTCAGATTTAGTGAGGGTTCGCGAGCACGCTGTGACACCCAATATCCGATGCATGGAATTTTTAAACAGTCAAAAGGGTTCTCATGAGCACTGAAGTTGAAGAAGTAACACATGCACAAGCTATATTCATCCAAATTCAAGAGTAAAAGCAGAGCATGCATGCATGTAAAAGGCCACGTTATTTGCATATTATGGGTGCTACTAGTATGATCAGATTGAAGAGTTGCTATGGATGCCGCATGGGTAATTTTGAAGATGGCTTGTTTGTTACAAGGAAAACAAAAAGAGTTCATGAGATATTCACGTTCATGAGATATTCACTAAAGAATATTCAGAAGCTAACGCCCAGGCAGTTCAAAAAAGAAGAGTACATGCTACTTTTTTTTTTTAGTGGGTACAGAGGTCGTGCGAATAATTTCAAAAGATCACTGTGCTTGGCAAAAAAAAAGGGGTTCGATTCGTATCATGAAAATTCCAATCGAACAGTTTTTTTTCTGTCGGTCGTGAAGTCAAAGGAAACAAAATTACCACGTACGCTGGGTCGTGCTAGATAAAACAACAGAAGTATAAGGGCCTTGATGCTTGGCCTATATGTTCTCCATACTTGGAAGAAAGTCGAGTATATGCATGTCTAAGCATGGTTGTGCTTTGAAAAAATATAAACATGGCATGTATTTGATTCGATGAAGAAGCAACAAAAGAAGAGACAAAATAGGAGGGCTTGCCCGACTAACCTGCAAGCTAACTGACACCTCTGAGTTTGGTTGCATGAAAAGCTAGTGTGGTGGCTCCAATTTATAGGATCGGTTACGCAGAATTATAAGTCGGCAAAGGGAGTTCACTTTTAGGAAAGGAGTTCACTTAGGAAAGGACATTACTCTCCTAATTCAAAACTACTTTCTCACCAAGCAAAAACTAGGCGGTGCAAAAGAAAGGAAATTAGTCTAATTTCCTTTGTACTCCCGAAAAAGAAGAAGAAGAAGGAAATTCGTGTTAATGAATTGCCGAAGCTTCCTAAGGTGTTCGATTTCAGTTGGGACTTCTCTAGCGGCAAGGAAGAAAATAAATTCCTTTTTTTTCCTACTCTGATTCATTTCAAGCGGTGGATCCAAACGTCCTAATTCAATCTCTCCCAATCCTTAGTTCCCTAATTCAAATACACTTGCATGCGTTCAAGCGGCGGATTAAATTACCAAAAATGTTCAACCGGTGGATTTTCTCAAACCGAAAATTCGAGAAGCAAGCAATGGGTCGGTAAACATAAGTGTTTCGAACGGTGAGATGCGACCACGTGATGGATTCGAAAAACAAATTTAGTGGGCCAAAGCCAAGTTTGTTCACAAAAGGAGGAGTTGTAATTTTTGATTTACCTAATGTGGGTTTGAAACACTGGGCCAAATTTTAGCTCCGTCGATGGGTTAAATTTCAAAATCAAGTTGACATCGTCAAGGCAAAGATCACCGGATACCCAAGTGTTCGGCATAAAATCAAGTCCAATTTTTCAGTGGAGAAATCAAGCCAAGTTTGTTCACCAGAAAGACTTTCAGTTATTTGGATAATCAAATTCCATTGCATCAGAACATGGGAACGAAAATTTTTAACTCGGTCTATGAGTTAAAATTTTGCAAATCAAATTGGCGCCAAATGTCAAGCAAAAAATTAATTGCCGAATACACAAATTTTCGGTATCAAATCAAATCAACAAGTCGAGAATCACTCATCCTCAAGCACGAGCAATTCTCGGGGGGGCATCTGTAGGCATGTAAAATTTCTAGCCTATCACGAATCGCCACGTGTTCCTAGGGCATGCAGTTTGGCCAATTAAATGCTGCCAAGTGTCATAGGTCAAAATCAAATTTTCACGGACGAGCCAATTAAATGCTACCAAGTGTCCGTAGGTTAAAAGACCAAGCACGATAATTGGCCAATCAAATAATGCCACGTGTTTACAAGTCAAAAGTCAAAGACATGTGAAAAGACCAATCAGAGGGCGCCACATGTCAAAATGACACAGTAATTTATTTATCAAATTTGGGCAATTAAATTATGCCACTTGGTGAAATAAATTATATATCTAATTATCTTTTCCAAAATAAATAAAAGAAAGATATTTATTATATTTTAATTATTTTCCTTTAAATCAAACAAGGAAATAATTAAAGAGAAAGATATGGAAAGAATTGTAATCTTGCCATAACTCTTCATCTCCTCATCCCTCAAAATAAAGGTGCCCTCTCTTATATTTTGGACACATCAAGACATTGAAGCTTCCATCAGCTGTCAGAGCTCTGAAGAATCAAGCCTCCAAAGCCCTTCAGAATTCCTTGAAGTCAGACAGACATCCAAGCTTCCATCAGCAAGCAGAGCTCTGAAGATTCAAGCATCCAAAAGCCCTTCAGAACTCTTCAAGTCTACATCAAGCAAGGAGGTTCTTCAAATCAAAGCTCAAAAGCTCTTAAGAACATTCAAGCCACATCATCAATCTTTTCCATAAATTTCGGAGAAGATTACGCCTTTCGATTCGAGATCAAGCTCTCAAGCCCTCGTTTCAACATCCGAATAGAAGAATCAGAGGAATTATCACAGAGATTGTAACCCTAATTTCTCAAATCAATAAAATCATCTACTTTGGTCAACATTTTTCTGTCTTTTTCGCAGACTCGAAATTTGTGTGATACAATGGCCTTTTTCTTCCAAAAACCATATAAAATTTTTGCCAGAAGAAGAAAGTGGTGGTGTGAGTCAGAATTTCTCTCTATCGAGACGGTAAATTTCATCTTCAAGACTGTTGATCTCCTCATCCCGCCAACCAACTTCTTCTTTACAACGCCGAATTGCAATTTCTAGTTCAAAATGTTGAACTGACATGTTGAAAAGTTGGTGTACATGTTAGTAATCGACATTTAATCAACGGGTATCTGTAATCTTAACGTGGGGAGATTAATAATTATTTAATAACGTGGAGCTCGAAATATAATTGAGATAAAGATGAGAGTGCAATTATAATTCTTTAGTGGTGTGAATTATAATTTGTGAAATAAGAATAGAATCCGGGTGGGATTAGGTTTTCTTATTTACACAAGGAGCCCAGATTTATTTCTCCTCAGGTCCCTGCTCTAGCTCTATAAATATATCGTTATGTTCTCTAGGTCACACAACAGTCATTGAGAAAATTAGAATAGAGGCTGTGAGAGAGAACAAAGAGATCACGTAGAAGTCCACACTTGGCTACATGATCGAGATATAAGGGAATATGGTAGAAGATCATGAGGTACTGTCGAGCAAAACTTGTTGCATACAGTAATTAGGTCTGTCAAGTTCTAAAATAAACAAGCCAACCAGCGTTCGTGTCTACGGATGAGAGGTAAACCCTAATTCCGCCTTGTAGGGTTTGTGTTTATTTTTGTTGTTTAATCTGTACGCGTAATTACTGGGTTCTGGGATTCGTTTCCCAACAGTGGTATCAGAGCGGGCTGTAATCATGCGTATGGATTAAACAAGCCATGTTGTCCGTAGAACATAGATATAGAACTGTGCTAACCGTTGTTTTGCAGAGTTCTAGTTTGTTCTAATGTTTGTTTTGCAGAATCAATTGTCCCACTATTATGGTCACGCATGTTTTTGATTGAGTGATTGGATCCCACGCTTTGTAATTGTTTTATGCGTGGTTACTATTACTGGTTTTTTATTACAAGTTTAGTTTTGTAATCTGTAATAGTAGTATGTGGGAGGCATAAGTTTTTGATGTAATCTTTGTTTTTTCAGTTGTATCGTTTTAGATATATAGATCTGTTGTAAGATTATAGATTCTGTAATGGGGCATACGATATGGAGAAAACAATCTTTTTTGACAATAAGATAAGTTTTGTCAAGGAAAAAGAATGTTTGGCTTGCAGCAGAATTTTTCCAGATTTTTAGGGTCTGATTGAAAGGCTATTTTGACCCAGTAAACATTGGAATTAGAAATTCTGTTCTTCACAGAAGTTGTAGATAATTGAATTTCGAATCCAACCCAATTGGAATTAGTTCAATCGAAGTTCGGATGAGGAAGAAAAGTCCAAAATACTGAAGGCTGTGCAGTTTACTCGGGAAAAAATTTCAGATCCGATTTTTCTTGCCTAAGTATGGTTGGATTTTGGTTTCCTTGATTAATTCAAAGTATCTAAGTCTTCAACATACGTATTGCTCAAGGATTTCAAGTTTGGAAAGGATTCCTTACTGCTTAAGGATTTCAAGACTCAAAGGATTCCTGACTGCTCAAGGATTTCAAGTTTGGAAAAGATTCCTTACTGCTTAAGGATTTCAAGACTCGAAGGATTCCTGACTGCTTAAGGATTTCAAGACTGGAAGGATTCCTTATCGCTCAAGGATTGCATCTTTGACCATAATAGATGGGATACATATTATTTATGTTTCCTTATTTATGAATATTTGTATATTCATCTTGTTTGCATGTGTGATAGTTTACCATATTTGGACAACATGGTAATATTTGGCCTTAGACCTAGATCACGGTTTTTGCGAACATGTTAATTTTGATAACCCTCACAAATTTTTAAATTACTAAGTGGGAGAGGGAGTTTATTTTGTATAAATCCCATGGTCTCCATTACTAGTATGTAGATGATATAATTAAGTTTTGTGTGTTGATTTAGTGCCTTCCTCCCCATCGGACGAAATTAATTATGGCATCATCAGTACTTACTTCCTTAGAGGATAACTCCAAGATAATTGTTGTATGGATTGCTCCTCCATCTGGGGTAGTTCATTACGGAACAATGGATCTTGAGGTTAGGTAATGGTATACACTTAGCTATAAATAACAAGTATCCTCTCCATCTGAGTCACTGCTTTTATTTATAGGACCGAAGCAAATTAGCTATTTAATTTTATTGGGCACTGTTTAGTGTCTAGATAGTAAAATTAAAAGGTTGTGTCTATCTACACGAATGATGAAGAGTAGTGGACCTACCCATCGAGGCATACTCTTCACGGTGTGTAGGGTTGCTAATGTTTTTCTTTTAATAGATTGGTTGAGGGAACCAATTTAATAGAAATACAAAAAGTTTTATTGCCCTTCATAATTGTTGTTATGTGATTCTCAGATTCAAAAAAAAAAAAATGGACTCTTTCAATCCACTTGATGACACTGTCAAACAAATTTACTGGTCTTAATTATTGACTAGAAAAGGATCTGGATATTGTGTCGACTGCTTAGGGGACCAAATTTGTGTTCTCTGAGGTGTGCTCTATCAAACCCACTGAAATTGCAACAGAACCTGAAATCCGGTATATATGGATTGGGTTACAGCTGATGAGATGGCGCGGTGTTACATTTTAGCTTCTATGTCGAATGTATTGCAACATCAGTATCAGTTTTTGGAAACTGCCTGTGACATGATGCATAACCTAAAATAAATGTTTGGGGTGCAGCTAGGCAAGTTGCAATGTGGGATTTGGGGAATATAACCATAGGTGAAGGAACCCTAGTAAGGGGCTTATGTTTTGAAGATAATAGGTCTTCTGAATAAACTAGAAATCCCAGGAGCTGGAATCAATGGGGAAACCCAGGTTGATATTGTGCTCCAGTTGCTTACTAAGCCTTTTAAACAGTTCCGCCTGAATTACAATGTGAACAAAATGCATTATTGTTTGACGAAACTGTTGAAAGAGCGTTAAATTAGCCAAGGATCTTTTGGTTAATAAATAGACAACTGTAATTGTAGTTGAAGAGGTTTCTACTTTTTAGCCGAAAGGCAGCAAAAAGCAAGAAAAGGTTCAACAACAAGCAACAGTTCCTCAAACAGTTTATGAGCTTGGAGGTAGAGTGAAAAAGCCTAACGGCAAGTGTTTTCACTATTAAGCAGTAAGGACACTAGAAGAAGATTATCCGAATTTTCTCAATAAATTGAATAATCAATGAAATTTTTTTCACTAGTAGTTGAATTATGTTTAGTGGTGTTATCTACCAGTACCTGGTGTGTAGATACGGGTGCCACTAATCATGTTTCCAATTCATTGCAAAGGTTCCAGGAAACCAGGAGACTTAGTGATGAAGAGATTTATCTACATATGGGAAGTGCTACAAAAGTAGCAGTAGTTGCAGTAGGCGTTTAATTTCAAGAGATTGTCTTTATGATCATTGAATTAGGAGAAACTTAGTTTCGGTTTCTAATTTGGTTGTAAATGAATATTTGGTTTATTTTTAATAACTCTGTGGTTATTAAGTTAAATAAACATTTATCTGTTATGGTTCATTAGATGACAATCTCTACGTTATTAATGATATCGTTCCTACAATGCAACTAAATGAATTGAATAACACTAATAGATTGCCATATAAGAAAAATGAGCCTTATAAGTTGAACCAAACGTATCTTTGGCACTTACGCCTAGGTCATATTAATCTAAACATAATTTTTAGACTGGTTAGAAATAGATCTTTGGGTTCATTAGAAGTGGAGGCACTTCCAGTCTGTGAATCCTGTTTGGAAGGTAAAATGACCAAGATGCCCTTTTTCAGGAAAAAGGGAGAGCCAATGAAACGTTGAAATTGGATCACCTTTGATCTTTGTGTACCTATGAACATCTGGGGTAGAGGTGATTTTGAGTATTTCAATACTTTTATTGATGATTACTCAAGATATGGTTACATTTATTTGATACACCATAAGTCCGAATGCTTTGAGAAATTCAAGGAGCATAGACCGGAAACGGGAAAGCGTCTGGATAAATGTATCAAGACACTGCGATCTCATCGTGGTAGCAAATACCTCTTGGAAGTATTTAGGAACTAGTGGCAGCAAAAGGGATTACATCCCAGTTGTCTGCATTAGGTATGCCACTACATAATGGTGTAACAGAAAGAAGGAAAAGACTCTTATGGATATGGTGAGATCAGTGATGACTTATTCAAATTTACTAAATTCGTTGTGGGGACATGCACTATAAACAATAGCGTACATTCTTAACTTGGTACCATTTAAGCTAGTACCAACTGCACCCACAGAACTGTGGACTGGGAGAAAAACTAGTCTATGGCATGTTCAGAATTGGGGTAGTCCAGCACAGATGCTGAAAGGGAAAGTAGATAAATTGGAATCAAGGACAAATGTTTGTTTGTTTTGGTGGGGTACCCTAGAGGAACGAAAGTTGCTCTATTTTATAGTCCTAAGGATCATAAGGTCATTGTTAGCACCAATGCTTGATGCTTAGAGGAAGGCTATGTCATAGATCACAAACCCAGTAGTAAGATTGTTCTAGAAGAATTGAGAGAAAATAGATCGGCACAAATTTCTTCAACACCAATAGTACAAGAGACTACATCACATGAAATTGTTGTTAACACACCAGTACCTTGTCGTAGTGGGAGGGTTTCGTAGTGGGAGGGTTATTGTTTCACCCAATCGGTATATGTTGTTGGGAGATTCTTGTGATATGATCCCTGGAAAACAACATGTCAAACCCTGAAACTACAAAGAGGCACTTCAAGATAAAGATGCAGAACTTTGGCAAAAGATCAGGAGCACGTGTTGTGCTAGCTTAAGAAGTCCATTTGTGGACTTAAGCACGCATCTTGGTCTTGGAACATCCATTTTGATCAAGTAATCAAATCTTTTGGTTTTGATCAATGTGTGGATAAGTCGTGTGTGTACAAGAAGCGCAATGGAAATGTGGTGGTGTTTGTATTGCTATATGTGGATGATATCTTGTTCATCAGAAATGATGTCGGAGTGTTATCTTCGGTATAGTTGTGGTTATCCAGCCAGTTCGATATGAAGGATTTAGGAGTAGCCGATCACATCTTTGGGATTAAATTTTTTGCGAGATCAAGTAAAAGATGTTGGGCTTCTCAAGCTTCCTATATCGTTGCGATCCTTACCCGTTTTAGCATGCAAGATTCCAAGAAAGGATTGCTTCCTTTCAGACACGGAATCAATCTATCCAAGGATCAGTGTCTTAAGACATCTGAGGAGATGGAGAAAATGAAGGGAGTTCCTAATGCTTCAGCAATAGGAAGCCTCATGTATGCTATACTGTGAACTAGACTTGATATTTGTTTTGCTGTCGGCATGGTTAGCAGATTTCAGTCTAACCTTGGACAAGAAGATTGGACTGGTATAAAATGTATACTCAAGTATCTGAAAAGAACTAAGAATTATATGTTGGTGTACCAGTCAGACAGTCTAGTGCCTTGTGGGTACACAAAGTCAGATTTTATATCAAATAAGAGTTCCAGAAAGTCAACATCGAGATATGTGTTTGCCCTAGGAGGTGAAGCCATAAGTTAGAGGAGTAGCAATCATGTATTGCTGATTCCACCATGGAGGCCGAGTATGTGGCAGCTTCTGAAGCAGCCAAGAAGCCGTTTGGCTCAAGAACTTCTTGATGGATCTAGAAGTGGTACTTTCGATACAGTTGACAATTTCAATCTATTGTGACAATAGTAGTGCAGTTGCTAACTTAAAAGAGCCAAAGATTCATAAGAAGGGAAAACACATCGAGTGTAAGTATCACCTGATTCGAGCGATCGTATAAAAAGGTGATGTAGCTGTGACCAAGATTGCATCAGCAAACAACCTAGCAGATCCTTTTACAAATGGCTTACATGCCAAGACTTTTGATAGTCACGTAAAGGGCATGGAAGTGAGATGCGTGGCAGCATGGTTTTGAGTCTAAGTGGGAGATTGTTTGAAACTTATACTAAAAGCCATGCTTTTATGTAATGGATTAATATTTAATTAGTTAATTACTAATCAGTTTTATCCCTTTTTTATGAGAATCTATTATGGGCAATGTTTGCATGATATAATTGTATATTGTGCATGTGTCTTTTATTCTACATAGTAGATGATCCAGTGTGTAGAGTACGGCTTACACACAGAAGATTGGATCATCGGTTCTTGTGGAATATAAGTTTTGGTTCACAATCTTAGATGGAACTTGACACACCATCAGTAGGATTGTAGTACAATGTTTTAGTAGGTTTGTCTTGACTACAGGGAACGGTTCTAGTTCCGACTCATTGTGCTAGTACATTTTTGTGTGTATTGAACAGGACCGCTTTAAGGTAATTGTCTTAGTACTAACATTTTAAGACAATTAGAACCTTATAGTTTTTAAGAATACTTATGCTCTTAATCCGGATATAATTAATACATATATACATTTAATGTTGTTGACTTTGATTCATTATAAAGTGAGATCTTTTTCACGGTCAATAGTCTTGGTGAGTTGGGTCACAACATTATATGCATGAAATATATGGATATTAATTATTGATAGAATCCACGTCTCGTTAGAGATTGATGATACCCCCTTGAGTAAACTTATTAGTGGTGGTTATGTCAAACCCTGCAGGTGGATATTTGTATCCGACATATCGAATAAGTTAAGTGGTTAGTCTCAAGGTGTTTTATAAGATGTTGCTTAGTGGGAGATTGTTAGTAATCGACATTTAATCAACGGGTATCTGTAATCTTAACGTGGGGAGATTAATAATTATTTAATAACGTGGAGCTCGAAATATAATTGAGATAAAGATGAGAGTGCAATTATAATTCTTTAGTGGTGTGAATTATAATTTGTGAAATAAGAATAGAATTCGGGTGGGATTAGGTTTTCTTATTTACACAAGGAGCCCAGATTTATTTCTCCTCAGGTCCCTGCTCTAACTCTATAAATATATCGTTATGTTCTCTAGGTCACACAACAGTCATTGAGAAAATTAGAATAGAGGCTGTGAGAGAGAACAAAGAGATCACGTAGAAGTCCACACTTGGCTACATGATCGAGATATAAGGGAATATGGCAGAAGATCATGAGGTACTGTCGAGCAAAACTTGTTGCATACAGTAATTAGGTCTGTCAAGTTCTAAAATAAACAAGCCAACCAGCGTTCGTGTCTACGGATGAGAGGTAAACCCTAATTCCGCCTTGTAGGGTTTGTGTTTATTTTTGTTGTTTAATCTGTACGCGTAATTACTGGGTTCTGGGATTCGTTTCCCAACAGTACAAACATCACAAACGTTCCCACCAGGCATGCCCAAAATGTTTAATTCCTTCAAAAAAGTCAAACAACAAATTGGTCATGTGATCAAGAAATGCTGAGCATACGAGGACCACGTTTGATCCGATGTAAAAAATGGTGTGAGTGCGCAAAAATCTGACTTCGGAGAAGAGATTGGTCGCGAATATTTTTCGCCACAACGAAGTGGACTTCCAATCTGCTTTGGTGATAAAAGAAATACATTATGCAAAAGTAGATGGAAATGGAAATACGAGACTTGTGTTGAAAAGATAATTGAAATACATCACGGGGATGTAAATGACTGGAAATAAAAATGGTAAAAAAACTAATGATAGGAGCGCTGGGCTTGTTGACAGGGGCGGAGTCAGGATTTTAGATAAGCGGGGATAAAAATTTAGATATATGTGCCAGTTATTTTTTCTATTTACTAATACAAAGAAATAACTAAATTAAGAGGTAAACTATAACGGCTGTGTTTGGTTTGTAGTTTAGTTTAGTTTTGATGATGCAAGCAGGTGTAATGAGTGGAGAGAGATTGAGAGAGAAATGAGGGAAATGGTGATGTCAACAAAACTAAAACCTCAAACCGAACAGGGCCAACACAGTGATACATGCATTTTTTATTTATAATTGGTCTCATTGACTTCTTATATTTCAAAAATAATGAACGATAGCCTCATTTGTAATACTATCAACTCTCGAAAAAAAGAAGTATGTTGAAAATTCTATGTATTTAAGCAAGTTGAGGCAATTTATGAAATTTTTACGGGGTCAAATTTTAAAATTTAGCTCCAAAGTATCAAAAATCTTTATGAGAAATTAAAGTGAGAAGGGTCAAGTTAACCCTCTTGTATCTTACTCCCTCCGCCCATGCTTGTTGATTGATATGTTTGGACCTTTCATCAAAGTTCAAACTTCATTTCCACTATTTATAAGCTCCAGAAGTGTAGGGGAGAGAGAGAAGTAGGCTGGACTTCTAGTCCATGATCAGTTTAACCACCACCCATGATCTCAATTCACTGGGTAATTCAAAT
Organism: Vaccinium darrowii; assembly: GCA_020921065.1. Lineage (NCBI taxonomy): Eukaryota > Viridiplantae > Streptophyta > Magnoliopsida > Ericales > Ericaceae > Vaccinium > Vaccinium darrowii. Next base: position 23,261,694 of record CM037157.1, read on the forward strand.
CTTTTCAAGTTTTGTCAAGTGTCCAACCGCTATCAAAACATTCCCAACTTTTCCTCGTGTCTGCTATGTGGGGTGTGGACAAAAAAAAAAGTTCAGCAAATGGAACACAAGTTCACTAACCCACCGCCACTTGGCAATTCATTGTTGGCCGGTCATTTCATGGTACAAATAGTTTGTAGAACACATTAAACAATATCTTATTAGCATGAATTGTTGGAGGGACTCTACGAGTTCCTTTCACCTAAACTTCGGGGAGGCGACGATGACGCCACTGGACTTCTCGGCGCCCACGGGGTTGTGGGTAGGAGGAGACCCGATCCCGTTCAACTCGGGGATTGGCAGGGATGAGGTGGCGCTGAGATGGTTGTTGGGCTTCGCGCCCAACAGGGAGGGAGAGACGGCCACATATGGCCAATTCAAGTTGAGGGGGTTGGGTGAGCCGACGGATGAGGAGGACGCGGCGCGGAAGGCGAGGTGCTACTTGTTATACTTGTTTGGGGCTTCACTGTACCCAAATAGGCGTAACAGGGTGCACCTCTCCTACCTCGGAGGGTTGAGGGACCTCGCCAGGGCGGCGACGTACGACTGGGGTGGTGCGGCGCTTGGTTCGTGCTACGCGTTCATGAATGCCGTCTCTAGGCGGAAAGGGACCGGCATATCAGGACTGTGGAGCGTCTGGGAGGTAAAAAATCGAAACTTTCGCTTTAAATTTAAATGCACGCATTTCAATAGTCGCACTCGATTATCAAAACTCGCGTTGATTGACCAACTCGTTGTTTGCATTGCAGCTCTGGGCTTACGAGGTGTTGGGGTTGCATCCCCCAGATACGCGTCATCAGGACCCGAACGTCATCCCCCGGGCACTGTGCTGGGGGGAGGGCTTCCGTTATGGCGGTTCAGCGCGAGGGAACATCCACGCTCTCCGTGCTTCACGTGACAGACTTCCTGCTTCCTTGGTGAGTATCAAACCCTTACACGCATTCAATTTGCTTTCAATTCGCTTATAACCATGCATTCGATTACTAACACTTGAACAATTCTTGCAGGTCCGCTGGGACGTATGGGATGTCGTCGATGAGACTTGGCTCAGAGCAGGGAGCTCACGAGGGGGAGGGTCTTACTCGAGTGCCAGTACGGCTGGTTCTGGTACCTTGGCGACAGGGTGCTGCGCCAGTCGATGCGGGTTGAGAGACCTCAGGTGCCAGGGCGCCTCCCTCCTCGGGTGCTGATGACGTCCCGGTACACGCTGGCAGAGATCGAGCGTTACACGACACCCGATCTGGACCTGAGCCAGTACTTGCGACCAGCCCTGAGCTACATAGACTACCGGAGGAGGTATCTGGCCGGTCCACTGAGAGCGGAGGAGTGGAGGGATAAGGTGGAGAGAGAGAAGGCCGCGAAGGCGCGCGCCTCAGCTGGAGGGGCGGCAGGAGATGAGGGTGAGGATGCTGGTACCTCGACCCAGGAGACGGTGGTGGCTAGGTGGTGGGTGCACGTCACCTCTACTGGTGGAGAGGCAGGGGATATAGATATCCCGAGGCCACCGGCTGACTTTCCGCCGCTCTCAGCACCGGTAAGAATCATTTCACTAATTCAATTTCGCATGCCTTGATTATGAATGCCCAAATGTACTAACGACATGAATCTTGACTTGCTTGCAGGTTTCACAGGAGGCGGCACAGACGCTGTATGAGCAGAACCGAGGACTACATGTCCTGATACGCCACCTCGTAGCCGGGCAGGAGGTCACCATCCGCCTGGAGGGCGAGCCAGCACCTCCTGCTGCCCCTGGGCCTTCTCACCCGAGAGTTGCACCGGTATGCAATTTACATTTCTTGTACTTTCAATTCCTTGATTATACCGTGCACTAATTCCTGTGAACACCCCGCGTAGCAATGTCCACGAAAAACCGTTTTGATTTGTAAAAATGATTTGATTGGTTGAATAGAGTCGCCACCCGGGTTTGAGGATCATATCCGAGAAACCCTTTTTAAAAAAATGACTCTTTTGCCCTTTGAATGGAAAATATTTCACTGATCTCGCAAAATGAGATTTTCCGGGTCCGGGAGCTAGGTTACATAAGGGGAAGGAATTTAAAGCACCCCTCACGCCCGGTGTGGCCACCGGTCTTTACTAAATGTTAGAAAGGGTTTGAAAATGTTATTTAAATGGACTTTTAAATTCAAATTCATGTGAGAGCATAATAAACACATCGAAATATATTGATGAAACATGAATGCATGTTTATGCAAAATGTTGTGAATGGATAATTTATGCACAAAAGATACAGAAATTACACTAAAACATCCCAAAATGCCCTAAAATACCTCAGAAACTGATCATAAGATGTGGACCTGGAGGGAGTCCAGGCGCCTGGAAAAGGTGAGTCCAGGCGCCTGGATTGAGTCCAGGCGCCTGGAAGGGGTCAATCCAGGCGCCTGGATGCCATCCAGACAGAATGTAACGGACTATGTACCCAAGTATGCAAGTGATGTACCCAAAATGAACATAATGTAAAAGAAAATAGGAAAAATGTCAAGATAAAACAGCGTCCAGGCGCCTGCATGAGAGGAGTCCAGGCACCTGGAGTCAATGCAGGCGCCTGGAAGGTGATGATCCAGGCGCCTGGATTGAGCTTCTGATTCACAAACTGATTCTTCTTTTGATGATTTTTCAGACCTCTCTCAAACCCTCTACTGGTATAAATGACCAAAGAGAGCTTGATTGAGTCCCTCAGGGCCTATTTGAACATCTTGGTAGAAAAACTACCTTTTTGACTTGATCAAGAACTTGGAATGGTTTTTTGAATAGGTTTTACAAGAATGTAGCTTCTGATTGTTGGTTTTTCAGAGCTAAAAGAGTAGTTTGTGGATGCTTTGAAGTGATTTGGTTGATGGAAGTGAGTAGATGATGGATTAATGAAGTAGAGAGATGATTTTAGGGTTGAAATGGGTTAGGTTTGAGAGGTGATTGATGGAGCTGAAATTTCTGGAATGGTTTTGGCAGAGTAACAGCAAGAATAAGAGAGTGGTTCTTCAGCCCCTGAAAATGGAAGAGAGTTGTTCAATTTATAGGCAAACAAGGGCCCAAAGAGGGCCACTTGAACCTTTAGAAAGGGTAAGGGGTCACATAGGGGGTAAGTTGTAGGTATAATGATCTCCCCCACACCCCACTCCAACTGACTCTGCAACAAAATCCCCCAAAATCTCGTTCCCGCCCACTAACAACTTAAAACACACTCAACCTGGACTGATATCTAGGCGCCTGGATTGTGCATTTCCAGGCGCCTGAACTGAATCCAGGCGCCTGGACCATGTAATCCAGGCGCCTGAACCCCTTCCAGGCGCCTGGATTTGGCCAATCCAGGTGCCTGAAGGCTCCATCCAGGTGCATGTATTTCAAGGTTTTTGGGACATTCCAGAGTTCTAAGGGATATTTTGGTGATTTGATGGGAGGTTATTGGTGGGGTTTTTTTCAAGTTTTTGATCAAACCTTGTCTGTCCTCATTAGGCATTTTCATCATCGGGGAAGTTTCAGAATCCTGTAGGTCCGGATTGGGGTGTCTACAGTTGCCCCTCTTTGACAAGACTCGACATCATTGATTTGATGTGAGTATTGTCAAAGATAAAGACACCCCCCAAAATGATTTAAATGGATTTAATTTTAAATCCTCAGAAAATAATTTAAATGGATTTAATCATAAATCCTCAGAAAATGATTTAAATGGATTTAATTTTAAATCCTCAGAAAATGATTTAAATGGATTTAATTAAAAATCCTCAGAAAACGATTTAAATGGATTTAATCATAAATCCTCAGAAAATGATTTAAATGGATTTAATCATAAATCCTCAGAAAATGATTTAAATGGATTTAATTAAAAATCCTCAGAAAACGATTTAAATGGATTTAATCATAAATCCTCAGAAAATGATTTAAATGGATTTAATTAAAAATCCTCAGAAAATGATTTAAATGGATTTAATCATAAATCCTCAGAAAATGATTTAAATGGATTTAATTTTAAATCCTCAGAAAATGATTTAAATGGATTTAATCATAAATCCTCAGAAAATGATTTAAATGGATTTAATTAAAAATCCTCAGAAAACGATTTAAATAGATATAATCATAAATCCTCAGAAAATGATTTAAATGGATTTAATCATAAATCCTCAGAAAATGATTTAAATGGATTTAATCTTAAATCCTCAAAAAATGATTTAAATGGATTTAATCATAAATCCTCAGAAAATGATTTAAATGGATTTAATTACAAATCCTCAGAAAACGATTTAAATGGATTTAATCATAAATCCTCAGAAAATGATTTAAGTGGATTTAATTACAAATCCTCAGAAAATGATTTAAGTGGATTTAATTTTAAATCCTCAGAAAATGATTTAAATGGATTTAATCATAAATCCTCAGAAAATGATTTAAATGGATTTAATCATAAATCCTCAGAATGATTAATCTGCTGGGTTGCACGACACACATGTGTCAATCATGATTTGAACTGAAATTCCTCTGGAAGTGTTCCCAAAAGTCTTGGGAATTCTCAAAAGTTCCAAACAATTTCAATTGGATAACATTGTACTGCACCTGGATTAGTTTGGAAGCACCCATGTCAACGCAATCCAGGCTCCTGGAATCACTTCAGGCGCCTGAACCAACTCCATCTAGGCGCCTGGAATCACTTCAGGCGCCTGGACTCCCGAGACCGTGAACAGTTGCGACCGTTCGGGTGCAATTAAAACACGTCCAGGTGCCTCATTTCGGTCATCTTCCTCTTCTCCGATAAAACCCGATCTTCTCTCTCCCTTCCTTTCATCTCTCTCAAACTCAAAACTCTCGGTTTCCAAGCAAATCAACACCCAAAATCAATTTCACAAACCGAAACCCTTGATCCACTCGGTTTTGCTTGAGTTTTGGTTGATTTCAAACCGAAATAAACTCCTCCATGGCAGATCTAAGTTCAACAGAACCTTCAATGGCTTCCTCCGGTGCCGGCAGCGTGGAGGAGAGGACTGGGGTGGTCCCACCGGCGGTGGAGACCACCGTGGGTGACGTAGCAGCGGCGGAGGAGGCCGTGGGTGGGACCCACGGCACTGAGGAGGTCCCGGCCGAGGTGGGGGAGGCCCAGCCGGCCACCACGGCCGCCGGCGGTGCGAGTGAAGGGGCAGTGGACCCCGTGCCAGCCCAAAACCCCGTTGAGATCACAGATCCGGACCGGGTAAGTCTTGACAAAACAGTTTCGAGCATTTCTGGTGATTTACATACTGTCCCTGATACTCCTGTTAGTAGTAGTTCGTTTCTTGCTATGCCTGCTGTTGATTTGGTGGCTGTGGGTAGTTTGGGTGGTGGTGATGTTGGTGGTAGTGGTTTGATGGGTGGTGATGGGGGTTTGAGTGGTTTGGTGGGCGGAGATGCTGCTGGTGGAGGTTCAGGTGGTATAGGACATGGGGGTGGTGATACTGGGGGTGTTGATAGGGGTGTTAGTGACGCAGGCGAGCGAGTTTTGAGTTCGGGTGGTGTAGAGGACGTCGTGATTGAGGACTTGGGTACAGGGGAGAGGGGTATTGGTGGCTTGACGGGTGCTGTTGGTGAGACTGTTGGTGGTGGCATGGGTGATGGTCTGGGTCCCCGCGACCCTATTGAGCACTCTGGAGTGGGGACAAGTAGGACAGATAAGGGAAAGGGGATTGCTATGGAGACGGCGGACGCTCCTCCGGTGACTGAGGAGACTGTTTCTGAGGTGTTGAGGGAGGTTGAGGCCGAGGAGAGAAAGAGAGAGAGAGAGAGAGAGGCCCGAGAGTGTCTGTGGTGGAGGTGGCCCGACCGGCTTTGCTGGGGAGGCCAGTCTTTCATGCTGACACTTATGACGCACCACTGCACCACATTATTCCTTCGGTGATAGATAGATATACCTCACTGCAGGAGACATATGACGGGGAGGAGATCCTGCTGGACCCTGGGAGGCACCTTTCTCGTGACTGCTTGGAGGTATAAACTTGGTTTTTCGCACTTTCATTTGTCGAATTCATTATAGATTATGCATTGTGGATTTATGAACTTCATGAACTCATGTATTGATGAAATGTATCTCTGTCTGAACAGGTGAACATGTGCCTGAGGGTGAACGGCTCATCCGGGAGGACACTGTCTTTGTTTGTGGACCTCCACCACGACGTGAGAGAGTTGGTGGCGCTTACAGGCTTCGAGCCATTTATAGAGACACAGACGAAGACGATGCGTGACCATGCTGTGGTGACCGCTCTGGCAGAGAGATGGAGGGATTCCACAAACACCCTTCACCTACAGTTTGGCTAGGCGACGATGACACCTTTAGACTTCTCAGCGATTACAGGCCTGCGAGTTGGTGGAGAGCCTTTGCCTTTCGATGCAGGGATTGCCCAGAGTGACGATGCGCTGCGGTACTACTTGGGCTGGAATCCCAATCACGGGGCTGACTCTGCTGGTTACGGTCAGTTCGCTGACCATTGTCTTGGGAGGCCCACGTCTCGGCTTGCTGTGGAGCAGAAGGCCCGGTGCTATTTGCTTTATATGTTTGGCGCGACCCTGTTCGCGAACCGACGTCACCACGTGCACCTGGGTTATTTAGCAGCGCTGAGAGACTTTGACCGGGTTGCCAGATATGACTGGGGAGGTTGGGCTCTGGCCTCATGCTATGCTTTTATGGGATCCGTTTCTCGAGGCGTGGCATCGAGTATAGGAGGGCTATGGTCAGCTTGGGAGGTAAACCAATTAACTTCACATTTCAATGTCATGCTTCATTGAATTTCTGTTTGCTTGCACATTGTACGTTTACTGACTATTCCAACACTGTTTTGCAGATGTGGGCCTACGAGGTGCTGAGACTGTCGTCCCCGGAGTCCACCTACCGGGACCCACACGTGATCCCTCGAGCTCTTCGCTGGGGTCAAGGATTCAGAGGAAAGAGCGCTGTGCGTGGCCAGCTTGACTTCTTTCGGGGAGAGCTCGACCGCCTTACTTATGCAGGGGTATGTACTGACTTAAAAACCTGTTTCAACGTTTGTTATTCGTTTATTGCATACTGTCTCATGAACCCCTGGCTTTTTGTACAGGTACACTGGCAGGTGTGGGATGGGATTCACGACGAGTACCTCACGCCGAGTAGAGAGCTGACACGGGGGAGAGTGTTGCTGGAGTGCGCATACGGCTGGCAGTGGTATCTTGGAGACAGGGTACTGCGCCAGTCGATACGTGCCCCAGCACAGACGGTGCCAGGACCTCTTCCGCCACTAGTTCTGAGGACTGAGAGCTATACATTGGCAGAGATAGAGCGGTACACTATTCTGGACACGGCCTTGGACCAGTATCTCCGACCGACAGAGGACTATGACGAGTACAGGCGTCGGTACCTTGCTGGCCCATTTGACGTGGCGGGGTTCAGAGAGAGAGCCAGAGCTTCACGAGAGGCTACCGCGTTGGAGGCTGCTGAGGCTTTGGCTGCTGAGCAGGCGGAGAGGGCTAGAGCCGAGGGACAGGCTGGTGGTGATGCTGGAGTGAGAGAGGGGGCTGGCCCCTCTGTTGTGAGAGAGAGGGGGGGATCTTCTACTGGGGGTGAGAGAGAGAGAGAGAGTGAGGGAGAGAGAGAGAGAGTGAGTGAGGACGTGCCGAAGGAGGACGTCCCTTTCGAGAGAGTTGGTGTTCAGGAGGAGAGGAGAGAGGAGGTGGTGCCTGGAGGTAGTGGACTGGTGTCACGCCCTCGAATTTCAACATAAATAAATAAACATTTTTCTCTGGGAGATCTCAATAAACTCATAAATTAGTCCAAAAATCATCTCATAACGGTACATTGACAATAAACGATAATTCAAATTTTAGTACCCGTGTCCCATATAAATTGTTTCTCCAAAAATATTACATTCTTTCAAAGAGGGAGGTTTAAATACAACTTTGAATTTCAAATGATGAGAGTTCTGATGATGAAAAAAATGCTTTCATGCCATGCTTCAGAAATGTCATGCACCACTAGCATCCCAACTCATGTCACTTGGTTGTACCTGAAAGGTTGAAACAGGAAAGGGGTGAGCATTCACTTCGCCCAGTAGGTATCCCCTTCTTGTTTCAGACGCAAAATTTCACAACAAGATATATCATACAATTGACAATTAGCAAGTAAGCCACCAAACACATCAGTTGATTATAGCGACCGAACAATAACACTTCACGCGTCATTCAGCATACCTCTACGATATAACATTTTAGATAACGAATAATAGAACTTCCCTCTAACCTCATTGTAAGTCTCAATGTCACTATTCACCAACTTGATCTTCCGTATGTTCACTAGTGGTCTAGTCATTCGTATCCAACAACCCTCATAAAGGCCGTCTCCACAAAATTATAATTTCACATCAACAAAAGTTGTAAAGAAATGTAGGTTCTCTTCCTTTGTTTCCATTCACTCAATTTAAACCCAATTTCAACATTCAATTTCTATTTCTTTCCTAGTAATCACTATTTTAATGTGTATGTTAACTCGGAAACATCCTAGCATTCTCTTTAATTTCATCAAGTATATCCATTAACTCACACTAGTCAAGTCAAAGATCAAACGCGTGCTTAATAAAGAATATCCGTCACACGAACAAGCACTTCAAAGCATCCAACATATTTCATGTGTCCATATGCACTAAATGTATCCATGTACGACCAACACTACATGCAAGTGAAAAGAAGGAACAAGGATATTACCTAAAGAAGTATAAGGAGACTTATGAGAAACCAATAGGATGAATTATAACTAATAAGGTCATATAACGAGGGTTAGAGAGAGAGTTTGAATAGTAAAAGGATTCAAAAGTAACACATAATCAACTAGATCCACTCAATCTGTCTCTTGTATCCAACTTGTGCCCGACACGCCACACGTGTCCTAAGCTTAACCACTTACATCACTTTCCACATAACATTTGATTATTCTCAGAGCATGCCATATAGGCCCCGTGTCACTCCGGGCATACCCTTTCGGGCCCCGTGTCAATCACCTTACAATCATAACATCATTTATCAAAATACAAGTTTAACATAGTCTCATATGTAACTCACGTGTCACATTATCCATTTACATGTGTCTCGGATTTCCCACTCAACCCGAATGCACACCAAGTGTTAGTATATGGATTGTGTCCTCACCATGTCCACTAAATAGCAAGAAATCAAGTGACACCAATCAATCCCCATTATCATTTGATACCAAAATGCTACCAAAGTGGAAAATGTCTTAATACAAGTGAATAACGCGTTCAAGGACCAATCAAGAGCAAAGCGATGATCACGAATGAGAAACAAGGTCGGGGAACCAATCTATTAAAACTAGACAGCACAAGCAACAACAACCACCTTGCAGATTTTCAATTGATTCAATGGAACTTCATTTCAAATATATTTCCTCCTAATTCAAGGCTATGAGTTCTAAAACCATCATTTATCACATCTAGGCACTATGTAGATCCAAACACAAAATAATACTCTAATTAGGTCAATCAATCAACTCCTCGAACTTAGTCTACCTATCGCAACACACTAACAGTTTCCGCCGGGTCACACAACCATGTAAAATTCACCAAACGTTAACTATCCATCTAAATGATTAGATATTTAGTACAAACTATAACAACACATTAAAGTTCATCCATGATTTTTCCCAGATTTTTTTTTTATACGCGATAAAACCAAGTCAATTTCACGTCCAGACCCAGGAATTCTGGCACAGTAAGAACAAACTTTTAGCAGAACAGCTTCGTGTTCGAAAAATCCGTTAAAAATCGCCTACTCAATATTTTTCAATGATTCCAACGCGAAAACATTGCTAACTTACCTCGGTTTAAGATCCATGAGGGCTCATAGCCAATAAACGTGTTAACTACAATGAAATTAACGAAAATACGCAGCTTCCACAATCTGCCCAGATTTTCCAGATTTTCAGGATGCAGTTTGGTACAAGAATTGTTTAAAAATAATCGCTTTGTTTCTTGCTCCAATTTTTTAACACGATCTAGTATACTCATATATGTACTTCACATAAACATTTTAGGGAATAAAGAGGTCATTTATCAGGTCTAATACACCAACAACCGGAGACCAAAAACACAGATTCAGCACAACAGTGAAACAGAGTACAGCTCGGTGCGAGATTTTTCTAGACTTCGTTTCATGGATTTTGGATCTGAAATTTTTACACACTGTACGCAACGCATAGGGGAACATCCCATAAAATTTTCACAAAATTTTATGGTGTAAAATCCTGTCTAAAAATTTGTGGATGTAGAGTACGAAATTAAAACTTTCTCTGAGACAGTTTTTAAAAACATAGCACAAGCATATGGAGAGAGAGAGAGAGAGAAGGAACCCCTACTTGTATAGGTTTTGAGCAAAACCCCCAAATCCAAGCAAAACCCTAACTTTGATCTTCAAATCTACCGAAATATAGCCTTCCTCGAGCTCAAATACGCGCAATACAACTCTGGTTCGTCAAGAGTTCAAGGTGGGAAGGTGGGTTAAGTTGAGTTTTTCAGTGAGAGATTTAGAGAAAGGGGAGCCGTGAGGTGGGAGAGGGAGCGTGGATGAGGATCAGCTGGTGAAGGTTGGGGAGAGTTGGTTTTCTCTCTTCCTCTTACATTTTATACTCCAATCACCTAATTACACACCACCTCCCTCTACTAACTTGTGTGCTACTAATAAACCCATATTTCTCTTGTTTTCTCACATTAACACATGATTTAAACTGTAAAAAAATATTCCCCTACAATTCCGCAATCCTAATTTAAGAAAAAAAAAATAAACAAATTTTCAGGTCTTTACAACTGGTGCCTGTCCTTAAAGAGAGGTGGGGTGGTGCTGTTGCAGGAGAGCCTGAGCCTTTTGAGAGGTCAGCCTACGAGGCTATGAGGTTGTGGCAGGTCTCTGTACAGACACCTGAGGGAGAGAGGGGGTATGTTGATATCCCTCGACCAGCTGCTGACCTTCCGCTCCCTACTGGCCCGGTATGCAAAGTTTCATTATTCCATTCAGCTTTTTATCGATGTTGAAACTCTTTTGTTAAAACTGTTGCTTCCTGTTGCAGTTTTCCCAGGACACCGCGCGCTTTTACTACGAGCAGACTCACAGTCTGCAGACCCTTGTTCGTCAGCTGGTGGCCGGGGCAGACGTGGTACTTCGGCGACCGGGCGACCTACCCCCTCCAGTTGTCCCTAGTCCTCCTCTTTCCAGGACTATCCCGGTATTCCTCTTAGCTTTTTGGGTTTGATTCTGACACATGTTTGATTGCAGAATACTTGACATGCTCCATGCTTTGATTTTGCTTGCAGGTGCCCCGGAGGCGAGAGAGAGGTGGCGTTGCCGGTCCTGGCTCGACGACTATCCGCCTGTTCCGCTCGAAGGAAGTAGGCTATGTCGCGATGAGAGAGACCGAGGAGGAGGACGGCAGCGGGAGATCAGTTCGCCAGAGAGTCGGTGAGCCCTCTACTGCAGTTGAGGTGCCGGGTACAGAGACCATTGCTGATGAGCCTCTCCCGCGGGAGCCTGTCCCAGAGGACACAGTGGAGAGCGAGGACGAGGGCGACGATGACGAGGAGATAGGTGACCCGTAGTTAGTACTTAGGTGATCTTAGGATATTATGAGTTTTGCTTTTGCTTTATGATCAGCTTTTTCTTTTACCATTTCGGGCCTGCGTGCCCTAGTAGTCCTTAGATTGGGCTTGCCCGCCTGTTTTGTTTGCTCGGGCGTATGTTTGCCCCAGTACAGATTATGTCTTGATATCTGACTTGCGTTGACTTTCTTATGGATACTATGTTTTGATACATGATTTGCACTTTACATGTTGCTCATGTGTTCTATCATAACAAAACACCGGCTGTAAAACTCACAAATAACAAGAAACAGATTCCCATAAACTGTAACGAACAAGTATAAAGAGGTAGCACAGAAAGAGATGGTTATTGACACAAGTGTTCGTGAATTTGCTCGAAACACATTTAATGAACAAATATTGACATAAATGACTCCAATATACAATGGATATGACAACAAATGTTATTGACACCTTCACATGACTCAAAACTGTATATACAATTCATCTAAATGAATTAAATGACACAAATGACCCTAGGATAGAATTTGGCATCCATAGAGCTTGTTTGAAAAGACGATCGTCTAATGCCATGTATTCTTCTTCGAGAATGAATATCTCATTGCCTCCGCAACGTCATATTTGACCAAACCGACCATTTGAACTTGGTAAAATCCTCTCGCAACCTTCAACTACGATTTTGAAACATTAAACCGAGCTTGTTTTGTGAAAAACTTGGTCTAAACGTCTCGTTTTCCGGATCTTTCATGAACAAAACTTCCCCGCAAGTCATAAATGTTCGTTAGAACATGTTGGAATCAATGAAACTTGCCAAAAATGCATGGAAATGAGCTCGGGGGTCAATTGTTGGTTGCTGTCATCTGGTTTCCAGGCACCTGGATGGGGTGCAGGCGCCTGGAATCACTCAATCCAGGCGCCTGGATTGAGTCTGGGCGCCTGGAAAGGTCAAGTCCAGGCGCCTGGACTTGCTTCCTGGCAGAATTTTGTTCTTCCCAAGGCATTTTCTTGCCCATTGCATGGCGTTCTTCTGCCCCAAACTGCATGTAAATTGTTCAAATTTCCTTCCCAAGTCTCTCATACACTTTTCCAAAGTTTTCCTCTCCATTTTTCAATAAATGCCATCTTTTTCCAAGATTTTCTTATGATTTCCCATGTAAAATTCTTGAAAATGAACTTTGAATTCATTGAAACTTGAATTTTCTTCACCCATCTTTGCATGCAAAATTGTCATTATTCATCATGCTCCTCCTATAAATACCATGCCTTGCCAAGCATTTTCTCCACACCCATTTTCATTATCCCACTTTTATACTTTCATTCCCCACCGCCTTCTTTTTCAACTCCACGTCATGGCCATGCTCGCGTCCGCTGTGCTTCAACCATGGATTGCAAGCTTTGAAAACATTGATTGGTTCAACTTTCGAGGTCACCATCTCAACTCCTTACGTCATATCCATTCCATTCCTACCCGTCCCGAGCTTTTGCATGCTGTTACCCAATTCTGGGATCCCTAGTTCCATGTGTTTCGTTTCGGCTTACAAGAGCTTTGCCCAACTGTCGAGGAGTTTCATGCATACCTTGAAACTCGTCCCGAGACCGAACCAGTGGTCCCTCCAATCCGTGCCAACTTGGTTAAAATCCTCAAGGAAAAACTCGGTGTGAGTGATGGTCTTGCTAGGCACTTGATTCGCGGAAGTTCGCTTGACATTCTTCGCCTCTTTGCTGATTTCAGTCCTCGTGGCAATCCGTTGGACTACACAGTTCAGAATCGCCGTATGTTTGCCTTGTGCATGTGCCTCCTTGCTACTTATTTGTTGGTCCCAAATGACGGCAGTCCTAATCCTTCAATCATTTTGGTTGTTGCGCAAATTGAACAACGAAGGGATGTTGTCCCCATGGTTTTAGCAGAAACTCTCATGGGCTTGGATGTAGTGAAATCAGGAAGAACAAGCGTTTTTGCTGGGAGTCCACTCCTACTTCAGGTTTGCACTTTGGTTTTTTTTTTGGCATTTGGGTTTGGTTTTGGATTTTTGGCTTGTGATTTTTGGCTTGTGTATTTTTGGACTTAGTTTTGGGATTTATGGTTTTTGGCTTTGGCTTGGCAGATGTGGCTATGTGACAAAATGAAGTTGGTTGCTGATCCGGCAAATGACTGGATTTATAAGGCTAGGGGTTGGAGAAGCAGAGGTTTTGTGGAGATTCGTCACAATGTGGAGGAATGGTTGGACTTCTTTATGGCGGTGGAGGAGGAACATGTCGTTTGGAGGTGTCATTGGTTGCCTTTGCCAGACATGACAGCCACACATATGGGACATTCATGGGTGGTTTTGGCTGGGTTGACAGGCTTCACTTTCTACTTTCCTCAGCGCATCCTTCGCCAGTTTGGAATTCGTCAAGACATGCAGTTCCCATATCCTGCTGATTTCCACCTTCCTGAATTCAAACATTCAGTAATCGAGGTTTATCGCCGTGATTGGGGAGGTAGAGTAACTTGGGTTTGAGACCAGTATCCGAGTATACATCTGTGAGGAAGGTACCGCCAATGGCTTAGAGGGGAATTGGAAGCAAGATTCGGTAGCAACGTGGACTAACTCTCTCGACTCAACTAAGCTGTTTCCCAAAATAAATGGTGTATCCATGTAGTTTTTTTTTTTTTTTTTTTAATTTTTTATGCTCAGCTTATGTAATCAAAGGAGTGATTTGAATAAGATTGAACGATGAAGGGTTTCCCCCTCTTGGTTCATTTTGATTCCATATGCTTTCTCCTTTGGACATTGCGAGAACGAGGACCAACTCATTAGATTTTTTTTTTTTTGTTGACCGAACCCCAAGATAGGGTTGCCTACGTATCCTTTTTCGAGGAATCAGGTCATAACGTAGTTCAGGCTAAGGTTCACTCGGGTATTAACACTTTCCTTTTGCGCTCTAAATTTTGCCTGACACCGCCTTTTCAGGTTTTCGGTCCAGCGAGCCTTTTTTGAATATTTTGCCTTAAATTTTGCCTAGACCGCCCAGTGTGGGTTTTCAGCTTAGCAGGCTTGCTCTGAATTTTGCTTGGGTCGGCTCGCCCTTGCGATTTTCCGCCCAACGAGCATCTCTCAAGGGTAATATCGCTTTAGTTGGTCCATGTTGACAAGATTGCTGAACTCGTTACCATCCAAGTCAATGATCACTGCTGCCCCACCGTCAAGGATAGTCTTGATGATGTACGGTCCTGCCCATTTCGACCTGAATTTTTCCCGTGGATCGAATATTGGCGCTCGAATCTCTTTCACCACCATATCTCCCTTGATCAGATCCCTGGATTTTACCTTCTTGTTGAATGCGCGAGCAATTCTTCTCTGATATCCCTGAATGTGATACAATGCCCGCAATCTCCTTTCATCAAACAACATTAGCTCTGCGAATCTGTCGCTCAACCAGTCAGCTTCATCGATTTCACTTTCTATCATCACCCTCAATGATGGCACTTCAAGCTCAATGGGAAGTACTGCCTCCATACCATAGACCAGAGAATAGGGTGTTGCCCCTGTTGGAGTTTGGATAGAAGTGCGGTATCCCCACAATGCTAATGGCAGCTTCTCATGCCAATCCCTAGATGACTCGATGGTTTTCTCCAAGATACTCTTGATTGATTTGTTTGCTGCTTCCACGGCTTCGTTAGTTTGTGGCCTGTACACCGTTGACTTGTGAACCTGAACATTGAACTCTTCAAGTACCTCTGCTGCTCTTCCTTTGAAATGCACACCATTGTCTGACACGAAGGCATTGGGGACCCCATATCAGTAAATGATATTTTATTTAATGAAATGAGCCACTTGTACCGCGGTCAATGTAGCATAAGAAGCCGACTCTACCCATTTGGTGAAGTAATCGATCGCCACCAATATAAACTTGTGTCCATTTGACGCTGGCGGCGTGATTTTCCCGATCACATCTATTCCCCACACTGAGAAAGGCCAAGGTGTTGCCATGGTATGAAGTTCAGATGGCGGAACATGCATGAGGTTAGCGTGGACCTGGCACTTATGACATCTTCGCACATATTGAACACAATCCGTTTCCATAGTCAACCAGAAATATCCCTATCTTAAAATCTTCTTTGCCATCATCAATCCACTCATGTGGGGACCACAGATTCCTTCATGGATTTCTTCCATTACCCTCTTTGTGTCATCACCACAGATGCACAGCTTGTGCATGCCACAATATGATCTTTTGTACAACCTTCCACCACAGATGATGTATTGTGACGCCAACCTTTGCAATGCTATCCGATCTTTCTTATTTGCTCCTTCCGAATATTCTCCCTTCTCAACCAGATTCCAGATATCGTGATACCAGGGCAAACCATCGTCAATTTCTCCAACATTCATCACATATTCGTAAGCCGGCTTATTTCTTTGTTCAATCATAACAGGCCTCATCCTTACCCCCACTGGTAATTCCACCATGGATGCGAGAGTAGCGAGTGCATCGGCGAATTGATTCTTCATTCTCGGGATATGAGTAAACGTGACTTGCTCAAATTGATGAATCAAATCGTCGAGGTCCTTATGGTATGGCTTCAGCTTTTCTTCTCGCACCTTCCAATCACCATTAGCTTGAGAAACTACCAAATTTGAATCTCCTACCACCTCGAACTTTTTCACCCCGATTTCAAGGGCGGCTTCCATTCCAACAATACATGCCTCATACTCTGCCTGGTTATTGGTAACTTCAAAGTTTAACTTGAAAGAAAGGGGAATATGCGGCCCTTCTGGCGAAACCAACAATATACCAATTCCAAACCCTCTTTGATTGGCGGCCCCATCAAAGTACAACTTCCAAATATCATCTGTCACTGCCATAACGTGTTCATCAGGAAACTGAAATTCCGTATCTTTTGGCCCTTCAATTGGATGATCTGCTAGGAACTCCGCCACAGCTCTCCCTTTCACTGATTTTCTCGTTACATATTTGAGTTCAAATTTGGCCAATAAAAGCAACCATCACGCCAACTTTCCGGTGAGTGCTGGCTTCTCGAATAGATATTTGAGAGGGTCCATCCGAGAGATCAACGTTACTGAATAGGCTAACATGTAGTGCCTCAACTTTTTGGAGGCCCATACAAGAGCCCAACAGGTTTTCTCTAAAGGCGTGTATCTTTCTTCAGCTCTGACCATCTTCTTGCTCAAATAATATACCGCCTTTTCAATGCCCGCTTCTCCTTCTTGTGCCAACATGCAACCCATTGCAGACTGCGTTACTGATAAATACAGAAACAGAGGCTTCCCGGGTGTCGGCGGCATCAATACAGGGGGATTTTGAAGATATTGCCGGATTGACTCGAAGGCTTTCTGGCACTTGTCATCCCACTTGAACGGTGTTCCTTTCTTCAATAGATGAAACATCGGCTCGCAAGTCAATGTTAACTTTGCGATGAATCTACTAATGAACTGAATTTTTCCAAGAAAGCTCTGTACCTCCTTTTCCGTCCTTGGTGGCTCCATATCGAGAATGGCTTTAATTTTTGATGGATCTACCTCAATTCCCCTGGTGGTGATCATGAATCCCAGCATTTTCCCAGCAGTGACTCCAAACGTGCACTTTTGTGGATTGAGGCGCATCCGGTACTTACGAATTCTTTCGAAGAACTTACGCAATGCCGGGAGATGTCCTTCTCTCTTTTTTGCTTTTACAATCATATCATCCACATACACCTCGACCTCTTTATGCATCATGTCGTGCAACAGCGTTGTTGCGGCTCGCTGGTAAGTTGAACCGGCATTTTTCAATCCGAAGGGCATGACCCGATAACAGAATGTCCCCCACTCAGTGGTGAAAGTCGTCTTCTCTCGATCCTCTGGTGCCATCAGAATCTGATTATACCCCGAAAATCCATCCATAAATGACAGCAACGCATGTCCTGCCGTGTTGTCCACCAATACATCGATATGAGGTAGAGGAAAGTCGTCCTTCGGACTGGCCTTGTTCAAATCTCTGAAATCTACACAAACCCTGACTCTTCCGTCCTTTTTGGGCACCGGCACGATGTTGGCAACCCACTGTGGATATTCAGTTACCATCAGAAAACCGGCGTTGAATTGTTTGGTAACCTCTTCCTTGACCTTTTCAACCCAATCTGGCCTGATTTTTCTCAACTTCTGCTTCACTGGTTTTGCATCGGGGTACAGGGGAATTCGGTGTTGCACGATTTCAGGATCGATTCCGGGCATATCTGCGTGGGACCAAGCGAAAACATCTTCAAATTCTTTTAGCAAATCAGTGAGCAATTCTTGTTCCTCCGAAGATAGCCCGGAACCGATTTGAACCATGCGAGGATTTTCCTCATCTCTCAATTTTATTGAAATAACTTCTTCTTTTATTGGCTGAGCATGCCTTTCATTTTCCCTTTCGATTAGAGACTTAAGCTCTTTGGGTATTTCTCCCTCGAGCTCAGCCTCATCATTATCGGGGTCGACACAATTTATTTTGGGAACAGCAAAGTAAGCGAAATCACGATCCATTTCATTCACGAAACCCTCAGGGGTGCAGTACATAGCAGTGGACTCAAACTCGAAAGAAAAGTGATAACATGGAGTGGCATGAGGCACGATCTCCGACTCAATGGCAGGTACAGACTCAGACTCGGAATTAGACTCAGACTCGGTGAAGGTGCCAGTGAATTTTACAACAGGTGTGAAAGTGCAATTCTTATATTCTCCTATAGCATCCACAATCAGCACACTGGGGTCTTCAAAGGCCTCCTGCCTGAGCATCATCACTGCTGGCTCCTCTTCACCCTTGCCTGTTAGACAGACCTCGTCAAACATTGACATCAAGATCCCACCATCCAAAGCCTCAATCCAATCTGCTTTTAGATCTTTCACCAATTTTTCGACCTTTTCATGCTCATCTTCACTATCCCAAGCATCGTTAGCAAAGATTTCAAATCCAGGGTGAGCCTCTCCACTTATTTTACTTACAAACGGCTCAGGCTGGCCGCGATATGGCGCATTTGACCCTTCCTTAACAAAGCGAATCTGGCGATTGGTACTGCTTTCTGCCTCATTAGTTTTTCCTTTCTGCATCTCCTTCAACGTGGGTTCATACCCTAATCCAAAACGACCTTGCTGAGAAGGAAATTCGGGAAACTGAGTCACCCCTTGACAAGTTCGCCCTAAACCAGTGCCTGGTAGATATGACATCCTCCTCATCATTTCAAGAACGGTAGTGCTAATTGAGAAATCATCATCGATGCGAAGTGTGAACACACCACCGGATGTATCAAAAGCAAATCCCCCAAGTTGGACGTCATTTTCATCATGCATAATTTCTAGTAGGGGAGCGTTATCTTCATCATGAGGGCGAATGCCGTGTCTCCGTAGAGAGCGACTATCCCGCTTTCCAACCCAAGCAAAACTTTCTGGTGCAAAGTGGATGGAACTGCCATAATATCGGGACGATGCATCCAAGGACGTCCCAATAACAAATTAAACGAAGCTGGGATCTCGAGCACATGAAATTCTACTATCGATTTGAATCCTTCTGCAGCAATCTCCATTTCCACAGTCCTAAGCACATTGTGACGGGTGTTGTCATAAGCCCGGACAGTGAGATCGGATGGTGTAAAATCCTTTGGTTTAAGCCCTAAGCATAAAGCTGTTCGGAGAGGACAGACGTTGAGCGCAGACCCATTATCCACCAATACAACTGGGATCCACTTTCCCATGCACTTCATGGTGACATGCAATGGTTTGTTGTGGTCAATCCCTTCAAGTGGTAAATCAGCATCGGTGAAGGTTACGGTGTGCTTGGTGGGTTTAGTGGCGATGGTAGGTTTGGTAACAATGGCGGCCATCATAGCTTCCGGGGTAATATCAGGAGCAATCTCCATGCAAGACAATGCTTGAGCAAGTTTTTGTCGATGCTCACTGGAGCTCATGAGTAGTCCCCAAATGGTTAAGGCAGCCGGGGTCTTCTCAAGTTGCTTTTGGATGGGATTCTCTTCAGTGGTTGGCGAGGGTTTTGAACGAGGCACACGACTGTTGGTTGCAGAGGTAGTATGGGATTGGTTAACTGGCGGGTTAAAAAGGGTTTGGAAGTCGGTAGAGT
This sequence comes from Vaccinium darrowii, assembly GCA_020921065.1. Classification (NCBI taxonomy): domain Eukaryota; kingdom Viridiplantae; phylum Streptophyta; class Magnoliopsida; order Ericales; family Ericaceae; genus Vaccinium; species Vaccinium darrowii. Next base: position 23,281,433 of record CM037157.1, read on the forward strand.
TGGCGATTGGGTTAATGGGGTTGTTTAGTGGATTTGAGTTGTTCTGCGGAATTGGATTATTTTGTGGAGCTGGGTTATTTTGTGGAGTTGGGTTAAAAGGTGGCTGGTTTAGGGAGTTAGGAGGTGGGTTAGAGGTGTTTCCAGTGTACATCTGAGGTGGTTGATAAAACCGTCCACTCCGAAGCAGGTGAAGAACAGAGTCAATATCATCTCCCCACAAATCAGTGTAGTTGGTGTAAAGATCAACAAGATCGCCTTCCGCCTTTCTCTTCCCCTTCGCGATGCTAGTTTCTTCCAAACCTTTAGTAATCCCTTCCACTGTTGCCTCGCTCCATACATCTCCGTTTTCCATTGCAGCTTCATTGACAGTCCAAACTTCGTCATTCCCAACCCATAACGGTGATAATGTTATTCCTTCATTTGGATTGGCCCATACATTAGCTAAAACATTCTCTTGCATTTGCTACTCCCAAACATCGGGTAATCCGCCATTCATCACCATAATGTTGCAATTCTCGAGGACTTGTACCTGCGGTGCGGGAAGATTCTCGTCAATTATGTAATCATATGGCGTGAACTCTATCCCTTCCGTCATTCGATTTATGGCATGCTCACTCATCATGGAGATATCAGGGCGGCCTTCCCACAACGGTGGCATCGGAAAATATGTTTCATCAAAGACCATAGGGAGTGTAGACCCATCCAAAGGATCATTGGGGTCCATGAGCT